>QEPC01002394.1:1749226-1778873 GCA_003113815.1 Sphenodon punctatus | reverse complement strand
CTTCCTTGGCCCGGGCTCCCCCCCCCCCCAGTGTCCATGGTGCTTTGTGTATTGACCTTCCCAGTGTGCTCCCCTCTTCCTTCCTTTCCCGTTGGAGTGTGTTTGCGCCCGGGCGTGTGTCTGTGGCCTGTGTTCTGCTGTGTCCTTAACTTCCCTGTGCCTGTTGTGTGTGACGCCTCTGTCGCTCTTCTCCCGCCTCCCCCTCCCTTCCTGTTTCCCTTGTGTGGGTTTTGTCTCCTGGCGCTTTTGGCTTCCTTTGCCCTCAGTCGGCCATGTCTTCTTCCCGCCCCGCCCCGGTGTCTTCTGGGTGTTCCAACCATGGTCCAGAATCGGCATAACGTCTGTTGCGTTGCCCTGGGCCGTGGTCCGTCCATCCGTTTCCTTGCCATGGTCCCGCTCCTGTCACGTCTGTTCGGGGCTTTCCTGGACCATGGAATGGGGTTAGCTGGCTTGCCACGGTTGGGAATCCACTGTAGTGACCCGGGAGCGCGTAACATCTGAAATTACCCCCAGTCACTGGATTCAGTTCAGCTGCACTTCAGGAAAGATACCCACATTTTACTCAACTTCCTAGCAGCCACAGAAGTGCAGTAAGAGGCTCCTTCAAAAGGCATGAAAGGATCTCTATGCATCTCTAGCATGCCAGCCCTAATTTGCTAATGCTAACCTGGGAAATCACCTTCTTTGTTTCCATAATCAACCAGTCAACAAGCCTCATTTTTGTAATCTATGAAGTGGGTATTCCTGAACAGAACAACATCCTATACACACAGGACTAGAGCCAAAATATGCTATCTCCAAGTTTGTCTTTTAGCCTAGTAGTATGTTGGCATCTCCTGGGCATTGATCCTGAGGAAAAACTACCCGTGTCTTGTCTTCACTATTATGTTACAGAGTGTTAGATATCTTGAGTTATTTTATTTTATTTATTTAATTATTTACAGTATTTATATACCACCCCCTCCTGCCCAATGGCAGCTTGGTGAACAACATATAAAATACAAAATATAAAAATACAAAATACAGAAATATAAAATACAATATATCAAATATTGCATAAAACCATAAAAACAAAAGAGGCCCAAGAAAAAGATCAAAAGCTCTATCCCAACAGAAAAAAAAGAAAGGAAACCCTCCCACCCCCCCATCACCCTCACCAAATGATGGCGGTGAAAGTGCACCGCTGCCCCCGTAGACAAACNCCACCCCCCCATCACCCTCACCAAATGATGGCGGTGAAAGTGCACCGCTGCCCCCGTAGACAAACTATTTAACAGAGGATGTTCTTATGCTCTCATCCCCGTGACGCTCATCTTATTACCTTGAGTTTTCCCTGTATCTCTTTCCCCCACCTTCCTGTCCTCCCTCTCTTTGTGTGCCAAGTGGCAATGCAGTGACTTGAATCTGGTTGAGTTAAATTCTCCAGCTCTACGTCGGTAGAGTTAACGTAATGAGATGGAATTGTGGACAGCAGCTTCAAACATGTCTGCCTGAAGCATGGTAAAACTAAAATAACTTAAAGGAAGTTTTTACAAGTGACTTGGTTCAAGTCAGGAGAACACCATTGCTGTGGGATCAAAAGCTGGAACAGACACCGCTCCAGGGCAGAAAATATGTTTGAGCAAAATCGTTCTGCCTATTGCTAAATGAATCATTACAGGAAGAACTAATGGAGTGTTTCGCAAGCCAGTGGCCGGACTGGCCCCTTGATCTGATCCTCTTCTTAAGTCCTTCACACATTGTAGCAGAAGTCAGGTGTCCTTCACCAGTGTTATTTATTCACCTCATGCACAGAATAACAGGGATGTCTTCTCCACCCATGGATCATCTTCCTGCAAGCTCCCAGTCCTCTTCACCAGGGTTAGGAGTTCCTAGAGGCTCTTCAGTCTTCGGCTTGGCAGCTCTACTTCTGTCCTTCTTCAAGTCCCTCTCACAACACCCACCCGTGGCTGCTTGCTCTTGGAGCTGTCAGGTTTCTGGTCATGATGCAAATGGTGCTGGGGAACCTGCGACCCATGGGGCTTATTTGGCACCTGTACAATTTCTGGAACTGACCCATAGATCTGAAAGAACAAGCCTGGGGAAAGGGAGCAGAGAGGAGGGCATGCACTCACGGATCAGGGGTTGGATCCATGGCATAGATTCATGATCTGGCATAGATTCTACCTTTCCCCATTCTCAGCACACCCCTCTCCTAGGGTGGCCATACCTCCCCTTTAAAAGAGGACACTTGAAAAATACATGCTACAGGACTGCATTGGTTCCAGTGCAGCCCTGCACCATGTATTTTTCATAAGCATCCTCTTTGATGGTATGGCCACCCTACCCTCTCCCCAACTCCTATCCGGCCTGTAGGACTTGTACTTATTTTATTGACCAATGGGAAGCGGGAATTCTGTAGGAACAGGGCTCAGGATGACTTGTTTGATTTCCTTACCTTTCCAGTGGGTGTGTGGAGTGACGGATATTGCTTCTGCAGAGAGCTGATCTTTCACCCAAGAGGGTGATGAGAGTAAGAACGTGATAGCAGCTCTTTGGTAAATACCATATGGTCAATGAATATAGAAAGATGCTGCTGCTATTCCTTTTTTGTTATGCACAGAGGCTCACAGTGTTGGCAACAGCATATAAGGCCAAAAGAACATCCAAATTGCTGTGGCAAACTCTTACCATTGTCCTTCACTCTCTCCAAATGGAAGCACATGAAAATGCCTGTCTTTCCCTTTGCTGGATGGACATAGCCAGGCACACCTTAACTCAGGAGAGAAATGCAAATATCAGACTTGTAGACTGTTAGGATCACTTTATTGATGATCAGAAATGCTCCTGCCTTGGCTACTTGCTGTGAAGTAGCCTTGAACCGAAAATCTTGTTGCTAGGAGCAGAGATTATTGGGAAGTTGTGCTGAGCTCCCAGCAAACAACCTTGTTAACAGGGAGAGCCTTAGGCAGGGCCCATATGAAGCTTGACCCTGGGCTCCATACCTTGCTGCACTTCCGAGCCCCCCAGAGAATGCCCCTCACTGCAGGGCCCCCCTGACTCTCTAGAGAAGCAGTGACAGGACTCCCTCCCAGTGGGGCCCCAAGCCCAATGGTCTTTAGGACCACGAGGAAGCGTTTTCATTTGGGGCTGTTGCAAAATGCATCTTGAGTTACCCTCCAGTTCATAAAAACCTTGCTGAATATTAATACAGGTGTTATGTTTTATTTCTGTCTGCAACAGTTCTCAACTTTGTGGTTTAACTTGCAATTGAATTGATGTGTTTTTGTGGTGGTGGTTTGTTTTTTTTAAAAAAAACAACAACCCACCACCACCACCTTATGTGGCACTTTGTTTCGTAAGCAAGCACCAGACTGCCAGAAAGAGAGTGGGGCCATGTGGGCCATTTTGTTTCCGCACTGGATCCCAGTGGGTTAGGAGGAATGCTTATTTCTGATGTACATAGCTGGGCACTCCAGTGGCATAGCAAGGGTGTGGTGGGTCTGGGCTCATGCCCCAATTATGGGCCCCCCTAAGAGCAAGAGGGCATCGTCTCCAGGATTGGGGTATAGCTTACCCATGACGGCACCACCATCCCAGCTGATAGCAAGCCCTCCCGCCCCCCTGAGCAGCAGCAGCCCCACCAGAAAAAAGTTTTACGAGTGGGAGGGGATGGAGGCAGCGCTCTACTCCCTCTGAATACTTCCTTCATGGCAGGGCCCTTTGCAAGCAGCCTGTGTGCCACTAAATAAATGGGGTGGGGGATGGTGTGCTGGCCCCACTTTCACCCCCTCTGAAAATTTCCTAGTGGCACTTAAGCAATAGGGATGGGCGAACGCAGTTCGGAAGTTTGGAGTTCGGCCCGAACTCAGCCTGTTTGGACGACCGAACCCGAACATACCGAACATACCGAACAAACCGAACGGCGAAACGGCTGAACAGTTCTGTCAGTTCGGATCGCGTTCGGGTGAGTTCGGGTGGCAAAAAAAGGTTCACTGGAAGGTCAAACATGACAGGGAGGTGTAGTCAGTCACTGAGGAGCAGACTTCCAGGCACCAGGGGTGGAGAGGCTTGCAAGAAACGAAACTAATTATCTGCCTCCCCCCTTCCCAACACCTTCTGAGCTAGTCACTGTTCCTGAACAGCAGGCGTTGAGTAGGATTTTTAGATTGCTTTAAGTTTCATTTCAGTTTTGTACTGAAATGAAACTTAAACCATAAACTGAAACCTTGTGTTATGCACTGTACAGACTCATTGAGTATGTATGTATTTCACTACAGACTCCTCTTCTGTTTGTGATTCCCCACCATCCCATATATATGGGATATATATATATATATCGCCATGGAGATATAGATAGATAGATGGATATGGATATGGGATGGGGGGGGAGAGAGAGAGAGAGAGAGAGATGTAGGAGTTAGCTTAGTGATAGAGATAGCGTTAGTGATTTAATTTTAGTGTTTGTAGGAGTAGGCTTGTGTACTTATTAGATAATCCATTTAGTTCATAGAATTTAGAATAGTTAATAGCAGTTAGATTTAGTGTAGATAGATATAATATTAGATAAAAAAATAAATAAAAAAACTATATATAAAATCAAAAAAACAAAATAAAAAACAAAAGAAAACCATATAAAACCCAACCAAAACCCAAAAAACCATATAAAAAACACCCGTAACAACATTTCCCGAATGGCTGAAGCGAACAGCCGAACGGCCTAACCAAACGACCTGTTCAGACGACCGAACCGAACAGCCAAACCCGAACTCGGCGAACTAACTGAACTGCCGAACCGAACGGACGAACCGAACAGACGAAATGAACGCAGCCAAAACGAACTGCCGAACCCGAACCGCGATCTGTTCGCCCATCCCTATTAAGCAACTTCCAAAAGGGCCCCTTCAAAGTTCTGGGGTCCGGGCTCAACTGAGCCCCCTCGGTCCATGGTAGCTACGCCCCTGGGGCACTCTCCCATATTCCTCATCTGACAAAGTGCTGTGTGGCAGCAGTGTCCTTGCTAAGAAGCAGAAGGAAGCTTGCCAGGATGGAGCTCAGCTCAGTTGTTCGTTAGCTTCTATTCTTGGGGTCCTGGTAAGTATCCATGCTAGACACCTCTGCCTGATCCAAGCCCAGGGGGATGTGAGTATTTACCCAGCGGGACGTGAGTATTTGTGTAGAAGGGTTAGATCAGGCATGGTTTCCACAGATACCTTTGGAGCTCGGATCGGTTCAAGCAAAGATTTGTAAGGAATATATATATATATATATATATATATATATATATATATATATATATATATATATATATATATATATATTAGCTGCTACAGCTTTTGTTTAACTGCAGCAGCTCCAGGAATGCAGCACTGCAGCAGGGGGGAAGAGGGGGAGGGAGGCAGGGCTAAGCTTCTGTGTAAATAGGAAGCAGTGGGAATGGTGTGCTTGGGTCAGGCCTAAAACTTTTTAGATACTCCCTAACCTGGTCTCACTCTCCGTGGTCATTACTCTTCCTACCTGCTGCCTGCAGGATCCAGTAGCCTCCATAGGACTGTCAAACATGCTGTCAATGAGTCAGCCACGCATTTCCCTCCCTTCCACCCCTCTCTGTTGTTAGGCTGCGAGCTGGCTGCAAACAGATGCTGGCCCCTGCAGCTCTGAACAGAAATGAGACACTGCCTTCCTCGGCACCTCTTCTGGTGCAGTAAGGAGAAGCGACGGTGAGAGTTCAGAGTAATGTTGCATGGTGTAGCAATGTCAAGAGCGTAAGGCTGTCTAGTTTGTTAATATTATTTTATGTAGTCCTCTTGATGGATAATCCAGTTCAGAGACTCTGTATACAGTATGTACAATACTGATGAAAAACTGACTTCGAAGAGGAAGCATGGACATTCTGGGCAAAATTTAAAATATCCTCCTTAGCAGAGCAGACAGGATCTCATTTTGAGGAATGATCCAACAAACACCCCTCTCCCAATCCATCTATCATAGGGGACTTGGATACACTCCATCACTGTAGCATCTTAATGCCTTAAATCTTTACTGTATTCATCCTTGCTTTTCTTCTCTTGCCCACATGAGACAGAGAGGTACCGCTATGTCCCTTTTACAAATTGAGAACAGAAGCTCTGAGACCAAGGGATGTGGTTAAAGTTGCACAACATGTTTGTGGCAGAGCAGCAGGGAACTGAACTCAGCTCTCCCAAGTCTCAGGCTACTCACTATTCCTCTAGATCCAAAAGACCTTTGCACTCTATAAACAGCATGCCTTCTGCCTTTCTTAGATGATAATTAGTTGAATTATCAATGGTTAATATTTATTTACTTATTTTAAAAAATGTCTACCCCACCCCTCCTGCCACAGGCAACTCGGGGCGGCTTACAAATACTAAAAACATCAATTAAAACAACATAAAAGGAGGAAAAATAACTATCCCCCCCATCCCCATCCCCCCCCTCCTTACCCATCTCCCCCGCCAAACGTCTGGCAGAACAGCCAGGTCTTACAACTTCTCTGAAAGGAGGGAAGATCTGGGGCTGGCTGGGTCTCTACTGGAAGGGAGTTCCACAGTCGTGGCATGGCCACCGAGAATGCCCTCCCCTGTGTGGCCCCCAAAAACTCAGGGAACCTCAAACAGGGCACCCCTGGATGACCACAGGGACCGATTCAGGATCTGGGGAGTGAGGTGATATCACAGATAGGTAGGGCCTAGGCCGTTTAGGGCTTTATAGGCCAAGACCTTGAATTGGGCCCAGAAAACCACCGGCAGCCAGTGCAGAGAACGGAGCAGTGGTGTAATATGCTCCCGGTGGCCCAGTCCCACTAAGAAAATGGGCCCCTGCATTCTGCACAGCTACAATTTCCAAGCCGTCACCATTGGTATCCCCACGTACAGTGCGTTACAGTAGTCTAATCTAGAGGTGATGAAAACATGGATGACAGTGGCCAGATCAGAGTCCGAAATGAATGGCCAAAGCTGTCGTACGAGATGTAATTGGCGGAAAGCACTCATTGCCACAACCTCCACCTGGAGATCCAGGCGGAGCTGTGCATTGAGGAGCACCCCCCAGACTCCGCACCTGGGCAGACCCCATCAATAATGGGGGCTGCCAATTCCATCACCTTACCCACTATCATCACCTCAGTCCTGTCAGGATTCAGCCTCAGTCAATTAACCCTCATCCAGTCCCCCACAGCCGCCAGACACCGAGTAAGCACCGAGACTGCCAGGCCTGGATCTGTTGAAAAAGAGAGGTACAGCTGGATGTCATCAACATATTGATGGAATTGATGGAAAGGGATGGGAGACGAGTTATAGAAGAGAGTAGGGAAGAGTGGTGCGTTGGGGGTGTGTCTTGGGTTGGATTGGGGTATAAGATAAGAGAGGGGGAGGAGGAAGAGGAATTGTTTAGGAGGATTGATGTAGGGTTGGTGGGACCACCTCCCCCGGTGAGAGGAGGGTGGAGGTGGTCAGGTTTCCCTCGGTGGCAGCGGGGGATGACCTGGATGAGCGGGTCGTTGTTGGGATCTATCCTGTGTTTGTGGATGAGATCATAGAATGGTTTATTGGATGAGTTAAGGGATGTGATTGGGAATATACTGTTTTTTGTTTTCTTTGTTTAAATTGTATATTATGTTAGATATTTGCTTATATTTCTGGGCCCCTGTGTGGAAAACCCAGAAAATGTTCTGTATCTTTGTAAGCCGCCTCGAGTCCTCTGGGAGAGAGTGTGGGGTAGAAATAAATATGGAATGGAATGACACCGCACACCGAACCCCCTAATCACCTAAGGTGATTAGGGGAGGGAACAGGAGAAGGGACAAAACAGAACCTTGCAGGACTGCACATGAGAGGTCTCGGTAGGATGGAAAATAATCCCTGAGCACCACCCGCTGGGTTCTTCCAGTAAGGAAAGAGCAGAACCATTCAAGAACAGTCCCGCCCACCCCTACACAGTCCCGCCGGCGTGTCTCCAACATCTCATGATCAATGGTATCAAATGCAGTCGACAGATCTAACAAAATCAACAGGCAGACTACCAGGTTGATGTGAGAGACAGGTGGAAACCTGGGAAACCCATGCAAGCCATGGATTGTCCACTATTGTCTTACAGGCTAGGTTCTCAAACTAGGGGTGACCCCCCCACTGGGTGGGGGCATGGAAGGTGTGGGGGTAAGCTAGGGGAGAATCTTCAAAATAATGGAGTGGCAAGGGGTACAGAGTCAGAGAACACGAGGGAGAGGGAGGGGAAGTGATAGGCAGGCTTGAAGGGGGAAAGGAAGAAAGGGAGCAAAATGTATGGATGTGTGTGCAGTAGGAGCAGTGGTGGCTGGTGGTTTTTGAGGCTGGTGGGGCAGTGAGTGGGTTGAACCTTCTGCCAGCAGGTTTGCCGCCGGCGGGCCAGAGCCAGGGGCAGCAGTAGGCCAGTGATGTGGCTTAACCCAGCAGCAAGGAGTTCCCAGGGTTAACATTGGATGGACATTACATTAGTTAACGCTGGGAACTCCTTGTGCTGTGTGAGGCACTCCCACTGAGGGACAGAGAGCCCTCTTACTGGGGTCCCATCCATTCTCTCCCACCGGGTCCAAATTAACCATAGCAGGTTACAAAAATAGATTACATTGCCATCGCCTCCCTTTATCCTGAACTCTCAAATTTCATGGCATCCTTTTCATTCTTTTCTGAGAAGAGAATGAAAGGGAAGAGAAGGACAACAGAGGAGAGTAGGAAGGAAAGGGTTTGGTTTTTGTGCACGAGAAGAATAAAGGGAAGAGATAGTTTCAGTGAGGGACAGGAGAAAGGGGTCTCCGTGTTGTCTGCAGCCTTCTCTTCTGCCATGCCCCTACATACTTTCTCCTCTGTTGACAAGGAGAGCAGTTGCAGGCCTGTATAGCAACCAAACACTCCCCATCCAAACCAGCATCCCCAGTACCAACACTGTATCCCCAGCAGCCAAAGTAAACAGGCCTTTTTAAAGAGGTTTGACAAGTTTCAGGGCTGCATTACCACCAAACCAGGCCTATCCAGACCAGCATCCCTAGTAGCTACACCCTACCCCCAACAGCCAAATGCCTNTACTAAAAACATCAATTAAAACAACATAAAAGGAGGAAAAATAACTATCCCCCCCATCCCCATCCCCCCCCTCCTTACCCATCTCCCCCGCCAAACGTCTGGCAGAACAGCCAGGTCTTACAACTTCTCTGAAAGGAGGGAAGATCTGGGGCTGGCTGGGTCTCTACTGGAAGGGAGTTCCACAGTCGTGGCATGGCCACCGAGAATGCCCTCCCCTGTGTGGCCCCCAAAAACTCAGGGAACCTCAAACAGGGCACCCCTGGATGACCACAGGGACCGATTCAGGATCTGGGGAGTGAGGTGATATCACAGATAGGTAGGGCCTAGGCCGTTTAGGGCTTTATAGGCCAAGACCTTGAATTGGGCCCAGAAAACCACCGGCAGCCAGTGCAGAGAACGGAGCAGTGGTGTAATATGCTCCCGGTGGCCCAGTCCCACTAAGAAAATGGGCCCCTGCATTCTGCACAGCTACAATTTCCAAGCCGTCACCATTGGTATCCCCACGTACAGTGCGTTACAGTAGTCTAATCTAGAGGTGATGAAAACATGGATGACAGTGGCCAGATCAGAGTCCGAAATGAATGGCCAAAGCTGTCGTACGAGATGTAATTGGCGGAAAGCACTCATTGCCACAACCTCCACCTGGAGATCCAGGCGGAGCTGTGCATTGAGGAGCACCCCCCAGACTCCGCACCTGGGCAGACCCCATCAATAATGGGGGCTGCCAATTCCATCACCTTACCCACTATCATCACCTCAGTCCTGTCAGGATTCAGCCTCAGTCAATTAACCCTCATCCAGTCCCCCACAGCCGCCAGACACCGAGTAAGCACCGAGACTGCCAGGCCTGGATCTGTTGAAAAAGAGAGGTACAGCTGGATGTCATCAACATATTGATGGAATTGATGGAAAGGGATGGGAGACGAGTTATAGAAGAGAGTAGGGAAGAGTGGTGCGTTGGGGGTGTGTCTTGGGTTGGATTGGGGTATAAGATAAGAGAGGGGGAGGAGGAAGAGGAATTGTTTAGGAGGATTGATGTAGGGTTGGTGGGACCACCTCCCCCGGTGAGAGGAGGGTGGAGGTGGTCAGGTTTCCCTCGGTGGCAGCGGGGGATGACCTGGATGAGCGGGTCGTTGTTGGGATCTATCCTGTGTTTGTGGATGAGATCATAGAATGGTTTATTGGATGAGTTAAGGGATGTGATTGGGAATATACTGTTTTTTGTTTTCTTTGTTTAAATTGTATATTATGTTAGATATTTGCTTATATTTCTGGGCCCCTGTGTAGAAAACCCAGAAAATGTTCTGTATCTTTGTAAGCCGCCTCGAGTCCTCTGGGAGAGAGTGTGGGGTAGAAATAAATATGGAATGGAATGACACCGCACACCGAACCCCCTAATCACCTAAGGTGATTAGGGGAGGGAACAGGAGAAGGGACAAAACAGAACCTTGCAGGACTGCACATGAGAGGTCTCGGTAGGATGGAAAATAATCCCTGAGCACCACCCGCTGGGTTCTTCCAGTAAGGAAAGAGCAGAACCATTCAAGAACAGTCCCGCCCACCCCTACACAGTCCCGCCGGCGTGTCTCCAACATCTCATGATCAATGGTATCAAATGCAGTCGACAGATCTAACAAAATCAACAGGCAGACTACCAGGTTGATGTGAGAGACAGGTGGAAACCTGGGAAACCCATGCAAGCCATCGATTGTCCACTATTGTCTTACAGGCTAGGTTCTCAAACTAGGGGTGACCCCCCCACTGGGTGGGGGCATGGAAGGTGTGGGGGTAAGCTAGGGGAGAATCTTCAAAATAATGGAGTGGCAAGGGGTACAGAGTCAGAGAACACGAGGGAGAGGGAGGGGAAGTGATAGGCAGGCTTGAAGGGGGAAAGGAAGAAAGGGAGCAAAATGTATGGATGTGTGTGCAGTAGGAGCAGTGGTGGCTGGTGGTTTTTGAGGCTGGTGGGGCAGTGAGTGGGTTGAACCTTCTGCCAGCAGGTTTGCCGCCGGCGGGCCAGAGCCAGGGGCAGCAGTAGGCCAGTGATGTGGCTTAACCCAGCAGCAAGGAGTTCCCAGGGTTAACATTGGATGGACATTACATTAGTTAACGCTGGGAACTCCTTGTGCTGTGTGAGGCACTCCCACTGAGGGACAGAGAGCCCTCTTACTGGGGTCCCATCCATTCTCTCCCACCGGGTCCAAATTAACCATAGCAGGTTACAAAAATAGATTACATTGCCATCGCCTCCCTTTATCCTGAACTCTCAAATTTCATGGCATCCTTTTCATTCTTTTCTGAGAAGAGAATGAAAGGGAAGAGAAGGACAACAGAGGAGAGTAGGAAGGAAAGGGTTTGGTTTTTGTGCACGAGAAGAATAAAGGGAAGAGATAGTTTCAGTGAGGGACAGGAGAAAGGGGTCTCCGTGTTGTCTGCAGCCTTCTCTTCTGCCATGCCCCTACATACTTTCTCCTCTGTTGACAAGGAGAGCAGTTGCAGGCCTGTATAGCAACCAAACACTCCCCATCCAAACCAGCATCCCCAGTACCAACACTGTATCCCCAGCAGCCAAAGTAAACAGGCCTTTTTAAAGAGGTTTGACAAGTTTCAGGGCTGCATTACCACCAAACCAGGCCTATCCAGACCAGCATCCCTAGTAGCTACACCCTACCCCCAACAGCCAAATGCCTGTCCAAGCAAACAGGCCTTTTTAAAAAAGTTTGGCCAGTTTCAGGGCTGCATTGTCACCAAACTAGGCCCATCAAGACCAGCATCCCCAGTACCTACACCATATCCCTGGCAGCCAAATGCCTGTCCAAGCACACAGGCCTTTTTTAAAAGTTTGGCCATTTACAGGCCTCTGTTGGCACCAAACCAGCCCCATCAAAATTTAAAGAATGCATTTCTGTTTCTCAACAAAAACCCCAGGCAAGATGCTCAAAGTCACAAGCAGAGGGGCCAGAAACACTTTCCAGCAGAGAGCAGCAGTGAAACAGTGAAGGGACCATTTTAAGAAAAGAGTAGCCATGACTAGTAGACCCACAAATTTACAAAATGGCCTCTCTACCTCACTGTTACAGCTCTGTTGAGGCCCCATTCTCCCCCCCCCCCGAAGCTCCATTTCCTCCCCCCCAAAGCCCCATTTCCTCCCCTCCCAGAAGCCTCATTCGCTCCCCACCCCAACCAGCCCCTTTTCCACCAGTGTTTCCCAGCAAAATAACTAAAAATAACTAACTCACCAATGGGGATGTCTGATGCAGGTCCAGCAGCAGCGTGGGGTAACAAAGCCACAAACAAGTCAGGCCAGCCAGCACTCTCTCTCCACCAAAATGGTGCAGATCACCAACATGCCAAACGAGGAGAGCTCTCTTTTAACCCCACCCTAAGGGGTGGGGTACAGGCAGCCTCAGCCCTCAACAGCAGCAGCTGTGCACAGACACACACTGCCTGGGTGTTTGAGTATCCAGTCCAGACAGAGTCTTTCAAAGCAGCCCATAGGGCTCTGTGGAACACTGCCCCCACTGGTGGGAAAAGCAAAGTGCTTTCCCCCATTTAGGCAGCATGGGCTCTAAGCCCAATAGCCCAAATCACTTTTGTAAAGTTTTGTCCCTTAAGAGACTTCTTAAAGCAGGCTCAGAAGGAGGCACTGGCCCCCACCCCCTCAGCTCCTGCCTGCACATGTGTCCAGGGAGGCACAACAACAACAACACTGACCACTCAGCTGATTGCTGAACTGAAGGACTCAGAGCAAATCTGGCTCCTCCCCCTCCCCCCCTCGGTGCCTTTGGGACTGAGGTGAAGGTTCTTTTTAAAAGCATGAAGAGTGTGCGGAGGGGGATCAGGCCAGGAGGGGCAATGCCCCTGGTGTCCTGCAATGCGCACCACCCCTGAGTAGGAGTGTGCAGTCATTTTCCTTACATTTGTAATGAAAATGACTTTCTGTGTTCATTTTCGTTACGAAGTCAATGAAAATGAAGTTAATTTCAAATGAAAGTCATTTGAAAACATTTGGTTTGGTTTTGCCCCCATTAGACTCTATGCAGCCTACTATGAGGCTACGAAACACTCCAGGGAAGGCAGAGGGGAGGAGGAGAGCAGTCAGGAGACATGATTGGCATCCCCGGTGACCAATTGGCATTGGGAAGACATCAGGCAGCACCATGATGGACACAGAGAACCCCTGGGATAGGTCTTTCTTCAGTGTTGCTAGAAACTTGGTAGTGCCAATCAGGGGGTTGAGGGGAGGGCACTGGGGAGCCTGTTTAACCCCCTGGGAGTGCTGGCCAGTGCCTGCTGCTGCTGTTCCTGCCTACCACCTGCCAGTCTCTCTCTCATATTCTGCCACCCTGGGGCACTCATTGCAAGTTGAAGCCCTGTCATACTTGGGGTGCCAGTGCCTTCTGCTCCTATGCCCACCTGATGCGTACCCGTCTCTCTTATATTCTGCCACCCTAGGCACACTCTGCAGGTCTGGGGATGGGAGAGTGTCAGAGAGCCAAAGAAAAACCTCTGTTTAAACAAATGCAAGTCCTACAAAGTGATGCTCATTGAAAATAATGGGAAACAAATGTAATTACTAAACTGAAGTTAAATTAAAAACAAAAACAAATTATTTCTTTTAATGTGAGATACTCACAAGATTCTCGCACCATTGGCGAGATCTTGTTGAGATCTCAAAAGATTTTCACAAGATTCTTGCCAGAACCAAATTGATTCTTTGTTTAACCCTAATGTTTTGCCCAGGAAACATTCGGTAACCCAAATCTCATGTATAGGCTACAATGCCATCTTGTTCCTTCACCTCAATCCACATCCCAAAGGAGGTGGTGGAAGGAAACAAGCAGGACACACACATGGGCTTCTAAAGTCTGCTCTCTTCCCCACCTAGAAATTCGGGAGAAAACTTGCCAACTTTCCTGCGAACTTAACAGTGATACTTGATTCATGCTGATGACACTCAACTCTATCTCTCTCTCCCTCTGTTCAAGCTCGTCTCATCAACTGTCTCTCTGACATCTCTACCTGGATGTCTCAACGTCACATGGCTAAAACTGAACTCCTTATCTTCCCCCCTCATCCTTCCTCTCCTTCCTCACTGTCAATAACTATTGATGGAGTCACCATCCTGCCTGTCCCCCAAGCCCGTAGCCTAGGCTTCATCTTTGACTCAGCCCTTTCTTTTAAACCCTACATTGACTCTGTTGCTAAATCCTGTCGCTTCTCCCTCCATAACATTGCTAAGATTTGCCCTTTTCTCTCTGTCTCGTCTGCCAAAACTCTTGTTCATGCTCTGGTCATCTCTCGCCTCGATTACTGTAACCTCCTTCTCACTGGCCTTCCCCGGTCTCACCTTTCTCCCCTCATCTCTGTCCAAAATTCTGCTGCCAGGGTCATCTACCTCGCCAGTCGCTTCGACCATGTGCAGCCCCTCCTCTCTTCGCTTCACTGGCTTCCCCTTCCTGAACGAATCCTGCACAAGCTCCTAGTCTTCACCTATAAAGCTCTTCACAACCTCGCTCCCCCCTACCTCTCTGCACTTATTGCCCTCCATACTCCAGCCCGTGCACTTCGCTCCTCCTCTGTCCCTTCTCTCACCCTTCCACGCCTTCCCTGCTCCCCTAAGCGCCTTCGTGCCTTCTCACTTGCTGCCCCCCATGCCTGGAACTCCCTCCCTGTCCACATCCGCCTTGCCCCCTCCCTTCATACCTTCAAATCTCTCCTTAAAACTCACCTCTTTCGCTCTGCTCTGTCTGACTCTTTATCCTGCTGAGCCACTATTTCCTTTACCTACGATCGGTTTACCCTTATCCTTGCCACATGGACCTGCCTGCTGTCATTCTCATCGTAACCAAGCCAAGTACGTGCACTTGAGACCTCGCATCTTCATGAATGTTAGACCCCTTGTCTCTCCCTCTGTTCCCCTTCCTATGTCTCTCCCCCAGCTCCTGTCGCTCAGATGTAAGCCCTAGGGGCAGGGACTGTGTCTATTTTATTACTTTGTAAAGTGCCATGTACACTGCTGGCGCTATATAAATGTTTGTTAATAATAAGAATAAGAATAATTCAGCGGCCTCTTTGCTTTCTCTGCTGTGGATTTTGCTTCTGCCTCGCTATTACTAAAATGTTTAAAGGTGTTTAGTTAGAGAGCATCAAAAGGGCTTTTAACACCACTGTATTGGCAGATCTTCCTAACAGCTGAATTGCCTTTATTTATGTTACAATGCAGAGCACTTGAGGCTGAAGTTTTAGAGAAGACATTGCTGTCAGGTCACTGCTGCTTTAATTGGACAATGCTGCCTTCCACTTCTCTCCAATAGTTGTACTTTTCAAATAGCAGATTTCACTCGTGACATCAGAACATGTCTGACATTTTGAATGACTGGGAAGAAAACAAGTCCCACTCCGCCTTCTGCTTAATAAGCATTCCTTTAATTGGGAGTTAGTGTGAACCAGCTTCTTAACTGGAGCTTTCAGTGGGGAAAAAATTGAAATTGGAGAGTCCTCATCCTGGAACAACATTCTTAAATGTTATTTTCAAAGAAGCACTGATGCTATTTTGCTACAAAATTGGCCACCTGCATTTTGACAAGTGAGTGAGAGTGTTTTCCTATCACAAGGAAAGACTATTTCATCTCATTTTGGGGTGACTTGACCTTTTAATAATACTCCATGGACTTATACTGGAAATGTGGTTTTAGGTTACTTTGGACTGTTATCTGTGTGTGGAGGGGTAGCAGGGGGAGTGTTTAAAGGTACCACTAGAATTGTGGGGTACTACCCTCCCTGAATATGGAAGCATCTCCAATTAGTCCCCAGCCAAAGGCCTTTACTGTGTCCTTCCCCGCTGTCCTTCCTCCCCATGTATCCTCTGTTATCACAGAGACAGGCAGTAGATGCTGCTGCCTCTGTCCCCCAGCAGAGCTGCCTTGTATCACCTCTTCTGCACCCGCTCTTTCTAAGTTTTTCACCATTTGTGAGTTTCTCTTAGCACATCACCACCCTCTCCTGTCTTCTCCCTGCAGCGCTGCCTCAGGACTGGCTCTCATCCCCCTCAGCTGATAGAGATCTGAGGAAGCAGTGCCAGGCAGAACACAGCAGCACAGTAACATCTGTGAAGGGACCATTAATTCTGCCCCCAAAATATCAAATTCTGCACTAAGGAAACCCAAATGCCATAAGAATTCTGCAACAGGAATAAATTACCTGCAGCTATTCTGAATTTGCGCAACTTATTCTGGTTGCAGTTTGGGTTTCTTTTTTTTAAATACTAGAAGTCACTCAGGGCTTCTTGAAAAGGAAGACAGTTGATACTGATTCAGTCAGCTAGGTAACATCAAGGCTCAACTGGCACCTTGTGAATGTTTGATGATGTCTCTGATTAGTAAATGGTTTTCATTTCTCCAATCTTGAATAGATGTCTCTTTAGTTGATCATTTATCGCCCAAAGAAGTCAGCAAACAGTAAGCATGTGATAGATGTGCCTATCTACAAGAGATGGAGGATAGCATTATCCTTTTCCATGTGTGCTCTAGCTCACTGTTGCCTTCGCTGTATTCCTCTGTGTAACAGGGTGTGGGTCTTGTAGGATCAGGCCCCACCAAGTCACTGTCTTAATTGGGAATTAGCTCAATAATTGTGTGCTCTGGCTCACTGTTCTGTATTCCCCTGTGTAACAGGTTGTAGTTCTCTGGGGCAAATCCTTGTAGGATCAGGCCCCGCCAAGTCACTGTCTTAAATGGAAATTAGCTCAAAAGTTACTAGCTTTAATGTCTGTACTCTGGTACTCTACAGTGTCCTTTCGGCAATACGCAGTCTCTTAAATACAGCTATACATAGTTCTTCAACTTTCATATATACACATAGTCCACATCCTTATAAAGTCTCTTAGGCCAGGCACGAGCCACTGGCTTCCAGTAGTCCTTCAACCCCCTTTAACTGGCTAGGCTTAAGTCTCTTAGCACTTACAGCTTCCCTGGTTCTCTGGGCCAGGAACGCTTCTCTAGAGCTCAGCTAACCCAGTCTAACAGGCCCTTTGCAGGAGAGTTGTTACAACAGTTCCTTCTCCTGTGGCTCTCCTTAACCACTGACCCTTCTGGGTATGGGAATGCCCAGACAAGCCCACTCCTACTGAGCATGCCCAGGGTCTTAGTCCCTGTCTCACTGTCAGCTTCAACTGAGCATGCTCGAGGACTTAACCGCTCACAGGCCTTCCTCCGGGAGCATGCTCAGGGACTCAGGGTGTTTTTAAACAAGCAAGGCTTGAGGAAGTGTCCATGACCACTGAGTGGCACAGCCGCAGAGCACCCACGCATGTTGACTGAGTGGGGTGCGATTCTAATGGGCTACTCCCAGGGTGACCACTGTGACCACTCACTCAGGCAGCCTGCATGCACTCCCATCACCACAGACCAGCGCTGCAAACAACTCATATGGGAAGCCGTTCCCCCTCCCGCCCATCCAGCAACAACCCCAAGCCCTGCCCAACTGCCCGCCCTCTGCCGCGGCACATAGCTCTGGGCACCATGGAAACAGCTGCAGCAGCCAGTAACCTATTTCTGCCCATAGACCCAGGAGCCGGTGCAGTCGCATTTAAGAGCTCCTGGTAGGGCTACAGGTGGGACATGGGAGGCAGCGGGGTCGCTGACCTGTCTGCCGGTGTCGGTGGATGTCCTGGTTCATATGGGCAGGGGATGCATGAGCGCCTGTCCCCACTCACTTTTCTTGCTTCCCACAGTCTGGATATTTTGACAGTGCCCCATGAGTGGATGTTGTGTGGGTCACAGGAGCTCACATCCTCTCTGCTCCACCTTCAAAAGGGAGTTCAGGTGAGTGGTTAATGGGTGGTTCATGGTTGCATCTCATTTAAGAACACCCTTTGTCTCTGGCACCCACCTCTTCCCTTGATCTGACTCTACCACACCCAGTTCAACTGGGTCCACCTAGGCCTTTAGCTGTCTTGCTTCTCATGTGCCTGCAGTGCTGCTACCCTCGTCTCCGGCTGGCGCCATCTCACTCTTAAAGGGCCAGTGGCCCGCAGGAACTCTGCCCAACCAGGCGCTGCATAGTGCAACTCCCGCTGAAATTGAGATGGAACTGATGTCAATGAATGTTGCAGCCAAAGTGATTATGGAACATGAAGAGGAGCTCTACACTGTGAAGAGAAGATAATTTTATCCTCAAGAACTACAGGGTTCTTCATCCCTGTATGAAGATGTGCTTTGAGGAACAGGATAACTTCAGCTCTATATTTACCATTCATGTCTACTGTGAATAGAATTATTTTATAGACAGACACATTGTTCTCTCACATATTAATATTTTTTTTTAAAAAAAAATACATTTCACTTCAGCTGACAAGCCATTAAAATTCAGCATTTAAATGTCACGCTGTGGCATGTAATTTACTGTCATGAAAACAACTATGGATTTATTTCCTGGCAAGACTTGCACAAAGTATTGAGCTATATATCAAAAGCAAAAAGGGGGGGCGGGGAAGTAATAATTTCTTAAGGGAAAAAAGAGAAGAAATCCCAAAACATTATGGAGCAGAAAGCTAAAATATAAAATTAACAGCACTAATTGTCAGAGATTTGACAGCATTTGAGAATAAAGTGGTTGGTAGAGAAAAGAGGTTGATTTGGGGGATAGGGCAGGGACTAATTAATTCTTGATGTGTGTAAAACTATTGTAGAATGTAAGGCCCTGTGCCTGGAACTGAGTCACAGCAAGATCAAGGCCACATTAAAGTACAGACTATTTGGGTCTCATCACTGTACCCTCTATTTGGGGGAAACACTGCAACAAAGATGCCAAGTGACTTGAGGTGAATACATACTATTCACTGCACTTATGGTGGATACATACCACACTTATGAGGAATACAGGTTGCAGGGCTGCATGCATGTATTACTTGGGAGGAATGCAGCCCTGCAACCTGTATTCCTCATAAGTCCCCTCTTAAAAATTGCATCTATGGCAACCCAACCCATGGCAGAATAGGACACCTCAGTCCTACAAGGACCAGCACCAGGGTGGCCGGATAAGTCACAGCAGAATGCAACCCCCTGCCACCTCCATGGGTAGTAGACATAACAGAGCTTAGTCGTAACAGCATCTGCAGTCTGAGGGTGAAGGTGGGGAACATGTGAAGCAATAGCCCTTTAAGAGTAGCCTGCTCTTCCTCCTGGCCTCTTTATACCCTTCTGGAGCATAAGAACTAGAGGTGTGGAGAAGCCAGGCAGTAAGCAGGGCAAGGAGTGTGTGGCCTCCACAGGCTCACCCTGAGAACTCAAACAGAATCAAACAGAAACAGATTCTCAGAAGTTTGATTCACCCTGAGAACCAAACAGGCTACTAATCAAATTTGGCTTCATCAGTACTTATACAAGAGACTACCCAAGGTGCCCAATAAAGCGGTACAGACACCACAACTTCTTCTAAGCCATTCCCTTCGCCGTTTCCCCTTTGAGTGCCCTGTGTTTCGATTTACGTTAAACAGACTTTTGTTATGTCCAGATGAGTTGTGAGTATGGCAGGTCACAACTGGCTCCAAGCGGCACAGTACAGCAGAGGCAAGGGTGGACCCCTCTGCCCCCAAACTAAAGGAGTCATTCTACTTAGCTCAACTGACTCCAGGGACCCATGCATGACTTGGGACCGAGCTTTCATTATATCTTATAATTGGCATCACTTGGATAAGTTCCTGCTCAAGTTTTGTCTTTAACGGTCCAGCTCATTTTTTTCAAGACTTAAGGATGCACTATTAGATTTGTCTAGCCAACTTTGGGTAAGTTACCTAATTTCCCCCTATCCTTCCATAGGATTTGCTGTGTTTTATTTTCACTCTTTGTGTGTCTTCAGATGGACCTGGCGGTTGATGCAGCCCATGGTCTCCCTCTGTGGCACCCCTTCCCCACACCATTGAGCTGCGGGTGGATTGCCCGACGCTCTAGGTTGCTAGCTGCAACTCTCTGGTGTTGCCCGGGGCAACCCTGGCTGACAGCAGAGCTGCAGCAGCCATCTGTTGCGCAGACGGACCGTAACTCTGCCTTGTGCCGGTGCCCCAGGTTTGGCCAACCTGCTCCACTGCTGGTGGTCGTGGATGTTCCGGAGCACCGCAAATGGGACTGGTCTGGAGGAGGAATGGTGCCTGCTTCGCTTCTGCTCTGCCTCACCATCTGGTGGCCTGCTTTTAGAGGGACGGGCCACTTGGTGGGGAGGCGGATCAGAACCGGGGGTGCAGTCCATCTGTTTACATCCCTTGACTAATATAAGTTTTTTCTGTGGAACGTTAGATAGCAATTGTATTCTGTCCTAGAGGTAACAGTTACTTAGGGACTTTATTATTTATATTTTGAAGTGTTTGGGATGAAAACAAGAACAAACAAAACCTCTCCCTCTCCAAAGGAACAACAGTAACAACCAAAAGCATTTTAAAACCCCTTTGTCTTTTTTCTTTCGGTATTCTGATAGAATTCTACTATTTTATTTTAAACTGTGCAGTATAGCCAAAAAATATTCATTAACTCAGATTATTTTCCTTGTTGCAAATTATTTACTGCAATGTATGTTAGCATATTTAAGAAAGGAAGTGATGTCTTTGTGTTCTTAGAGCAATGGTAGCTTGTCTTTGTACTTGGGTAAACTCCCTCCTGCCCCCCCTTCCCCAGGCTGTTCCTCATATTGCCTTCTCTCCCACTTTCTGTTTTTACTGGCTGCTGTAACAACATGTGGAAATTGGGAGTGGCTTCGTGACAGATTTTCAGCACCCAGGGGAGTGCCTTGAAAGATTTCTAGCAACAACTTTCTCTTCCTGTCAGGTTATGTTCTGCCTTTCCAACAGCCCTTTTAAAAATTCTGCTAAACTGTGTGTGCATCTGATGTCAAGAGTATCAGGTGCAGGCAAGACAGGCAGGATTTCAAAATGACCTGTCAGTGCAAAGGAAAGTGGCAGGAAGCATCGCCCTGGTTTGGAAGAAACCTGCTTGTGCTAGAGACAATGACAGACCCTTTTCTCTGGGCTTGTAAATTAAATATCAGGGGAAACTTCTCAGCAGATTGATGTGCAAAAAATATAATGGTGGTGATTTTGGTTTGGATTCTAAATGAGACTAGCAAGTGTTTTAATTTTACAGTGGTATGTGCCACAGAAAACCCAGAGGCATTTTTAGAATAATATTTTACCAGACGCAGTTAAGGAAATGTTCTTTTTTAGTGAGACATGGCTTTATCTGTGGACACCGTGGCCCTTCAATTAGGATACAGCTTGGAACTCTGAGCACTGAAAGCAAAGGCCTCTGTCACATCAGCCTACTCATTAGTTGCATCAAGCAGTTGTTGGCTACTGGGGTTAACTGTAACAAGCGGGAAACTAATAAAGCCTTTTCCAAGAGCTGTGTTGACATGCTGTTTGTTACTGATACCAAATAGTCAAATGAAGGAAAACTTACATTTGCTTATGTTCCTTTGTTGCCATTTACAGCACGGGAGTTAATACTCAAAAAGATAGAGAGATGGAATCCCTTGAATTACTAAGGGTATAACCCTGAAGCTGTTTGGTGCCAACTTTAACCGGTAACACTCGTGCTTGTCCCATTGAATTGAATGGGACGTGTTAAGGGCATGTGCTGGTACTAAACAGTTTGAAATATAAATGTTGGTCAGGTTTCAGGATCGCGAATGTGGGGATGATGCAGTACAGGGATGTCCAGCTAGTGGCCTGCCAGCCACATCTGGCATAGGAACTTGAGGAAGTGGCCAAGAAGTTAGGTGGAAGCTTGCATTAATAGAAGCTTGCACCGCCATAGGCACTACAATAGCTGAGGGACGCAAGACCTATTTATTTGTCCAAGTATTCCGCAGACAGGATTACGATAGGGAGATACTTAAGGGTATTTTATGTGGTTTTACAGGTTTTGCTTTCTGTATTTTATACGTAATTTTTTATGATGTTAGCTGCCCTGAGCCTTCAGGCAGGGTGGAGTAAAAATATAACTAACTAACTAACTAACTAACTAACTAACTAAAAGAAATTGGGGTGAAGTCCATCCTTGGGAAGGGTAATAGCTCAGACTAGAACGTAAGTGTCAGGGCTGGGGCTAGGGGGGACCTTGGCCACGGGAGGAGGGCTCCCACTCAGCTTCCTGCCCCTGTTCCAGGGCCGAGTGCAGTGGGGGATGCTTCCCCGCGGCGCTCCGTTGCCAGGACAACCAGCCCAGCAGCGTGCAGCGTCCTGCCGCACGTACAGGGGGCGGGGCCTCAGTCACAGCTGCATGGCTCCAGGCATGCCAGGGTCGTGTCTGATCCTATTTAAGCTGGCACAGGGAGTTCCCTGTTGCCAGTAATCAGAGCGAGAAGCTGGCCCCTGAGAGATAAGTGTTATAATTGTTGGTTGAAGTGTGTGGGTTTGACACGGGTGGTGCTTGTACATACAGAGGGTGGTGTGTGGTTTGTGTTCCTTAACCCTTTCCCTTGGCAAGTGAATCTTTGAAGCAAGTGTGAGAGTGACTGGCAGCGTGCAAGCCCTTCCTGTCCCCATACCTGGTTCCTCCCCTCCTCAGGAGCGCGTGGAGTATTCCTTCTCCCCCGTGGACCCGGGCCCTGACCCCCTTGTGCCCGCACTTTTTCCGCACTCAAACTTCCCGTCCCCCTCCCCGTGGTGTGACTGTTGTGTGTGTAACCCTGTGGCGGGCACAGCCCGGACTGGGCTTAACCTTTGGCTCTGCACCCAATGATGATGAGGGTCCCCTCTCTGTGAGACATATTAGGCCACAACTCTATCCTGATGGGCATTTTCCGCTTCCCAGTTGGGGGCAGAGCGCGTGCAAATGTCTAGCACGTGTGACATGTTGTGGGACTGAGACCCTTCCCCCAGGCCCCACTCACAGAATTACCAGCACATATCCCCTTTCTTTTCCTTTTCCCCGGGTGTGGACTGGGGTTATGGATTTGGCCCAAGGGATAAAGGAGTTGTTACATGCGGTACAGACCATTGCCCTAGAAGTGAAAGACCTGCAGGAGAAACAGGTAGAATTGGCCATGGTAGTGGGGCAGTTGGCTGCTGGGGAGGGAACAGCCCCGGGGGTTGGGACTGCGGCGCCTGCCGCTACCCCTGTGGCCATCCCCGTTGCAATCCCGGCTTCAGCACCGGTGGCTCTCCCTGTTGCTGTCCCTATGGCTCCCCCTGTAGAGGTTCCGGGAGTTCCCGTGGCGCTGAGTGGCCTTCGGGCAGCCCGGGAGCCAAGGGGGCCCTGGGTGGAAATGCTCACAGGGGACTGACGATCGTTCCAAAGGTTTCTGGCCCTTTCCGAGCTTGCCTTTACAATGCAACCCACCACGTACACCTCCGACACCTTAAAGGTGGCCTACATCATTGGGAATCTCGGGGGGTTGATCCTGGATTGGGCCACCACCCTGTTAAAAGGGAAAAGCCCCCTATTGGCAAATTATGCAGACTTTATCAGGGAACTCACCTTCATGTTTGATCATCCCCACCATTAATGCAATGCCTGGGCTGCTATTATGGCCCTCAGGCAAGGGAAGGGCAGCCTCCTGGATTATGTCACCCGATTCCTGCAGTTGACCCTTGACCTACAGTGGCCAAATGATGTTTTACTGGTGTTCCGGAAAGGGCTCAGCGAGGAGATCAAGGACCAACTAACCTATACGGTCCTGCCCGACACGTGGGAAGGCCTTGTCTTTTTGGCCCTGCAGATCCAGGATCGTGTGACAGAGCGCTGGCGTGAATGGTGACAGGAACCTCAAGGGTTTTCACCTTGGGCGTTCTCAGTTCCCTCCCCTGCAGGTGAGGATACCACAGAACCCAAGCCAATGCAACTAGGGGCCTCTCGAGGCCCTGTGCCATTGGAAGAAAAGGAATGTCAGTGAAAGACTAAGGCCTGCTTTTACTGTGGGGAACCAGGGCACTTCATACAGGACTGTCCATCCCTGCCGCCACACCGTCGGGAACAGGGAAATGCCCAGGGCCGGGGTGCACAGGGGTCATCCCGGCCATAAGACAGCTACCCCTGTGACCAACGGTTCATGAGCCACACTTCAGAGTACCCTTCACGATCACCGTGGCCCCCCAGCGCTCACACGTTTGCTGGTCACTCATCGACTCCAGAGCATCAGGGAACTTCATGGACAGGGCCTTGGCCCAGGCCTGCTCACTTCCTTTGGAACAAAAGGCACATCCAGAGATGGTGAACTCAATTGATGGCTCGCCCCTGGTGTCGGGGCCCATTACTGCACAGACGCCCTTGTTACCCGGTACCATCAGGGCCCATCACGAACTTGCATCCTTTGACATAGTCAGTACCCCCGTGTTCCCTATAGTGTTGGGGATTCCTTGGCTGCGCCGCCATGAACCCCACATTACCTGGGCGACTAAAGGTCTTTGTTTTACTTCTCCGTATTGTATCCATACCTGCCTAGTACCTCGACTTTCAGAGCCCAAGGCCATCTGTAAACAGTACCACCTCGACAGCGCTGGACGTGCCCCCCGACTATGCTGAATTTGCTGATGTCTTTAGCTCCATACAAGCTGCGGAACATCCCCCACACTGAGTGTACGACTGTCCCATCGACCTCCTCCCAGGCACAGAGCCCCTGTTCGAAAGGATCTATGCCTTGTCGGCACCAGAACTAGCAGCTCTCCGCCAATACCTGGACGACAGCCTCCGAAGTGGGTTCATTTGCCCATCATCATCCCCAGCAGGAGCACCCATCTTTTTTGTGGCAAAGAAGGATGGGAGTCTCCGCCCCTGTATTGACTACAGGGGTTTGAATGCAGTGACTGTGAAAAATCACTACTCTCTCCCCCTTATCCCTGAACTGATGAACCTACTACAGGGGGCCCGGGTGTTCACCAAGCTGGATCTTCGTGGAGCATACAACTTGGTCTGGGTGCGGGAAGGGGATGAGTGGAAGATCACCTTCCGCACCCACTACGGACATTTCGAGTATCTAGTGATGCCGTTCAGTTTAGCCAATGCTCCGGTGACATTTCAACATTTTATTAATGATGTGTTTCGTGACGTCCTCGACTTGTTCGTCATCGCCTATCTCGATGATATCCTGATTTACTCTGCTTCCTTGTCCCAACATGTCCAGCATGTCTGTCAAGTGTTACACCGGTTACGACAGCATAAGCTGTTTTGCAAATGGGAAAAGTGTGCTTTTCACCTCACGACTGTGGAATTTGGGGGATTCGTGGTCAGCCCTGAAGGGATTGTGATGGATGACCGCAAGGTGGAAGCCATCAAGTAGTGGCCCACTCCACAGGCAGTGAAGCCACTGCAACAATTTTTAGGTAGTGCGAACTACTACCACCAATATATCCCTAACTATGCGGTGGTCACGAAGCCCCCACAACCCTGTTGAAGAAAAAACAAGAGTACATCTGGGGGCCTCAGCAGCAACACAACTTCTTGTATCTCAAAAAAGCCTTCCAAACCGCCCCCATTCTGTGGCACCCCGACTTCAGCAAGCCCTTTTTTGTAGAAGCCAATGCGTCTAGTCAGGCTATCGGCACCGTGTTATTGCAACTAGCCCCAGACTCTTTTGCCGCTCATCCCTGTGCATACTACTCTCATCAACTCACACCTGCCGAGTGCAATTATGCCATTTTTGATCAAGAGCTGTTAGCCATAAAAGCAGCTTTTGAAGCTTGGAGTCACTAGCTCGAGGGGGCCCAATATCCTGTGATGGTTACCACCGATCATAAAAACCCTACCTACTTCCGAGGTGCCCAGATCACCAATGCTCATCATGCCCACTGGGCGCTATTTTTTGCACGTTTTTCCTTCATAATCCGATATTGTCCCAGGAAAATGAATGTCTTGGCCGATGCCTTGTCATGCTACCATGAAGGCTGCGAAAATATGCCCCAGCCCCAAGGGCCAGTCTTCGACGCATGGATCTTTGCAGGCACGTACTTATCTCGACAAGACTTAGAACAGGCCACCGCCACGGAACTTGTCCCAGCAGACTATTCCGCCTGTGTGCTCGACGATGGCCTCTTGTGAAGGGACAATCGAATTGTGGCACCCCCTTTGTGTCACAAACGCATCCTGTGGTCACATCATGATTCCCCGCTAGAAGGGCATCTAGGACCGAACCGCACCTGTGAACTGATTCGGCGGACCTTCTGGTGGCCACACTTAACCCAAGACGTCCAACAGTATGTCCAGCAGTGCCTGACCTGTGCATGTTCCAAGAGGCCCCCGGCGACTCCTATCGGCCTTCTTCAGCTCGCCCCATACCCCAAGGACCGTGGCACTGCATGGACTTTATAGTAGAATTACCCCCTTCCCAGGGGTGTACAGCTATATTCGTAGTAATCAACCATTTTACGAAACTAGATCATTTCGTGGCATGCAAGGGCCTTCCAACAGCCCAGCACACTGCACGCTTGTTCCTCACACACATAGTAAAACTACATGGGTGGCCGGCAGAAATCATTAGTGACCGAGGCTCCCAGTTTGTCTCTCGTTTTTGGCGGGCCCTGTGTAAGGCCCTTCATGTGACCTTGAAACCCTCCACGGCCTATCACCCACAAACCAACGGACAAGTGGAGCAAGTGAACCAGACCATCGAAGAGTATCTACGAAGCTACGTGAGTATCTTCAGGATGACTGGTACTCTTGGCTCCCTGTAGCAGAGTTTGCGTACAACAACGCACCCAATGCATCTCTGGGGAACTTCCCATTCTATGTAACCTACGGGTACCACCCTCCTCTGGGCACAGTGGACCTTTCCACCATTCATGTTCCCGCAGCCAGGGCCTTGGCACAACAAATCCATGACATTCAGACTCTTGCCAAGCGTACCTTGACATGAGCCCGACAAACCTACAAGCAATATGCAGATAAATGACGTGACCCCGCACCCTCCTTCAATCCCGGGGACCTTGTTAGGCTAGACAGACGGTATTATCCCTCCGCACGTCCGTCCCGTAAATTGGATGACCGCTATATAGGCCCGTTCCCCATGGTCCGGAAGGTCAATGACATGGCTTATACTCTTCGTCTCCCACCGCACCTCAAGATTCATCCAACCTTCCATGTTTCCCTTCTCAAAACCTTCAGCGGCACCCCACCATCTGTTCCCTCTGTGGATACTGTTGCTGCTCCCGATGCCTCTTATGAGGTCCGTGCCATCCTTGATTCTAAGCACCACCAAGGCTGCCTGTACCACTTAATCGATTGGCTCGGCTACGGTCTGGACGACCGCTCCTGGGAACCTGCATCTCGCTTGTTTCGGCATCTCGCCTAGTTCAGCTGTTTCACCTCTACCATCCCACTTGGTCCCGCCCATTCTGGTCCCTGGGGCAGGGAGCTCAGCCGGGGGGGGTACTGTCAGAGCGGGGGCTAGGGGGGACCTTGGCCATGGGAGGAGGGCTCCCCCTCAGCTTCCCGCCCCCGTTCCAGGGCTGAGCACGGCGGGGGATGCTTCCCCGTGGTGCTTAATTGCCTGGACAACCAGACCGGCAGCGTGCAGCGTCCTGCCACATGTACAGGGGGCGGGGCCTCAGTCACAGCCGCTGCGGCGCTCCACGCGGCTCCAGGCACACCGGGGGCATGTCTGATCCTATTTAAGCTGGCACAGGGAGTTCCCTGTTGCCAGTAATCAGAGTGAGAAGCTGGACCCTGAGAGATAAGTGTTATAATTGTTGGTTGAAGTGTGTGGGTTTGACACGGGTGGTGCTTGTGCATACAGAGGGTGGTGTGTGGTTTGTGTTCCTTAATCCTTTCCCTTGGCAAGTGAATCTTTGAAGCAAGTGTGAGAGTGAGTGGCAGCGTGAAAGCCCTTCCCCCCTTCCTCTCCCCAGACCTGGTTCCTCCCCCTCTCAGGAGCACGTGGAGTATTCCTTCTCCCCCGGGCCCTGACCCACTTGTGCCTGCACTTCTTCCGCACTCGAACTTCCCGTCCCCCTCCCCGTGGTGTGACTATTGTATTGTGTGTGTAACCCTGTGGCAGGCACAGCCCGGACTGGGCTTAACCTTTGGCTCTGTGCCCAATGATGATGAGGGTCCCGTCTCTGTGAGACATATTGGGCCACAACTCTATCCTGATGGGCATTTTCCCCTTCCCAGTTGGAGGCAGAGCGCGTCCAAGTGCCTAGCGCGTGTGACGTGGTGTGGAACTGAGACCCTTCCCCCAGGCCCCACTGACAGTAAGTGGCAAATAAGCCTTGTGGTGATTTCTTGCAACAATACAAATTTTGCACTATGAAATTAAGATTTACTGGGAAAACGTTACTGCATGTTTAAATGTTAAGAAAAGAACGTTTTGACACTGATCAGTGCTTTCTTCCTTACGAACCTCCAAGGAATAGAGTGTTATTACTAGATAAGTGAGCCAACTATTCACACCATTCACAGCAGAGATAAGTACACACGTGGGAGAAGCTTGATTAGAAGTACATCCTGTTTACTCTTTTCTGCATTTCAAAATACAACCTTTTTAAGCTCATTTACATGGCATAGACAGATAGCTACTGCTATCTGAAAGCTGTAAATGAGCTTTTTGCCTCACTAATAGTTTTTACTAGCCATAGATTATGTTTTCAGGCTTAGAGCTGTTTACATCACCCATCATCAGTACCTTTAAATGAGAGTTCATCTAATTTTCTCTAAGGGACACTAGTGAACTTTATCAAGGTCTTCATTCAAATAGGTATACACAGTGTAGATCATTTCTACCTCTACCCCCACTATAAAAAACACCCTTTTAAAAAAACAACAACCATGGAATCAAGAAAAAGAACTGACTTCACAAGGAATGAGAATCCAAAAGTCTTGTTGGTGCAGAATATTGTGTTTAAAATGCAAAGATAAGTGCTCCAAAATCAGGAAATGCCACATCAAAGGTTGATTATGCAACTACTAAATTCTGTCCCCTTCAGTGTCTGTTTTCTTGGTCGCATGCTGTATGTATGGCCTTGCTGGGATCCAGCCTAGGCCAGTGGAGAGCCAGAGGTAGTACCGCAGGGATACCAACCCCCATTGCATTTGGCCCAGTTTTGGAGGACTCAGCTGTGTCAAGATCGGGTTCAGGTCTCTGATGCATTGTCCTTGTAAAATGTTTGGTAGCTCTGCACTTACCCCAGGCAGAGCTCTACTTTCAGTTTCTGTTAATTGGCCAGAACAATAAAAGTAGAAAGTCAAGATACTAGAGTTATAACTGGAAGCGTTTATAGACAAGACAAAAAAGGCGGCTGATCCTTTGATCAGCCGCCTTTCTTTGCGCTCGTCTAAACTTTAAGTTTGGATCTTACCCCGCGTCTGACCGGGTCGGCGATCCTGGCCCCTCAGACACGGATCCCCGAAGTGCCGGCTTTACGCTGCACTTCCGGGTTCCCTGGCCGAGTGCGCATGCGCAGAAGGGTGCGCATGCGAACAACGACTGTACGCCGTGTCTGAACATCACACGGGGGCACCACACTGGGGGGGGGTCAGGGAGGTGATGCAGCTGTCACACACCACCAGCGCAGACACGGTCTCTGAAGCGCTCCAGGGCACATGTGCGCACAGCATTTCGGAGGCACAGGGGTTTTCACAAGTGTGTTCAGGGAGGTTGGCATGAGT
>QEPC01002394.1:1692121-1744907 GCA_003113815.1 Sphenodon punctatus | reverse complement strand
TGCACCTCCTCCGCCTCCTGGGCCGCCACTGTCGCTATCTGTGCCTCCGCTCTCTTCCGCCTCCCTCCTCGCTCCATCCCACCACGCTTGCTTGCTGCTGATCTTGCTTTAAATCTCCCTCCGGCGGTTGTGTTGTTGCTGGTTGCCCGGCAGCGACGCTGCGTGCCTCGTCCCCGGCTGGGGCTCGTTTCGTTCCGTTCCGCCCGGGGATTGGCGTCCAGACGTTACTTTTCCTTGGTTCCCTGTGGGGGTTCGTTTGACCACGCTTCCCGGGACCTTCCCCCGGCTAGCCCTGGAAGCATGGTTGAACCTGACCCCATGTGGGTATTGAGCGTGGTGAACATCTGGCACGCGCCGTTCAGACGTTCAGGGCCCTTTGGCCCCACGGGGGGGTTGAGCGTGGTTCACTGTGGTTGAGCGTGATCTCGTAACGTCTGAAGACACCCTTGGTCAGATGAAAGGCCCGTCGAGCCCAACACCCTGTCTCTGATAGTGGCCACTCTCGGTTGCTTCAGAGAAGCATCCAGCCGATCAGAATGAAGTAATCCACTCTTTGCTCTTCACTCCCAGCTCCCAACAGGTAGAGGTAAAAGACTAAAAGGGCGGGGAGACAGGGAGAGGGGACAGTGGGAGAGACAGGGGAGAAGACAAACATTCAAGCTTCGCTCAGTCTAGTTGACTAATAGCCATATATGGAACTATTCTCTAAGAATTCATACAATCCTTTCTTAAATCACCTATACTACTGGCCTTGACTACATCTCTGGCAACAAGTTCCACAAGTTAATTTTGCATGTCGAGTGAAAAATGTCTTCCTTTTAGTGGTTTTAAATCTGCTGCCAATTACAATAAATACATTGACAGCTGATAGAAAAACCCAATTTCTCTGAATACCTTTTGCCATAAAGTTCCACCATGTTCTGATCACTTGCAGACCTATTGTACCAATACCCTTAAGTGTCGGTGAGAGTAAGCCTGAAATGACAAATTGTCATTTCATTGGAAACAGGTAATTTGCCTTCATTGGTGCAACACAAAAACTTACTGGCCTTTACTCAATTTTTCCCATTTGTCATTATTTTTTGTGAGTTAAACAGAGCTGCTATGGGCCGATCTCAAGCCCCGTGTATGCTCTACGTGCACACCCAGTAGCTGTGGAGACGTAAATGTGACAGCTAAGTGCTGGAGAAGTGCTGAAAAATATTGTAAAAATGCCATTAAAATGTTGTAAAACTGTTGGAAAAATCCCAAAAATGACAAGTGACAGAAAATGACAAAAACAACGGGAAATGATGAAAAATGCTGGAAAGTGATGAAAAATGCCAGAAAGTGACAAAATTGACAGGAAATGACAAAACAAATCACAGGCACTGGTCTCAGCAATGATGGAAGCACAGAAATGCTGGCACCTGACGAAGTACCGATGAACACTCACAAGTGTCCCTGCAGAACGGGAACACATGCTCTTGTTCAGCCCTACTCTAGCTGTCTTAAATTGTCTTCAGATAAAATTGCTTTAAATAAATATGGAAGAAGGCACTGTTAATTTCTGGGAAGGAACCTTTTTTTGAAATGGCATTAAATTGTATAGAAATTGGCTAAGGCATTTTTTTCTTAAAAATAAGCAAAATAGGTAGTGTACCGGTGTCCTTAGCTATCCCATAATATTGGCCTATTTGCTGTGCTATAGTTTCATGGCAAACTTACTGCAGTATGTTTGTGTTTTCTGATAATTTCATTGTACAGCTATGCAAGGGGTTCTGCTCTTAACCTCACAATCGGCATCGACATCACCACTGTATGGCACTGTGTGAGAATTAGTTCAGTGCAAACTGGTGCTGCAAACCAGGGACTCTTTAAGCACTATATTATCTTCATCCCTTTCCTTAACACATCCTCTAGTGACTGCATGTGATGCATTGTGCATGTGGGATCCTTTTGTTTGACTTTGTGCAAAAATACAATAGAAAAATTTTCATCCATGTCCATCATTGGCTATTTGTGGTGTCTCCTCTGTGGATAAATGTCCACAGAATCCAAATTGAAACAATGTGATTCTTAAAGGATTGATGAAAGAGTCTAGGATATTTGCAGTGAGCCCAGAATTGAAGAACCCACCATTAAGCATCATTTTCTTCCATTGGCATCAGGGGGAAACAGTGACTGGAGGATTTAATGCTGGATCAAAAGTTTCTTGAAAGCATGACAAGCTAAATATTATCAAAATCTTAAAAGGATTAAATAGTAGCCCTGGCAAGTTTATACTTGTTTTCCTTGTATATACTGACAGGGAAAAATCCATAGCTTTAAATATGGATAGATTTAAATAAAGATCTTATATGTTACAGGAAACATAATTTTTTCATTATTTATTTATTTATTTGTTTATTTATCGCTGAGAGGCTCCAGTGAAACTTGGGGTTCAGTGTTCTAAGCGTCATACAGTCATATAGTAAGAAACAGCCCTTTCCCTGAAATGTTTATAATCTGTATAGACAATATAGACCAATAGGTAGAAGGGGAAACAGTTATGGAAAGGGAAAATGACTTTGAAGTTTTGACTTCTACATGGAAAGGCAGTGGCACAACCAGAACCCAAATCTCCTCGATTATGGTCCATGAGGCTTTACATCCAACACAGCAGTGCAAGTACTAAAATGTCAGTCAGGTACTGAATTCTGTGGCAAAGCAATTGTCAAATAATTGCTATTTTGTTGATATTTACTGTGCAGTGATTATCGTTGTACAACAAGTGCAGTGAAGTGCTACCAGGATGACTAGCGGTATGGAGAAAAAATCTTATGAGATGAGGCCTGTTTAGTCTAACAAAAAGAAGGCTGAGGGAAGTCATGATCATGCAGCACAAATACATTAGGGGAGTTAATACAATGAAAGATGAATATTTGTTTAAACTAAAGATAAATATGGGTACAAGCTGGTTAGGAAGAAATTTAGATTGGAAATTAGAAGGAGGAGCAATGAGCCATCAAAACAGTGAACTTCTGGAGTAAGCTCCCTCAGACAATTATAGGAGCAAAGAGGGCGGGGTTATTGGCTTAGGATGGAGTGGGGATGGGTGAATTTGCTATGCCCCCTTGGTGAGAGGGAGGGGTATGGGCAAAAGGGGGGTATGGTAGGATTTGGGGTAAATCAGGGTTTATGTCCTAGCCCTTCTGTGAGAGTGGGAGATTCAGGCACAGGGTAAGAGGGTGGGACCCATGCCATGACTCCCTTGTGAGAGGGGAGGGGAGTATGTGCATGTGGGTTTTATTAGGATGGGAAACATGGGTATGGTTGAGATGGGGCAGGTGTGGTTGGGAAATATTTGGGTTGGAGGAGTTGGGAAGCAGAGTTTCCTGTCTGCCTCTGTTGCCAATTTACCTCCCATTTTGGAAAAGGACAGCTGGTCTGCGCGTGTGCGAACAGTGCCACACATACACTGAATGACTGCCCTTTTCCAAAATGGCAGCGATGCTGCTGGTGCCATTTTGGGATCTCCGTCCCAGCCAAAACCTTGTAAGATAACCTGCAAGTATCCAATTGGATTCTTGTTTCAGCCCTATCTGGGAGCGCTCTCCTGCGGGTAACACCAGTCAATCTTGTCTGTACAAGGGCCTACAGGGAGGCGTTTACAGTTGCTGCTCCAGTATTATGGAACTCCCTTGACGCAGAGGTCTGTCAGAGCCTGAGCCTGAGAATATTCCAGAGGCAGTGTAAAAATCTTCTTTTTGGCAAAGCATTTGGCAGGTGGGGTGAGGGAATGAGGGATTAGTGTGGTGTTTTTCTTTTAATTAATTTTTTTTAGGGGAGTTTTTATTGTATTTCTGTTTTCTGTGTTTCATGTAAGCCACCCTGAGCCTTAGGGGAAGGGTAGGATAGAAGCCCAAATAAATAAATAAACAACATCATTATTTAGGAGGTAGGTTGCAGCTATTTCTGTCTCACTGTGGCTGTAGACTCCCAGAGGGGACAGGCTGATGCTACTGCTGCTCATTGGCAGTTGGGGCATGGCAGTTGTGGAGTGTCTGTTGGGGAGTATGACAGGGCAGTCGACATTGCCAAATGGAGCTAGGCCTAGTTCCAATAAAATACCCAGGGCTACAATCATGAAGAATAACAGACCTTTATTGTGGTTCCAACCTTCAGTCTGTGCCCCTTTTGCTCCAGCAGCGAACCAAAATACCCATATCATATGCTTCCCAGAGGAAGTTAGAGTCTACAGTCTATATGGCTCCATCACCTAGGACAAAAGACATATGCCTTTCTTCTCCTGCCTTCCTATGAGCAGCACAAGCAGCCTTTCAGCATTGCACTGGGATCCATTCTCTCCAAAACTATGGAGACCTCCCAGCGGAGTCCTACACCATCTGTCTCCTATAGCAGATAGCTCTAGACTGACTCCCCTGCCTGAAGCTCAGGCTTTTATATCCCCAGATGTGGATGTGGCTACCACAAGGCAGCCAGACTTAAAGGGCCAAATGCCACTGTCTTTTATTCTTTCAATGAACACAACAGTAGTGCCACCTTTCCCCACATTACATATATAAATATAATTATCACATTTACATATACAACAACATATAGCACTGCCTTACAGACATATACATTTGATCAATCCCATTTATACTCTTAGCTCTGACAGAAACCATATTTGTCCATGACAGGAATATCAGGTAGTGGTCCTGTCACAGGATGACATTTGGCCCTGAGGAGGAATAATAAACAAGGCTCCAGAGGGAAAGAGGCAAAAGAAGCAGGCTCTCAGGAAAGGAGGCCCTTGGCAGCTTGAGGGAGCACATTGCTAGAACATACTAGCCACGAGTTGAAAGGGAAACAGACCTAGGGACAAGGGTTGATACACTGTCTCCTTCAGGGGCCCGCAAGCATCTCAAACTATGAGGAGAAGGCTGCAGGTGTGACTGTTTGAGTTATCTGAACCTGTGAGAAATACGCTTCTCTATGTGCAGCCTAGGAAAGGTATAGGAGGCAGTGGTTTTAACCCTTTGCTTTTATTATTTTGTTTGTCTCATCCCATGTTCCCTGTTTTTTCCCTTCCCTTAATCCCCATATTGATTATGTTGTTATTTTTAAATAAAGTCTTCTGTTTCAATCTGACCTCTGGTGAATAAAAGATCTCCCTCTCAGAGTAACTGAGTTGATGTAAACACCTCACTTGAGTGGTGACAGCCAAATCTCCACCACTTCACCGCACATGGCCATGGCTCACTTCTTTTGGATGTAATCACGTGAGATGGGGACCCACATTGGCTCCCCTTTGCCCTGGATCCACCTGCCTGTCTGAACAGTGGTTGCCAGATGTTGGGGTAGCTCCACATGGCATTATCCCCAGAAATGCGGAGCATGCTGTGAAGGCTAACCCAGCTCAACCCTGGGCAATGGGCTCCCACAAGGCGCCTCATATGTGAAAGGCCCCCAGCAGCCCTGCCCACATAAAGGCCCACCAGCACTGTGGACAAGGTCATGGTAGTGGCAAGGTTTGGGCCCCCAGAGGAAGCTCTTACCAGCCTATTAGTTGTTGAAGTAGTGGCAGGGTGTGTGTGCGTGTGCTCTGGCCACCTGCCCATCAGTGCTTGGAGTGGACCTGGGAGTAGGCCAGCCCTAGTGTCCTCGGCTGGAGTATCTTCTTGCACAGCTGGGATACTGTGGCTGAACCTCTTTCTCCTCCCTGGGGTCCCCTCTGCTGTCACACCTGTTCCTCCCTGGGGTCTGCTTCAGCAGCTAATGGGCAAGCAGCTGGGGTGTGCCCCCCCCCTCCGCCACTCCAACAACTGACTGATGGCGGCAGCTTCCTTTGGGGGCCTGATCCTGCTGCCACAGGAACGAAGTCCCAGGATTCTGCCCATGTGATGGCTTCCCGGTCAGAACTGGAGCAGGGTGATGGGAGGTGGCTGCTCCCCCCCAGCTGCAGAACCCACGAATAAGCCTGCCTGTTTGAAGGACTTCCCGTCCTTGCAGGTAGCCGCTACATAGGACCCCATGGAGCAGCTTTGCCCTTCCTGCCTGTTTGGAAACACCCTTTGAGTCATCTGGATATCTACTAAAAATCACTTTGTGCTATTTCAAGCATTGGTGTGCTCTGGTCACTCCCAATCTCTATTTGTGGCAGATCTTCAATTATAGGCACAGTTTCTCTGTTGGGTATTGGTGAATCCTGTATTGGTGCAGGAGGCTGGAATAGTTGGCCAATGAAGTCCCTCCCGGTCCTACGACTCTGATTGTATTATGACTTCCCTTGGATTTAATGCCGTCATGACGTTCTGGTTCAAAAGGCATTGTTTCCCACATTGATAATGTGGAAGTGTTCTTGAATGCTCATTTAATGTCTTGGTATAAAATGTGAAAATTACAAAAACCCTCAAGTTTCCATCGTTATTCATATTTTAAAAAATAAATAAAAATGAATGCTTCATTGGGTGCTTTCACAATTGCCACTAGTGGACTCCAGCAGCAGCACCACTGGTTTACCCCATTGTGGGATTTTTATGACATGTGAACAGATCTCCTGTATATCATAACATCGTGTGATTGGTGGTAGGTGCGCTAGGGAAATACCTGGAGTGTCTCTCCCTCTGGTCAGCCAGAGGGTGGTGTTGATGCTGACACCTATAGGTGGTAATTGTGATGTCTGAATGCAGCCATACTGATTGTTTGCCATTTGGGCTTCCTTCCCCACAAATGCTGCGGAAATTAATCTTAACAGGTGCCGACTTTTGGACCCTGTCAAAACTTGTCATTCACCGTGTTGCCTGCTTCAAGGAAATGGAAAGCCAGGTTACATACACTGTGGTTGAATTACAAAGGAAGAGTCCACAATCCTAACCCAAGCATATGGGAAACTGCGGATGTGGAAGGCAAAGGCTGAGGTGGCACCTAGGCAAAAACATTAGCATGGTAGATTCTTGCATCATGTTTTCTCAGGGCACCCATTACTCAATTAGAATGGACCATGCCAATTGCTATTGCTGCTAAGCATCTCCTACACCTGCACAAATCGGCTCTGTGCTGTCGACTGTCAAGACACCATAGAGAGCCTGGGGTTGAGTAGAAGCTGTCTTGACAGTGTGCTCTTCTGAAATTGCTTCTGGGATCAATGAACTCTGCGAGTGCTGCACGTTTTAGGAGAACATAAGTAATTATTATAGCTCCTCCTGTGATTATCCATAGTTTTCTTCCATTTCTGTTGTCTGTTTGCTTTTTTGTTAACTTCTTTACTGCCAGTGCACCAATCAATACTGTGTGGAGGGGGAGTGGAATTGGAGTGAGGGCAGGGGAGGAGGGAAGGGAATTGAACATAATACTTGCAATCACAAGACTTGCTGAATGCTAAAGGGATGAACAGCATAGCTTCCTGCAACATCTATATCACAATGAAGCCCTTTTTTCCTGATCATTTCTTTTGTTCATACTACAAACTGTTATACCTGCAGATGAGAACCTAGCAGCTAGTTTCCTTTGCAAAAATGGAAGCCCAACATACATTGCAGCTTGGATGCCAGAATGTGTGATGTAGTTTCTGTCTGAACATTCTTTTTTCTGCACAGGTACTGTCAGGATTACTTCTCACTGTGGAAGATAATGGCATGAAATTGCTTTCTAATATGTCGCCATTTGTGGTGTTGCTTCATCACTTCACATGGTTCTGAAAGCAAGAAACTTCTCTTGGCTCCTCGCTGCCATTTAGCATTTCAGTATTATCTCTTTGTTCATCTAGCTGAAAGGGAGTGGTATAAGGCTCACAGAATGACAACAGAGAGGAGTAAGCAGAAAGAGAGCTAGTGTGCAGTCCATATATCTCAGTATGGTTACCGAAAGTGAAATCTCTGTGGAAGATAAAAAATTAGGGAGTGGAAATAGGATTTTTAATCCTCATACTGAACACTACTCAGCAAGAAGTGAAGCACCGAAAGAGCAGAGTGAGTAGCATGAGGAAGAGCCTTGAAACAATCCTGTCCCCACTGAAATTTATGGGGGTTTTGCTATTAACTCCTGTGGAGTCAACACTCTAGCCTCAATTCTTTTGCTTTTTGTATTTTTTAAAGTTGATTGTTTTCTGGTAGGACATTCCAATAGTTTACAGTGGTGTGTGCTTACAGCATGCGTGCAATTTTTAAAGCAAACCGTCAGCGGAAGAAATTATTTGCTGAATAAATACATTGTAAGCCACCCTGAGACATAGGGGAGCGGAGGGATATAAATAAATAAATAAATATTAACATACAACCTAAAGTGCATTTACCCTTGATCCCAAAGTGTGTCACAAACTCTAAATTTCCAACCTCACTGAAATCCACACCACCCTTGAGTGGACAATAGCTGAAGTTACTGAAAACAAGTCATGTCAGAACATACATAGCATTCTTTATGTACAGTGAATTCTTTTAAGATCTGCTTTGTAAACTTTTGTTACAATTAATTATCTGCTCTTAAGATTTGATAAGTTTTTCCCCCCGTAAGGCAGTATTAATGAAACAAAAGTAGTAATACTAACCAGTAAGCCCAGTAAAATATAGGGGATCTTCACTATTCTTTTATTGTTAATCTTGTCACTACAACTTTAGGGCCTTATTCAATGGCCCTCGAAGTCCAACGGGAAGATTCTCATTCTCTTCAATATGCACTAGATCTGGCCTCTCTGTAGCCAATTTTTGTCTCTAACAGGGGAGCCTAATGATATTCTTAGTTTAACACACTTTTCAGTCTGTTTTCGGAAGTGCCAAAACTGGCCCTGGAAGTTGTGAATTACGCGGTGAGAGGTGCCATGGTGCTTGTAAGTCCAGAAATGTCAGTGTGAGAAATCTCAGGAGAGGGACCATTCTAGCATGTTTTCCACTTTAGATTCACTGAGCCCTACAAATTTTATCATTCTATGATACCATAGGCTTCATTTAATAATATCACCCAGATGCTCCTGTCAGCCAGATCAGGGCTTCTTTGTGCACAAAGACCAAGACCTTTGACTAATGAGCTCATAACTGAATGCATATGCCAGATCTTTTGAGTTTCTTCCTTTCTGTTGCTAATTTAAATGCACCTTTACCTTATGCTGTATATAATTCTTTACCTTATGCCATATATAACATTCTTTGTTAGATTTTTTTTGTCTAGAGTGGTTCACTTTCCCTTTTAAAAATTCTTTCCCCACAATGTTGAGCTCTTGCTAAAGAGCAACACAATAAGACAATCTATTCTCTGCTTTTAAGCATATCAAAAAGGTGGCCTCTGTTTAGCAGAAGCTTCATTTCATTCTGGCAAAGCTAGAGCCCTCATTCCCGGGAGAACAAAATATATCAACATAGGAAGAAACTGAGTCCTATTTAAACCATGCTATTTTGTCTCTACTACCTATTTAAACCTGAAAGCCTACAAGAACTACTGCCCCCTGCATTTTTGAAGGAGGGGGAAGCCATTCATGAGCTGCATAAAATGTAATTTTGATTTAAAGCTCACTAAAAGCTATATAGGTCATGAAGACAATAAGTCTTTTATTCTTTGAAATAATTCACATTACAGCCCTGTGTATTACTACCCTTATCAAAGAAAAGCCTTTAGATTTGTGTTGACAGATAATTACAAATTGATTTCTGGACCTCTCATTTTGGGAATGGTTCTGAAAACCTTTACTTTTTTTTCTCCTTAAAAGCTTCTTATATTTCTCCTGCATCATGCTGAAAAAGTACTGTCATGGTGAGCTGGTCAGGTGCACTAAGCCACAAGGCTACACAAAAGAAGTTAAAATGGTCTGGAAATGAAATATAGGCTGGTGGAGGAAGTTGCTCTAGGCAGTACATTTTAATGCAAAGCCAACTCCATCCACTATGTAATTTAAACTTCAAAGACGACCACAAGCAGGAGATAATAATCTAAAAGTGAGTGCAAAATTTGACTAAGATAATTTTACTACGATAGTGCATGCATGTGTGTGCATCTGTGTGTATATATATATTAATATTATTTTCATCAACTAGTGTGGTTTTAAAATCCTAGTATTTGAAGTGTACATTTTGAACTATTCATTTCAATAATGTGCTGCTTTCTGGCTTAATTTGTGATATTTAACATTTCCATTTGAAAAATATGGTAGGAAATTATGGTCCCTTCTAAATAAAATTTTAAAATTGCCTTCAGTGAATCTACACTAAATTGGCCATACTTAACCTATGGGTCAAATCTATCCCTGGCATAAGGCCACTGACTTCAGAAGCAAAACCTTTTGTTGACAATTCAGTTCACACCTGAAAATCTGACATTTAGATTGCAAAAGCACCTGGAGGCCTCAACCATGGGACTCCAAGAGCTTACAGACCAAAAGCACAAGAAATAGCTAGCAGTGGAAGAAAGCAAGTAGATGAAGAAAGTGGGCAAGAAGTGAGGGAGTAATTACCAATCAACAAAAAATGTTGGGGACAATCCAGTGGCCCATGTATGCTGCCCACATGCACCGTGCGCAGTCCAGAATGCGCTCGCTAATGTGCGCATGCATGCCATGCCGTGCATGCAGCACAGCCCTGAGCAGCTGTGCTGCATGCACACCATGCAGGCGTACCTGAGTGTGTGTGTTCTGGCCTGCGCATGGCACCTGCACGTGATGTATGCGGGCTGCTGAATTGTCCCCACAGTGTGCAGTTCTTCAAGTGAGTCACTCCAATTGTCCTTCTAACCTAGTAGTATTCTTTCTCCAACAGCAGACAGCACCAGCTAGAAGTGTACAAAAAACGGGTATACATGGAGCTATTCTCTGCCATTCATTACCAGCTTCTAGTAATCAGATGTTTCATCTCCCAGTCAACTGGGCAAATACCAACTGATTGATCTGCCTAACATGAACTTGTCCAATTTATTTTGAACCATCACACCATCCTATTTATTTATTTTAGATTTCTATCCCGCCCTTCCCACAACGAGGCTCTGAGCGGCTCACAAAGCATATAAAACACATATAAAAACATATAAAGAATAAAACATTAAAATACAAAAACGAAACCCTACAAACCCACCCACAAAACCCACCCAATTGCCTTCCCTTTCCCGAAAACCAGCATCCCCTCACAACTCTACCCCAAACCCATCCCATTCCCTATCCCTGCCCACCAAAAGAAGGTCTTGTACTGCCTCCAGAAGATGCTTGGGCTCAAACAAACCTGTGCTTCTAACCGCCTACCCTCCTGCTTCAGCCACCTCCGGTCCCCCTGTATACTAGGGGGAACTGTGCCATCACAGCTGAGGGAGTGGATGTCTGGGTGCAACTGTGTTGATGGCCATCGTCAAGATGTCAACCAAGCCATCGACAGTGCAGCCACCAAGGCCAGCAGGCAAATCCCCCAGAGTTCTGGAAACTAATTGGATCCATTAGTCTCCGACGGCAGACCATCTTAATAGGTCCACCACCGCGATGAGCACATAGAAGGGCAGGGATCTGTGCCTTCGGAAGGTAATGAGCCAACCATGACAACGGTGTCGTAACAACACCCCTGATAATTGGAACCCCTGTTTCTAGGCTGGTGCAAAACATCAAATCCAATGTGTGTCCTGCCTCATGTGTTGGGCCAGATATTACTTGGCATAGGTAATATCTGACAATGAGTTCAACAGATTAATTACACTTATGGTGAAAACAGATGTGTGGTTGGTGGGACAACTTCCCGGACCACCCTGGGGCAGGAAATTGCTGGAGAGCCGTACTGCCACCTGCACAGCCCAGGTAAGGCTTGGAGCATAACAAACGTGCAGGTAGGTGGCTCTGCCTGTGCCCTGCTTCCAGCACCCCACCCTCTGGCATGACAGACAGCCATGGCGGCTGGTCATGGTGGCCCCTGACCAGGGGCAGGTATGGTGGGGCTGCAGGCATGCTAGCCTACATTGGCCTGTATAGGGTTCACATGGGGCCGCTGTGACATCGGAGATTTTCTGAGGACGTAGCCTGCGTCACCATCCAGTGGTGCCAAAACAGACAATCCAGCGGTCCGTGGCCCTGATGAGGCCTAAGAGGGGAGGCATATCTGTTTTCACTCATTGTGTGAAAAAGTATTTCCTTTTGCAGTTTTAACCCTGCTGCTTATTGACTTCATTGGATGTTTCCTAGTTCTAATATTATGAAAGGGGGTAAATAAAAACTTGCTATGTGCTTTCTGCATGTAATTCGTGATTTTATACAGTTCTGTGATCCTCCCCCCCCCCCACCATATCTTTTCTAAGCAGAAGAAACCCTAATCTTGTGAGCCTTTCCTAATATGAAAGCCATTTAGTACCTCTGGTTATCTTTGCTGCCTATCTCTGTACCTTTTTTTACCTGTATCCTATATTCTTTTTGAGGTGGGTTGACTAGAAGTGCATACACTCCTGTAGGTTGTCAGTAGGGGAAATCACAGCTTTATGTATGCCAAACATGGGTGTTTATAAAGCACACCTTAACTGCAGTGATTGCATTTGAAAAACTATATCTCTCAGGCACGTAGCCTCGGGTTAACTCTGCTTTCTTCTTTCAACCTCAGAACCAGTCTGTTGCCAAGGCCTGTTGCTTCTCTCTGCATAACATTGCTAAAATCTGGCCCTTCCTTACTGCTTCCACTGCCCAAACTCTAGCCCATGCTCTAGTGTCATCTCTTGCAACCTCCTCCTTACTTTCCTCCCCAGCTCCAACTGTGCCCCTCGCACACTTCTGTTCAGTGCTCCGCTGCCAAGGTCATCCACCTCACCTGTTGCTTTGATCATGTTCCACCCCGCCTCGCCTTCCTCCACTAGATTCCTCTACTCAAGCACATTCACTAAAAGCTCCTTGTCTCAACTTTCAGGGCTCTTCATCACCTTCCTCCCCCCTATCTTTAAGCATTTGTTTCCTGCTACGTCCCCACCTGGGAGCTTCCCTCCTCCTCATCTACCACCCTTACCCAACCTAGTGCTTCTGCTCCTGGAAATGTCTGCTCCCCATGACTGGATCCCTTCCTGAATTCAATCTGAACCTTCAAATCCCTTCTAAAAATCTAACATATGAATTTAAAAATCCCTATTCCTGCCTGCCAAACATTTGGGCCAAAAAGAAAAGTCTTCTATTGCTCCCTAAAACGTTCAGATGATTTCATGGACCTCCAGAGGAAGGGAGTTCCACAACACTTGAGCAGCCACTGAGAATGCCTCTCTGTCTGCCCTTGCTGTATGAGCCTGACAGGCAGATGGTACCTGCAAAAGGATCATGATGGAGCATAGGTGGGCAGACCTTCATTTTCCTTTTGGTCCCTCTTGAAAAAGTTAAAACACTCCACTCTTTCATTGCGCCTGGGCATACAGTGAGCCTCTAAGGCAGCCAATACTGTGGAGAGTGGAGATTCCTGGGACAGCTTTAAACCATCGCATATTTTCCTGCCCTGGGTCCCCACAAGGTAAAGTAGAAGTTTTACCTTATCTCCTTCTTTGGTTGTGGTCATGGCCAGATCAGTGTAGAGTTCGAATTCCTGTTTCCAGCGGCTGTGCTTCTGAACTCCAGGGGAGCTGGAGGCTTTAATGAGTGAGCCATCTCTGCTCTGCAGCTCCCAGTCTCTCGGTGGGCTGCCACCATGTAACAAGAAGACTTGGGGTCTGGGAAGTTTATTTAATTTTCTTGTTTATTGTTAGAGGTTAAATGAAGATCAATCCATTGCTAGTTGCTGCTGTGCAGCCAGCTTTCCCACCGGATCCGGGGGAGAAGGGCCCGCGCTGGGGAGAGGGCGAGCAGAGAAACAGGGAAAAAACCCTCCCACAAGGCTGGACTGTACCACGCCCCTCTAGGCCCAAGGTGTGTCCAGTCTCCCTCAGCCTGGTCTATACCAAGTCCCCCTATAACAGGCAGGGACCTGTCTCTAAAAACCTGTGACTATAAAGTGGTACCTATGCCTAGTAGCACTATAGAAATAAGTAGTAGTAACTGAAATGAAGCCTTGATTAGGAGTGGTGGTGGTGGTCTGATGGTAAGTACAGATGTGAGGCGTTAACAATTGTAAGGAGATCAGACATTGGGAGGGCACCAGAAAAGTCCTTATGATAGATCTGGGAAGATACATTACAATTTTTAAAGGATGTCTTTGGTCCTTTTCACACGGGCCTGCGGTGCAGGGGTGATGGGTGGAGACTGTGGCGGGTGGGCGGTGCGTGGGCAGCCCATCGCATGGACCCCCACCCACCTCCACCCATCTCCATTGGCGTCCATTACTCCGTGCATGAGTGACGGGTGGAGGCGGGTGGAGCGTGGGAACGCGGACGCACCCCCCCACCCACCCGCTGCCATGATTGAACGGATGCCTCTACCCACACACGTGGGCGAGGGGATGTGTGCATCTGTGCAAAAAGGGCCTTTGAAAGTAAACAGAGGTCTCACTGTCTGACTCACTTGTCTGACTCAAGACTGCACTTTCGTAACATTTTTCCATGAGCATACATTAGACCAGAGTCATTCACTCATAATCATTCTCAGTCGGGAGATCAGAATGATGAGGGCAATGTAGCTGGGACTATTTGAGGTGATATGTTTTTGGATTTAATAGGTATTTGTGCCTGGATGATGCTGATGCAAAGATTATGTCCCCATTCCCCATAAATTTAAAGTTCAAAAATATTGCAGAGCAAGCCTTTCCTTACACAAAGATCATTTTCTCTCTGGAACATTCCATCCCCCCCCCCCGCCAAAAGGGTTTTGTAGATGATTTTCCAAGAGTTCATGACACCCTGAGAGCCTTTCTTTCACAGACAAGCTGTATAATAATAATGTGGTGACAGAAAAATTGAGGAGAGGTGGCTTTCTCTGATGGAGATTGTCCTTTAATTCTACCCTGAAGAGATCACAATGGAGCAACAGCCTTTGTTCTTTCTGCACTGCCTCACTCCTGTCCCAACCATTTGTTAAATGGGGGAAGTAATTAGAGCTTTAAAAGACTTGAGTGCAATAAAGGTGTGTGTGAGTGTGTAAGTACAGGTTTTCCTTAACTTAAATGTCATAAAATTCAGCTTTTGAGATGGGTCACGGAAGATGAGGGCTACAGAAGATAAAAAGTAGAGGCTCTGTGTGTTGAGGGCAGGGGAGAAGAAAGTAGAGGGAGGTGTGTTGCAGCTATACAACTCCAACCACAATGCACCTTCATCAAAAATACAGTTTTGCTCTGCTAGATGTAAGCAAGCAAGTAAGCTAGAAGTGGCCAGGCAAATGCAAAAGAATAATGTAATCTTGGTACCGTTTTCTGATGAAACATCCGTAGTGGCACCTTTAAGAAACTCACCATTTTAAAGCCCCTCAGTGAATATTGGGATCATGCTGTTGCAGATATCGTACTACTATAGAAGCAGCTAGACCAGAAACTAAAAATCTCGGCAAGTTTAGAGTATTCGCAGAGATCGTGCAATGCAGAATCTTAGCGGTTTTCCTGCTGTTTTTGCCCTTTTCCAATATTTTTCACATGTTAAACAGGGCTGTCACAAGCCGGTCCCAAGTCCAGGAGTGCCCCACGCACACCCCTGGGGGCTGTGGAGATGAAAAATTACTGGTTAAGCACAGGTAATAGCATATATATATATATATATATTTTAAGTGCTGAAAATTGCCAAAAGTGCTGTAAAACTGCCATAAAACTGTCATAAATGTCCTAGAAAGTGACAAAAAAAGTCCTGGAAAGTGACAAAAGTGTAAAAAAAAAAAATACGGCAGAAACACAGAATTATCAGAAACGGTGGAAGTACTGACGGACACTTGCAAGCATTCCTGAAAGGTTGGTATTTCCCTTTGGAACGGGAACATGCGCTCTTGTCTCAGCCCTAGGAGCAGCTGCAGGTGGCTGGCTGCAAAGTTACGTGAAGACCATCTCCTCCCCTATACTGCTCCCAGGGCTGAGGAACAGTTATTTACCCTCTCAGCTGGGACTAGGGGACACTCCATGAAACTCATGGGTGGCAAGTTTAAAAGAAATAAAAGAAAATATTTTTTCACTCAGCGTATAATTGGGCTGTGGAATCTACTGCCAGAGGCTGTGGTAAGGGCCAGTACTATAGCTGAGTTTAAAAGAGGTTTGGACAAGTTTCTGGAAGATAGATCCATTAGCAGCTATTAGCCAGACAGGATCAGGGAACATGACGGGAGTTGGGGGAAAACAACAGGGAATGGATCCCCCATTGTGACCTGTTGGGTGCTTCTCCCAAACCGTGATTGGCCACTGTTGGAGGCAGGATGCTGGGCTAGATGGACCATTGGTCTGACCCAGTATGGCACTGCTATGTTCTTATGCTCCGTCACAATCAAGTCTGTATCAGGCAAGGACTACCCCAAGTCTCCCTGGGCAAGGGCACAGACTCCACATCCCTGAAAGTCCTCCTCTTCCGCTATGTGCACCATTGCAATTGCTACAGATGGCCAGGCGTGCTCTCTTGTAGATACAATCTGCCCATCAGGTCCATACAGTTAAGAGGCATTCTTGTTTGCTGCCTCAGGGTTGTGGAACTTGCTTCCCCTGGAGGTTTGGCAGAGCCTGCAAATTTTCTGGAGGCAATGTAAGTTTTTTTGTTTTTTTGTTTTGTTGTTGTTGTTGTTGTTGTTTTGAGCCAAATGTTTGGCAGGTGGGAATAGTGATCAGATGGGAGTTTTCAAGGGGTAGAAGATTCTGGGTAGGTGGGGTTTCCAGGGGATTTTGTATATATTTTAATGTACTTTTTATATTGTAACCTGCCCTGAGCTTTAGTAGAACGGCAGATGCTGGTTTTGACCTTTAAACCCCTAAACTGTCTGAGCCCCACATATCTGAGAGACCACCTGTCCTTCCAGGCCCAGTTGTGGCCCCTGCAATCAGCCGGGAGGGCCTCCCTACGGGTACTATCTGTTAGTCTTGTTCGTATGACAAGGGCTTGCAGGCAGGCGTTCTTGGTTGCTGCCCTGGTGTTATGGAACTCCCTTCCCCTGGAGCTTCGTTTGAGCCTGAGCATCTTCTGGAGGCAGTATAAGAGACCTTCTTGTTTGGCCATGCTTCTACAGCTTCATCACCACAGTCGAAAGGGAAATTGTGCATGACATCAAGGAGAAGCTGTGCTATGCTGCCCTGAATTTCGAGCAGGAGATGGCCACAACGGCTTCCAGCTCATCCCTGGAAAAGAGCTACGAACTTCCTGATGGTCAGGTCATCACCATTGCCAATGACAGGTTCAGGTGCCCAGACATTCTCTTCCAGCCACATTTCTCAGGTATGGAATCCTGTAGTATCCATGAAACCACCTTCATCTCCATCATGAAGTGTGACGTGGACATCCATAAGGACCTGTATGCCAACACCGTGCTGTTTGGTGGTTTGGCTATGTACTCAGGATCGCTGACAGAATGTGGAAGGAGATCACAGCCCTGGCGCCCAGCACAATGAAAATTAAGGTAATTACTCCTCCTGAGCATAAATATTCTGTCTGGATTGGTGGCTCCATCCTGGCTTCCCTGTCTACCTTCCAGTAGATGTGGATCAGCAAGCAGGAATACGATGAGTCCGGACCTTCTATTGTCCTCTGCAAATGTTTTTAAACTGTACTGTGCCTGATGTCCCTCATGCCTGGAACTCCCTCCCTGCCCACATCCGCCTTGCCTCCTCCCTCCGCTCCTTCAAATCCCTCCTCAAAACCCACCTTTTCCTTGCTGCCTTTCCCAATGCCTGACCAACCACTCTGTAAACCAAGCCAAGCATACGCACCTGAGACTTCGCATCTGCTTGAATGTTTGTTTGTCTTCTCCCCTGTCTCTCCCACTGCACCCTCTCCCTGTCTCCCCCCCCCTTTTTGTCTTTTAGATTGTAAGCCACAGGCAGGGACCGCATCTAATTCTACGTTCTGTACAGCACCAGGCCACACGACTGGCGCTATATAAATGTTTATAATAATAATAATAATAATACTGTTACTACGGTCATACACCCCTTTTTTTTTTTTTTTTTTTACAAAACCCATAACTGTGCCTATAAAATGAGATTTGGCATGGCTTTATTGTTTGAGTTTTTTTGTGCTTGACTCAGGATTTAAAAACTGGAACGGTGAAGATGATAGCAGCAGGTTGTTTTTTTAAAAAAAAAATAATACTAATAAGTGCTGGAGTGAATGGTCCCCAAAGTTCTACAATTTGTTGGACGACTTTGATTATATATTATTATTATTTTTAAATACTCATTCCAAATATTGTATAATGCATTGTTACAGGAAGTTTAAACTTGCATCTGTGAAGGCTACAGCCCAGCTCAAAAGGAACCAATTTCTACTGGTGTTTTAGTAGTATTGCTTGTATGTAAATGATGTAATCCAGCTAGTGTCTTTTTGTATCTTTCGCCTTAAAAGAAAACACACTTGGTCCTTCTCGATCTTTGTCAAGCAAAAATAAAAATGGGCTGTGGAATTTATTTATTTTCCCCCCGCTGTCAAATTGACATCTAGAATTTGAGGGGGGGGAGGGGTAAAGAACAAAAAAAATCCACAGCCCATTTATTTTGCTTGATAAAGATCGAAAATGACCAAGTGTGTTTTCTTTTAAGGGAGAAGATACATAATATATTTTAATGATTTTTGTTTCTTAATGAAAAGAAAAAGAATGAAATTGCAGTGCACAGTATAACGAATGAACATAGAATGTATCATATCAGTTGTATCATAAACAGTTCTGCACTGTTTATGTGACTGGGCTCCTTTAGACTGAGCTTATCTTCCGTTGTCTTCAGATTTGCATTTCAGTTTTAAAAGGTGCCATAAAAATTAACCAACATGTAAATAAAATTGGGAACAGCCACCCCCAGATTACAGTCCCATTTAAGGGGCACTCTGAATTAACAGTGGGTGTCTTTAGACGGACACCTGCTCCAATCCTGCTCCCCCCACCGGTCTGTGTAAAGGCGGGCCGTTCTGGGATGAGGCGGAGCAGAAGCAGACCATCTCCACTCGTGGTGCTCCGGAACATCCTGGAGCACTGTGAGCAGAGCGGGCCACCCAAACCCGGAGCACTGGCTAAAGGACAGGTGCTCACTGCAGTTCTGCTCCTGGCCACGCAGCTGTGTGGTGCGGAGGAGGGTGCGTGTGCAGGTGAATGGTGGGCCGCAGTGGCTGCCTCTGTGTGAACCCACCACGGCCAGAGCAGACCTGGCTGTGGCCACCCCCAGATCGATCTAAAATACCCAGTGTCCTGAGTAAGGCAACAAATATTGTCAGGGGTCTGGAAACCAAGTCCTATGAGGAAAGATTGAAGGAGCTGGGTATGTTTAGCCTGGAGAAGACTAAGGGGAGACATGATAGCCGTCTTCCACTCCCTGAAGGGCTGTCACAGAGAGGATGGCAAAGGTTTGTCCTTTCTTGTCCCTAAAGGCAAGACTAGAAATAATGGCCTCAAATTACAAGAAAGCAGATTTCGGTTAAACATTAGGAAGAACTTCCTAATGGTAAGAGCTGTTGGGCAGTGGAAAAAATTGCCTAGGGTGGTGGTGGGCTCTCCTTCGCTGGAGGCTTTCAAACAGAGGCTGGACGGCCATCTGTCGGGGATACTGTCGCTGCGTATTTCCTGCGTTGAGCAGGTAGTTGGACTAGATGGCCTCTGAAGTCACTTCCAATGTTAATTCTAGGGTTCTAAGGCCGTTTTCACATGGATGCTCCCCCTTGCACACGTGTGCGGGTGGGGGGGGGCACCCATGTGAACACCATGGTGGGTGCATGGGGGATCGGTGGGCATTCATGGGAACACCGTGGGTGGGTGGGTGCACGCTCCTGCGCTCCACCTACTTCCACCCATGCACAGAGCAACGGGTGCCAATGCCCGATGCTCTGTGCATGGAAATGGGGGGGGGGGGCATAGAAACACACCCCCACATACTGCCCACCCAGCACGCTGCCCCCCGCCCCTCCACGCACCTGCACCCATTTGAAAAGGGCCTAAGTGTTGCCAACTCTATAGTATTGTTATCTTGGTGTCCTTAGCCAAATCTGCACTTCTTTGGACTTTCTGGAGCATGTTGTCCTTCTCTGTCCTAGATGTGCCTGCATGATTTCTTATGTTTACTTTTCCTATTGCTTTGGAATCCTTTGGGATGGAAGTCTCTATGTAAATGTCAGAAAGCTGCATTATTTATAATGATGCTGCTCTGCCAGATGCTCTTCACGATTTTGCCTGCCAGTCCCTACTGCCTTTGCTTGCTGCCCATTTTAGAGGGCTTCATAGTAAACTTGTCTTTGACTTCAGAGGGAACAGGATTATTCCCCATTGGACTTTTGCGGAGAGATTTTTGCTGAGACTCTGAGTCTCATAACCAACTAAAATGTCATAAATCATTATCTTCAGAGCTGACCTTAAGGCAAGTGTGTTTCTATATGTTATGGAACCTGCGCAGACTTTCCCCCTTGTTGTGACCTGCTTAAAGCCTCTGCACTTCCCATTGACCAATGTGGGTGGTATTGGACATGGAGAATTGCTGGAATTTTCTGAACAGTGGACAGTACAGAGCTGAGCAAGTATTTGAAGAGAGTGGGAGGAGCAAGTGTTTGAGAAAGAGGAAGGGAGTGAGGAAGAGTGTCGGAGAGGATTGGACGTATTGGAGGTAACTGCCTCCTAACTCACTTTAACCTCCTCTATGTTCATATGAGCATGAGGGTTAAAGTGAGGATTAAGTGGGATAACTTATCTCTCCAAACAAGTGGGTTTCAACTAAGGAGGGAGGTTGCTGCTCCAGGGATCATGCTTGTGTGTATCTTTCAGGGGAATTTCCCTTTTTATTTAGTCCTCTGCCATATCTCCCAGCAGTCCCCATTCCGTCAGTCAGGACAGTCAGGCTCTGGGAGCTGAATCCTGCTGTCACATCTGCTGGTGATCAAAGTTCTGCTTTGAGAAGAGAGATGCAGACAGAAAGATAGGTATTCAAGCCCCAGGCGCCTCTTTCCTGGTTGCTTCTCACCTAATCAGGGGGCATAATAAAACAAATACCATGGAATGACAATTGGAAATAATGGGGATGTGCAAATTACAATACAATTTAATGAGCTGTAGAGATATGCAAAGGAGCTGCACCTCACAAGAGTCAAATGCTTATCTGGGGCAGTGAGGCTACAGAGAGAGAAGGGCATAGAAAAGTTGTTGACGCATCCTGGAAGGAGACATGGACAGGCATAGCTGGGTTTTAACAGCCACACTCTTTATTCCAATCAATAAAAACCATGATGGGTAATAGTCGGAGACTGTTTGGGTCCAGTAATCAACTATCGGTGTCTTAGATTGTAATCCCTAGGGCAGGGACTGTGTCTATTCCATTACTTTGTAAAGCGCCAGTGTCACGGGGAAGGGGGGATTTAGGATAGGAGACAACACGGACCCACACACTCCCTCTCGCGCTCCTCTAGAGGGCCAAAATCGCCCTGGCTCCCCGGGACTGCTCACAGGTTATACGTTGCCCGTCAGGATAGTATTTATTTTGGCCCTTAAGATCCGCAAGGGATTGAGGCCTACTTCATCATAGGGCGCCGGGTCACCTGTGCTGTGCAATCCTCCTTACTTCCTCCCTCCTTACTTCCTCCCACCAAACAGACACGCTCCGGATGCTCAGTCACGGGGGGAAGGGAAATAACGTGCCCACGGTGAGGGATGCAGGGAAAAGGTCCCAGGCGAGATAGGGAAGGGGTAGGATCCAAGTCTCGCAGGAAGGAAGGGAGGCAGGGCTTCCCACAGGAGGGGGGGGGGGAGGCTGACTCACACTCACTCTGCCCTTCACCCAACACCCCAAGACCATGCACAAATAGGAACAGGAAAACAGGGGGAACTGGTCACATTCACTCACCACTCACTCCTCCGAGGCACTCCGCACAGGCAATCCAAGGGAAGGGGATCAGGGTAAACAATGCTCTCCGCTCTCTCCTCTCACGCAAGGGGGCCAGTTTAGCAGATCACCAGCGCTGCGTGCCTCGCCGCGCCAGTGTTTAAAGTAAAGGCCACGCCTCCCTGGCGCGCCTGCAGCCGTGCCGAGCGGCGGCGTGCTGGGGGCCCCGCTCCTGCGCCCTGTGCTGTATCCCGGGGCGGGGTCTGAGAAGTCTGTTGTGGCTGTTGCTGGGCTTCCCCTGTGTCTGTGGACGTCAGGGGGGGCGGAGCTGCTGCCCGTCGGCTGCCGGGTATCCCCGTTGTGGGGCTCGTTGTTGGGATTGTCGGCGGCGCTGCCGAGCCTGCGGCCGAATCCTGACAGCCAGGTACATTGCTGGCACTATATCAATGCTTGCTAATATTAATAATAATTAATAATTAATAATAATGAAAACCATCTGGGCCATAAAGGCCCTGATCAAGCAACTTTAATGTTGAGGGTAACAGATTCTAGGGAGGCCACAGACTCTGTATCACTGGACACCTTCAAAAGGAGGCTGCCAGAAATGCTGTGCCTGGCTACCAACATTCTTCCTCCTAGCAAGGGGTTTGACCAGATGGACCTTCTGGGTCCCTTGTTGGGAGTGTAAAGGTTCTTTTCCTGAATATGCATGACATTCAATGGACATGCAAACTCCACTGAAGTAGCCAAGGTTACATGGATAGATTATTATTTTGGTAAGCACTTCCCATCCTATTGAGTTCTCTCCTCCATGGCATTATAGAACGGTTAATTCAACAGAAGACACTATTCATCAACCACACTGCTGTGCTTGAAATGAACTACAGTTATGGAGTGTGTAATGTTTTGTTGTCTTCTGAAAACCATAATCATGAAAGTATCATAGTGTAGCTCATCACCCAAACCTGGTAATTGGGACTGTCTTGTCCATAGGGGTCCCACCCCACAATAACATCATCTGGTTGTGTAGAGGTCCTCCGTGGTTCTGCTGCTTCAGAAAAACTGGTAGGTTTAAAGATTCACCCCCTCCTTCCGTCACAGTTCCTGTCAGAAATGCGGTCAGCCAGGGACACCCTCCCCAGAGTCCCCCGGGTTTCCCGGGAGTCTACCATGAGGAAGGCGTTCGCTGTGGCTGCGCCGCAGTTGTGGAACTCCCTCCTGTTGGAGGTCCGCTTGATTACCGACCTCCCCGCTTTCCGTAGACAGTGTAAGACCTGGCTGTTCCGCCGGGCTTTTATCGAGGGAGATGGGGTGGGGGGGTGGGTATGGGATTTTTAGGTTGTTTTAATTGTCATTTTATTACTGTGTATTTTAATGTTTTCAATGTTTTTTAAAATGTTGTTAGCCGCCCTGAGATGCTTGAGGCAGGAGGGGATGGCATATAAATTTTAATATAAATAAATAAATAAAATAAATGTCCGTCCTTGGCCCCAGTATACCGAGCCTGTGGCCCTGGAGGTTCCCAGGGTCCTCCACTGGGCCTTCGTGGGGGTGGGGGTTCCATGCTAGGATTGAGAAGGACAGACCTCCGCCTCCCTCGTCTTGTCTCAAGCTACGTGGAAACTAATAGGTGTCCCTTCTTTACAGCCTACCTGCTTCAAAACCTACCTCCTTTGGTCAAACTCTCCCTAGTGTTAGAAACCCCAGTTTTGAACTCTTGACCCCAGGGATCCTGGGACAGTGCCTGCTCAACCATGCCATAGCATTAAAATTCGTACACAAATCCCACAGCTTGAAAAGCATACCGGACATCCCTTAATTCAAAGCCTGCACAACATAATTTTCAGGACCTCGCCTTGTGCCAGGATGTGGGTCAGGGTGGGGGTAGTTAACAAGTATGGGGGCACCTTTCATTTACATCAGATCACCTTACACCAACTGGCTGGCTGTAGCTATCCGCAGCACCCAGGCTTCCAGTAAAAGACCCAGGGCTGAGAGTTAAGCAACCCGATCAAGGATACTTAGTAAGACCAGGATTTGCACTTGAGACTCTCAAACTCACATCTGCACCCCATTCACTGAGCCATACTGGCTCAGGGCATGCAGCACTATTCGCTTTCATAACATACAGCATTAATGGCTTTGGTCAATGACCTCCTAGTAGAGCTAAATAGGAGTTGTATGACCCTTCTAGTTCTACTGGATTTGTCAGCAGCTTCTGATAAAGTTAACCATGAGATGTTGGTGGCCTGCCTGTGGGACCTGGCCATCATGGATGGAGCCATCTTACAATGGTTCAGTTCTTACCTTACCGGCAGATCACAGCAAGTGGTTCAAGGGGATTGTACCTCGTCCTCTGGGGCTTTTTCACGTGGTGTCTCACAGGGTTCCATTCTGCCCCCTCTCCTGTTTAATGTATATATGAACCCACTCGGGGAGGTCGTATGCAGCTGGGGAGTTAGTTGTCATCAATACATGAATGACACCCAGCTGTATTTATAATTTTCATTCGACCCAGACCCTGCTGTCTCCTTGCTATCTCGGTGTTTGACCGCTGTGGCGGACTAGATGAGGTTGAGCCAATTGAAGCTCAATGCCAGTAAGATGGAGGTGATGTTGGTTGGCGGCGTTGGTGATCTGGGGAAGGGAAACACTCCTATTATTAGAGGTGTTTGCCCTTCTTTGGTTCTATCTGTGTGGAGCCTGGCAGTACTCCTGGACTTGCAGCTGCGCTTGGATCTTCACGTGTCAGCTGTGGCCAGGAGCATCTGGTGTGGTGGCTCCACCCATATGTCTCAGACTCAGAGCTAGCCAGTAGCCACCATCATCCATGCATTTGTCACCTTAAGACTGGACTATTACAATGCATTCTATGTGGGGCTGCCACTGGTGACAGTCCGGAAGCTGCAGCTGGTGCAAAATGCGGCAGCCCATCTCTTTACTGGGACAGGCTGCAGAGAGCACCACACCAGTGCTCCGAGCATTGCACTGGCTGCCTGTTGTCTTCCGGGCCCGATTCAAGGTGCTAGTTTTGACATTTAAGGCCCTAAATGGTCTTGGTCCTGCTTACCTGAAAGATTTCTTCACTTCCTGGGCGGCCCTTGTGGTATTCTGGGAGGAACCTCCTGGAGGTTCTGCGCTTACACTAGGTCCAGATTGGCAGGTGGGCGTTCTCAGCGGCCACGCCGTTGCTTTGGAATGCCCTCCCGGTGGAGGTTCATCTCAGCCTGAGTCTCCTCGCCTTTCGACGTAGTTGTAAGACCCGACTCGTCTGTCAGGTGTTTGGCAGGGAGGAAGTGGAGGGTGGGATGGGCTAGGGGAAGGGGCTGGGATTTTTTTTTACTGGTTGTAAATTTTTAGCTTTGTTTTTATGATTTTTTACTTTTTGGTATTTATATTGATGTATTTATTTTTGTATTGTGATTATTGCTGTGAGCTGCCTGAGAGAGGGGTGTGATAGAAGTGCTTATAATAAATAAATAAATTAAATGAGTTCCATGAATTAATCATGAGTTGTGAGAGAAAATGGTCTCTATTTGTGAGAATGGAAGGATACTTGTTTGCCATTTGCTTTCTCCACCTCATTTATGATGTTATATACTTCTGCCCTGTTCCCCATTTTCCTTGTTTTCCACTCCCAAGTGCCTCCACGAATGCCTGTAGACTCCAGGCTTGGGCAGGTTCAGGAGTTGGGAAAATATGCTGTCAGGCCTCAGCCTTTCTTAAACTCCCGTCACCTGGAGCTCTGGAGCAGTGGCTAGTCTGCTGGTGCTACTGCCTTGGTTGCCTTCCCTGGCTAAGGGTAAGGAGTAAGGACTATAAGGCTTTGCAAAGCCAGCTGACTCACCAGACGTGCAATAGGGCATCATGTCCCTGCACAACGTGGTTTGGCGCCATTCAGTGCATAAGCGCCTCACACCCTCAAGTCTCGCCTTGGGCCCAGCCGCTGAGGAGAGAGGGGGAGGGGGCAGACATCCTGGGCCATTATTCCATATGGGCCCCATGAGTCAGCGCCTCATGAGGGTAGGGGAAGGGGGGCCTGGGAGGAGTCTGATTTCCAGCTAGCGGGATTCCTCGTTGGAGCAGGGGTAGGGGATAGGAAGGGGGACCAGAGGGCCCCCCTCTGACTGCATACTTGCCTCTATCAAGTGGAGAGTGGCACCTTCCTCTGTGCTGGGCTCAGGTCCCGCCAATCCTACCCCGCTGCCGGAGTGCAAGCTCACAGTATTCAAAAAGGCCAGAGTGTGCGGGAAAATTGGCCTGCTGCTTGCCCTCTTGGCTGGGTCTGTGCTTGGGCCACTTAAATGTGTCCCCTTTTGGCTTCGCACAATTTCCCTTTTGCGCCATAAGGTAGCCCAGAAACCTCAGCTGAGCTCTGCAACATTGTCACTGCCGGGTGTTCCCTAGGCAACCCCAGCCTGAGTGGCCTTTCACAAGCTACAACTACAGCTGCCTGGACCCTCATTTCCTCCTTCTATTGGGAACGTGACAAAGCCCCCATTGCCTTCACCCCCCTGGTTAACATGGAGCAGTGAGGGGCAATTGGAGATGCTAGAGGATTTGCAACACAAGTCGTAGGAAGAGAGGTTGAAGGTGCTGGTGCACATTGTCTTTTCTTTTACTTTCTTTTCTTTTTAAAAAAAAATACACAAAAACCAGATTTTACAACTGACTTCCATTATACGTTCTGCCCTTTGAGGTTGGTCCACCATTAGTCAATAATATTTGATTATGTGCGAGTAATGCTGAGTGCTAATTCAGCCAGTGGAATAGGTCGGTTTGCAAATAGATTCTCCATCTTCAGAATAGGTTGGACATACATCTGGAAAGGCTTAGGTATGGTAGTTCTTGTATTAGGCAGGGGGCCTGACTTGATGGCCCTTCTGGTTCTTTCCATTTAGATTATTCTAATGGAGAAAAGGAGAAGAAACAAGGAAGAAGAAACCAGCAATGAGAACTGGAGGGACTGAGTAGGAGGGTGAGGGTGGGGTGTAGGTAGAATGTCAAGAACCTGGCTGGAATGTTCTACTTGGGATGTCGGAAGGTGTGCTCTGCTTCCCACCGACCAAACCCTGGACTTACTCTTTGTTTGTTTCACATATATGATCTTTGCCTAAACGACTGCTTGTTGTCCCAGTTTCCTGCAACTTCACAGAGAAGAAGATTAGGAGAAATGAAGACTTATTTATTAACCCCTGATTCTCCCAGCTTGTGGGAGCAGAGTTGGGGGAGGTACTCAACCCTCTTTCTGGTATGCTTGTGAGAATGAGCCCCAGGAGAGGGAGGGAGAGAGTATTTATGTGAAAGAGAGACAGTGGGTGTTTATAAACGAGACAGTGGCCTACACCAGGAAGGCGTTCAGCCCCTGTTCACTGCCTGCTTATTAGGTGGCTGTGAAATGTGCACTTCTATGTGCCACGGAGCCTCCATTCACAGAAGAGTCTTGGGGCATCGCAAGTCCACTGTGTGGGCCAATCAGGGAGAATGTTCACCTATCAGGGACAATATGGCTCTGGGCTGCCATGGTGCGGGGGGATGCTGGGTAGAAGCATATGAAATAAAATAAATAAATATTCACCCAACCTCCATGTGGGCAAATCACCTAGAGCAGTCCCAACAGTCAGAGCAGCGAGCATGATTGTCGCTCTCCCTCTACTTGGGGTTTCTACTGTTTAGTTTCGCTTTGGAGCGCTCAAAAATGGTGCTCCAAAAGGCCAAGAAAAACAAAACCAGGAAGCAAACAGCGAGGGAAGCTTCCTGAATCCAGAATTCCCTGTGGCTGTGAGTCATGAAAACGGAGTGGTTGTGGGCGGAGGATGGCGCATTCCTGTGTATTGGGTTTGCCATGCGAAACTCCCTGCGTGGGGGCTGCCTGGACAGAACATGGGACTCCTGCGGACTGTCATTGGTTTATTTCCACCCAGTGTCTGTACTTGAGGGAGAGTGTGCTGGAGGGGAGAAGAGAGAGAATCTGTGCAATTGAAAGTGTGTCCGAGAGTGACTGCAGCAATAGGTTTCCGTGTACCTAGCTCCACAGTCCCCACAGCAACTGTCCTCAGCCCTGCAGGGAAGTTCCCATTCCAGTCCACAGAAGGAGCTGAGTGTTCAGTGAAGGGTGGGACTGTGGTCCCTAGCTCTGTAATCCCTCCTCCTGGATTCACATCAATCCCTTGGTTTGGGGGTCTTGGTTCTCGACTGGTTCTCCGTGTATCTTTCAAACTGCTCCTTCGATCTCTCTCTTGCTGGTACCTCCTCTGTAGTGCTGAATCAAGCAATCGCAATGAAAGCTGTTTTCAGTGGAAACAGACCATTTGCCTGTGCTCTTGTAAAGAGGAAACTTACTGGCTTTTTCACTATTTTCACTAGTTCCCATTTGGTAATTGCCATTTTTCGGTACTTCGGTAATTCTTCCTAGGCAGGCGCAGCCACACACCACGTAACATTCCTTACATTTGCTTGTGTATGATTTGCAAGTTCACTATATAACTTGTATCATTTCCCATATTGGTCCTTGTTTTCACTCCTTTTAAACTGGGTTTTAATTGGTGTATTTCAACATGGCCAGGGCAATAGCCAGTGCTGAATAAACTTTGATGGTTTGATGATGGTGTATTTCAAGAGCTAGCCCTTTTTTCTGCATTATAATGCAAGAAACTGTTGTAAAATTCTGGAAATCAATGAAAATACCAGAAACTGTCAAAAATACATAAAATTACCAGAAATACCAAATTATAACAAAGAACGGCAGACAATCACAGTCACCGATCTTGACAACAGCGAAAGTTCACATTCAGTGGATAGTGAGGAAATACCGATTAACAGTTGCAAGCACTCCCAAAAGGTAGGTATTTTCTGACTACTTCTCTTTGTCACTTCCCCTCTCTGTGGGAGTTTCCCAAGGCTCTGTTCTGGGTCAGCTTCTCTCTTTACACTCTTTATCTGGGCAAACTCATTGAATCTCACGGATTCCAGTATCACCTGTATGCTGATGATACTCAACTCTTAACACACTTAACAGTTGACAGAGAGAAGGTGGAACTGCTCAGTTCCTATTTTGCCTCCATCTTCTCCCACAAGGGAAAATGTGTTCAACCTGGCAAAAGTAGCATGAATGATGAAGGGAAAGGATTCCAGCTCAGGATAGATAAAGAGATGGTCAGAGAATACCTAGCTACTTTAAATGAGTTGAAGTCTTCAGGGCTAGATTAATTACATCCTAGGGTACTGAAAGAACTTGTTGATGTATATCAACAGAACCTCTGTATATCATCTTTGAGAACGGGTGAGGTGCTGGAAGACTGGAGATGGGAAAATGTTGTCCCTATCTTCAAAAAGTGGGAAAAGGAGGATTCAGGAAACTATAGACCGGTCAGCCTGAAAGATACTAGAACAGTTTATAAAGCAGTTAATCAGTAAGCATCTAGAAAACAATGCAGTGATTACTAAAAGTCAGCATGGATTTGTCACAAATCAGTCATGCCAGACTAACTTATCTCCTTTTTTGGTCAAGTTACTAGTTTAGATATCTACAGTAATATATATTACTAATAATATATATAGTAATATACCTTGGTTTTAGAAAAGCATTTGAAAAAGGCCCCCATGATCAGGGCTTTGAGCCAAATGCGGGTCCGCGATCTGTGGATTTTCTGCAGAATCCCCCTTCCCCCCGCAGAATCTCCTGCCCTGTTTCTCCCAGTGCAGAATTTCCAGCCAACTCTGGGGAGATGCAGGGCAGGAGATTCCACGGGGGGAGGGGGATGAAGAAACCCTTGGGGCTCCTCCCCATAGGCCAGGCTGCATTGGGTGGGTGGGGCTGCCAGGGCTTTCCTCCCCACGCCCACCCTCCTAAGCCTGGCAAATCAACTCATGTGGTGGTGGTAGCGGCCGCCGCCGCAGCTCTTTTTGGCATTTGTCAGCTAGTTCCTTCTGCCCATTTCCTGGCCCTTCCCATATGCCTGGAACTCCCTCCCTGGATACATCTGTTCTGCTCCCTCCCAGCCTTCAAGTCCCTTCTGAAAACCCACCTCTTCTGTCAGGTCTTCCCTAGCTTGGCATGAATGAAATTGTATCCTCTTCCCCCTCACTCTAAGCCCATTGGGGGTAGGGACCTGTCTATAACTGTTGATTGTACAGCACCAAATACACTGGCTGACACTATATAAATAAATAAACAAACAAACAAATAAATAAACCTAATAATAATAATAATAATAAATTAATAATTAATATAATAAAAGACAACAAAAGCTTGAGCCCAACATAACTTAGGGATCTCTTCCTCCCCCATGTTCCAATACTGTCTGTTCAGTCATCTGGGAGTGACCTTCTTGCCATATCCTCTGTATGTCGAGTATACATACTCCTAGCTGGGAGATCCCCATGGGTGGTGCTGGAGGACTGTTCATTGTCTCCCAGGGGGCACCCGTGTGGAGTGTTGCAGGGTTCTATTCTGTCCTCCCTCCTATCCAAGATGTATATGCAGCCGCTGGGTGAGATCGTAAGGGGGTTTGGCGTGCGGTGCCATCAATATGCTGATGACACCCAGCTCTACCTCTCATTTTCATCTGACCTAGGCCTGGCAGTCTTGGTGCTTTCCTGGTGTCTGGCAGCTGTGGGGGCTGGATGAGGGTGAGTCAATTGAAACTGAATCCCAACAAGATCTGTAGTTGGTAGGGCTGGTGACTTGGGGGAGAGAGGAACGCCCATCACAGATGGGGTTCGTCCTCCTCTGGTCTCTCAGGTTTGGAGCCTGGGGGTGCTCCTAGATCCGCAATTGCGATTGGATGATCAGATAGCGGCTATGGCTGGGAGTGCCTTCTGTCAATTACATCTGATTAGAAGACTTCCACTCTATATTTTCAGTTCTAACCTTGCCACCATCATCCATGCTTTCTTTACCTGAGACTAGACTACTGTAATGTGTTCTATGTGGGGCTGCCCATGATGATGGTCCACAGGCTGCAGCTAGTGCAGAATGTAGCGGCCTGCCTCCTTACGGGGACCGGAAGACATGAGCATATAACTCCAGTCTTGTGTGCACTGTGCTGGCTGCCAATAGTCTTCTGTGCCTTATTCAAGGTGCTGGTTTCGACCTTTAAATCCCTACACGGTCTGGGTCCCACTTATCTGCTGGACTGCTTCATTCCCTGGGCCCTAAGCCAGCCTCTGCAGTCTGCCGGGAGCACTCTCCTTGAGGTCCCGCGCTGTTGGCGGATGGCCACCATGAGAAGGGCGTTCTCAGGGGCTGTGCCATTGCTGTGGAACTCCCTCCCAGAGGAGGCCCACCAGTGTACAGATCTGCTCACCTTCCGGCGGCTGTGTAAGACTTTATTGTTCTGCCAGGTGTTTGGCGAGGGAGATGGGGAAGGTGTGTGGGGGGGAGGGGACTAGGGGAGGCTGGGTGATTTTAGTTATTTTTATTATATCTACTCTGATGAGTTTTGTTTGTCTTTTTGATGTTGTGACTTTATGTTGTTTTTTGATGATTTAATATTGTTAGCAGGAGGGGCAGGATATTAAGTGTTCTAAATAAATAAATAAATAAAAAAATAAAATAAAATAAATAAATAAATAAATAAATAAACAATATGGGTGTGGGTAGAGGGGTCTTCGTGGTTACTCCCTGGCTTTGGAACCCCCTTCCTCCAAAGGTTTGTCAAAGCTCAAGCCAGAAATCATATAAAACATTTTTGTTTAGGCAGGTTTTTGGTGGGGGGAGGGTGAGGTAAATTTTATTTGATTATTTTTAATGTATGTATTTTGTTTTATTGTAACTCTCCCTGAGCCTGTGTCTCTTCAAAATAGGGTGGGATAGAAGTGTATATAAATTATAAAATACTGTTCCTACAGAATAAATGTGACTGGTACAGTAGAAACATAACTGTGTATGGGCCAGGATAGGTGCTCCTGACTCCTTGTTTTGACTCTGTGATATTTGAGAAGCACTCAGAGATTTAGCCTCTTTATTTAATGTTTTTTTTGTGTGTGTTATCATCCCAGGGCTTGCATTTTTGTTTTAATCCTTCAAACAAGGATTCATTACAGAGAGTTCCTCACAGCTTATAAGTGGTATCTGCATTTCATTGCTGCCTAGGAGGACCTGAATGGATTCCTCACCTAGGGCCTCTCATACAGGGATGTAGCTACCATAGAGTGAGGGGGTTCATTGGAGACCAGGACCCAAACTCTGAGGAGATCTTCTGCAAGTGACCGAAATGCAGCTAGAAGATTTTCAGAGTGTGAGGCATGCGGGGTCAGCACGCTGCCCTCACACACTTTGAAAATTTGCTAGCAGCACTCAGACTGCTGGCAAAAGGCCCTGCCAACAAGGAAGCTTTCAGAGTGGGTGAGGGTGGAATGCTGGCCCCACCCCTACTCACTCTGAAAACTTTCTTCCTGGCAGAAGTACGGATGCTTGGAAGCGGGGAAGGGGGTTGCTGGGAGCTGGAGCAGTGCTGCCTTCATGGGTAAACCCCACTCCAGAGGCCCCACCTCTGTGACCTTAGGCTGCCCATAATTGGGACATGAGCTCCACACAGCCTTGCTACACCACCATTCTCATAACTTGTGGCAGCCCTGTATCCACCCCTGGGTATGCACTGAAAAAATCCCCTCCCAGCCTGTCATGGGGCAGCAATGCTGGGCGTCTTTTATACAAGCAGACGGAGATGGATGGCACATGGTGGATGCCTAGGGTCCTGATCTTTCCTGTCTAAGGCATTGCACTGGGGCATGGCACAACCCCAGGCCAGCCTTGTTCATCATTACAATTCATAATTAAAACAAGAATAAAGCCCTTCAGTATTCCCTACAGAAAATAATGCATGATCTTTTCTAGTGATTTTTTTTTTTAAATGTACAAATAGATATTTACCCTCCAGTCCTCATTAATGAGGCCACTATTTCAGAGGTGGGTATTTTGTCTACAGAGGGATATCAGAGAGTTGATACAATGGCTAAGTGGAGAGGAGACAGAAAAGCTAATAACTGCAGAATATGAATATGAAAAGCAGCCTTGTCACCGAACTTTTGTCTGAAAGAGGAAGTGAGGAGATTTTATCTTGTGGGTTCTGTCATCTCTTTTGTTGAGCTGTGAATAAATATCCTGCCTAAATTCTCCCAAAATGAAATTACTTCAGTTTATCTGAAAAATACACTTTATTCCCTTTTCAAATTAGTCATTTCCACCATACATGGCTTCCCCTGCCTTTCTGTGCCGTAATTGAAACTTTAATAATTGATGCTACCTTTACATATTTATTTCCTGTAGAAATAGTTTATACAAACAGCCGTTTATGGTGGATAAAAATAATGGATTTGGATATAGACCTTTCTGGTCTTTACCTCTCACAGCTGCGGGGATAAAAGTAATTTCCTGTTAAACAGGCAGCACAGTTACTGCAGTTTATATACAAAATAGGTCTGGTTTACAGAATTGGTGAATACCCAGCACTTCAGTTGAATACATTGGGATCTGTAGGTGATCACCATCTATGAAAACCAGGCCTCAAAATAAAGCTGAAGAGTCTGTGTGAATGTATGTATCACACATGTTGGGCCAGGGAAGGTCTATTTGGCTTCTGTTTAATCTGGATGATCTTTCACAGAGCCTCAATTATTCTAACTCTTTACTTTGTGTAATTTACTAGTCAGTGTGTGTTATATATTTGTGGCAGGGTGCTGCAGGGAAAGTCTTTGCAAGGATCAGGCCCACTGCTATCCAGTACCCTGCCGCTCGCCTCCTGAGGCCTAGACGGGTGTAATAAACCTAAGGAATTGAGAGTCAGGTGATCAAAAACTACGGCATTTTTAGACGAGCACCAAATATCGCGGATTATTACTTATTGCGCATTGAAGCTGTTCTTATTTTAATCTGAATTTAATGTTTAGACATGTGTTATCGCAGATTTAGAATTAATCTGCATGTAAAGTAAACTGCTTTTAATGTTTTAATGAGCAGAAATGCAGGTTAAAGCACTATTTAAATCCGCATTAACTGTTTAAATGTTAAAAACACATTTTAATCTGCAAGTTTGTGAAACCGATTTTGCATCTTGAAAATTCCACTTTAAATGCACATTAGATTTCTCTAATCCGCATTAGTTGTCTTGTCTAAAAACACCCCTAGGTATAAAAGAGCAGGAGCTCCCCCCTAGGGAAGGACCAGCAGAAGGACGCAAGGCTTAGAGCTGCCTCAGAGGGTGGAAGCTTCTCCAGGAAGGAGGGAAAGAGGTTGAAAGCCAGGGGATTTGCATTGTATGGACTCAACTTTAAACTAGCCAGTGGGGCCTGATAGCTCAGCCTCATCAAGAGTGGGCCGCCTGGAAGGGAGGCTGCTTGTCAGCTGAAGACAAACACTCTGTAAAGAGGGCTTTGGTTGTTTGCGCAAAATAAAATATTGGATGAAGAGATTCTGCATAGTAACTTGTGGGCCTTCTCCTGCAACTCCCAAAGACCAGCACATGGAGGCTCCATTGCAACAGTGGGTGAAAACAGACATAACACCAACTCCACTATAACATTTCTTATGCATATTGCAGGACTGTATTGGTGCCCTATCCAGCCTTGCAACATGCATAAGAAATGGTAAAGTGGTGTTAAAGTGGAGTTAGCATCATGTTTGTTCCCAGTCTGTTCCCAGTGTTATATGTGTCTCATCCCTAGAGGGTGTGGGGGGAAGGGGAGAAAGAAGGGAACTTATAACCTAATTCAGTCCTTTCTGTTAACTGAGAGGTCGGCTTCATCTGGGCTGTGGTCTGCTGTGTACCTCAGACTTATAGGACAGCTTCCAGGAGAAATAAGGTAACTTGCTGATAGGCGTGTATTAGCAGTACCTTTGAATGTCTACTCAGGGGCAGCTGGTGGGTTTGGAGGCTGGTGGGGGAGTGGGCGGGTTCAACATGCGGGCCTAGGGGCAGAGCCAGGGCAACGGTAGGCAGAGCCAGGGCAACGGTAAGCCAGTGACGTGGCATAACCCAGCAGCAAAGAGTTCCCAGGCTTAACATTGGATGGACATTACATTACTTAATGCTGGTAACGCTGCTGTGTGAAGCACTGCTACCGGGGGATAGACAACCCTCTTACTGGGGTCCCGTACACTCTCTTTCCCACCAGGTCCAAATTAACCATAGTAGGTTAAAAAAAATAGATCATGTTGCCATCACCTACCTTTATCCTGAACCCTCGAATCCTCGATTTTCATGGCATGCTTGGCCACCTGTAGTCTTCTGAAGGTATAGGCTTTGGGAGAAGCCTTCCTTCNGGGGTGGGTATGGGATTTTTAGGTTGTTTTAATTGTCATTTTATTACTGTGTATTTTAATGTTTTCAATGTTTTTTAAAATGTTGTTAGCCGCCCTGAGATGCTTGAGGCAGGAGGGGATGGCATATAAATTTTAATATAAATAAATAAATAAAATAAATGTCCGTCCTTGGCCCCAGTATACCGAGCCTGTGGCCCTGGAGGTTCCCAGGGTCCTCCACTGGGCCTTCGTGGGGGTGGGGGTTCCATGCTAGGATTGAGAAGGACAGACCTCCGCCTCCCTCGTCTTGTCTCAAGCTACGTGGAAACTAATAGGTGTCCCTTCTTTACAGCCTACCTGCTTCAAAACCTACCTCCTTTGGTCAAACTCTCCCTAGTGTTAGAAACCCCAGTTTTGAACTCTTGACCCCAGGGATCCTGGGACAGTGCCTGCTCAACCATGCCATAGCATTAAAATTCGTACACAAATCCCACAGCTTGAAAAGCATACCGGACATCCCTTAATTCAAAGCCTGCACAACATAATTTTCAGGACCTCGCCTTGTGCCAGGATGTGGGTCAGGGTGGGGGTAGTTAACAAGTATGGGGGCACCTTTCATTTACATCAGATCACCTTACACCAACTGGCTGGCTGTAGCTATCCGCAGCACCCAGGCTTCCAGTAAAAGACCCAGGGCTGAGAGTTAAGCAACCCGATCAAGGATACTTAGTAAGACCAGGATTTGCACTTGAGACTCTCAAACTCACATCTGCACCCCATTCACTGAGCCATACTGGCTCAGGGCATGCAGCACTATTCGCTTTCATAACATACAGCATTAATGGCTTTGGTCAATGACCTCCTAGTAGAGCTAAATAGGAGTTGTATGACCCTTCTAGTTCTACTGGATTTGTCAGCAGCTTCTGATAAAGTTAACCATGAGATGTTGGTGGCCTGCCTGTGGGACCTGGCCATCATGGATGGAGCCATCTTACAATGGTTCAGTTCTTACCTTACCGGCAGATCACAGCAAGTGGTTCAAGGGGATTGTACCTCGTCCACTGGGGCTTTTTCACGTGGTGTCTCACAGGGTTCCATTCTGCCCCCTCTCCTGTTTAATGTATATATGAACCCACTCGGGGAGGTCGTATGCAGCTGGGGAGTTAGTTGTCATCAATACATGAATGACACCCAGCTGTATTTATAATTTTCATTCGACCCAGACCCTGCTGTCTCCTTGCTATCTCGGTGTTTGACCGCTGTGGCGGACTAGATGAGGTTGAGCCAATTGAAGCTCAATGCCAGTAAGATGGAGGTGATGTTGGTTGGCGGCGTTGGTGATCTGGGGAAGGGAAACACTCCTATTATTAGAGGTGTTTGCCCTTCTTTGGTTCTATCTGTGTGGAGCCTGGCAGTACTCCTGGACTTGCAGCTGCGCTTGGATCTTCACGTGTCAGCTGTGGCCAGGAGCATCTGGTGTGGTGGCTCCACCCATATGTCTCAGACTCAGAGCTAGCCAGTAGCCACCATCATCCATGCATTTGTCACCTTAAGACTGGACTATTACAATGCATTCTATGTGGGGCTGCCACTGGTGACAGTCCGGAAGCTGCAGCTGGTGCAAAATGCGGCAGCCCATCTCTTTACTGGGACAGGCTGCAGAGAGCACCACACCAGTGCTCCGAGCATTGCACTGGCTGCCTGTTGTCTTCCGGGCCCGATTCAAGGTGCTAGTTTTGACATTTAAGGCCCTAAATGGTCTTGGTCCTGCTTACCTGAAAGATTTCTTCACTTCCTGGGCGGCCCTTGTGGTATTCTGGGAGGAACCTCCTGGAGGTTCTGCGCTTACACTAGGTCCAGATTGGCAGGTGGGCGTTCTCAGCGGCCACGCCGTTGCTTTGGAATGCCCTCCCGGTGGAGGTTCATCTCAGCCTGAGTCTCCTCGCCTTTCGACGTAGTTGTAAGACCCGACTCGTCTGTCAGGTGTTTGGCAGGGAGGAAGTGGAGGGTGGGATGGGCTAGGGGAAGGGGCTGGGATTTTTTTTTACTGGTTGTAAATTTTTAGCTTTGTTTTTATGATTTTTTACTTTTTGGTATTTATATTGATGTATTTATTTTTGTATTGTGATTATTGCTGTGAGCTGCCTGAGAGAGGGGTGTGATAGAAGTGCTTATAATAAATAAATAAATTAAATGAGTTCCATGAATTAATCATGAGTTGTGAGAGAAAATGGTCTCTATTTGTGAGAATGGAAGGATACTTGTTTGCCATTTGCTTTCTCCACCTCATTTATGATGTTATATACTTCTGCCCTGTTCCCCATTTTCCTTGTTTTCCACTCCCAAGTGCCTCCACGAATGCCTGTAGACTCCAGGCTTGGGCAGGTTCAGGAGTTGGGAAAATATGCTGTCAGGCCTCAGCCTTTCTTAAACTCCCGTCACCTGGAGCTCTGGAGCAGTGGCTAGTCTGCTGGTGCTACTGCCTTGGTTGCCTTCCCTGGCTAAGGGTAAGGAGTAAGGACTATAAGGCTTTGCAAAGCCAGCTGACTCACCAGACGTGCAATAGGGCATCATGTCCCTGCACAACGTGGTTTGGCGCCATTCAGTGCATAAGCGCCTCACACCCTCAAGTCTCGCCTTGGGCCCAGCCGCTGAGGAGAGAGGGGGAGGGGGCAGACATCCTGGGCCATTATTCCATATGGGCCCCATGAGTCAGCGCCTCATGAGGGTAGGGGAAGGGGGGCCTGGGAGGAGTCTGATTTCCAGCTAGCGGGATTCCTCGTTGGAGCAGGGGTAGGGGATAGGAAGGGGGACCAGAGGGCCCCCCTCTGACTGCATACTTGCCTCTATCAAGTGGAGAGTGGCACCTTCCTCTGTGCTGGGCTCAGGTCCCGCCAATCCTACCCCGCTGCCGGAGTGCAAGCTCACAGTATTCAAAAAGGCCAGAGTGTGCGGGAAAATTGGCCTGCTGCTTGCCCTCTTGGCTGGGTCTGTGCTTGGGCCACTTAAATGTGTCCCCTTTTGGCTTCGCACAATTTCCCTTTTGCGCCATAAGGTAGCCCAGAAACCTCAGCTGAGCTCTGCAACATTGTCACTGCCGGGTGTTCCCTAGGCAACCCCAGCCTGAGTGGCCTTTCACAAGCTACAACTACAGCTGCCTGGACCCTCATTTCCTCCTTCTATTGGGAACGTGACAAAGCCCCCATTGCCTTCACCCCCCTGGTTAACATGGAGCAGTGAGGGGCAATTGGAGATGCTAGAGGATTTGCAACACAAGTCGTAGGAAGAGAGGTTGAAGGTGCTGGTGCACATTGTCTTTTCTTTTACTTTCTTTTCTTTTTAAAAAAAAATACACAAAAACCAGATTTTACAACTGACTTCCATTATACGTTCTGCCCTTTGAGGTTGGTCCACCATTAGTCAATAATATTTGATTATGTGCGAGTAATGCTGAGTGCTAATTCAGCCAGTGGAATAGGTCGGTTTGCAAATAGATTCTCCATCTTCAGAATAGGTTGGACATACATCTGGAAAGGCTTAGGTATGGTAGTTCTTGTATTAGGCAGGGGGCCTGACTTGATGGCCCTTCTGGTTCTTTCCATTTAGATTATTCTAATGGAGAAAAGGAGAAGAAACAAGGAAGAAGAAACCAGCAATGAGAACTGGAGGGACTGAGTAGGAGGGTGAGGGTGGGGTGTAGGTAGAATGTCAAGAACCTGGCTGGAATGTTCTACTTGGGATGTCGGAAGGTGTGCTCTGCTTCCCACCGACCAAACCCTGGACTTACTCTTTGTTTGTTTCACATATATGATCTTTGCCTAAACGACTGCTTGTTGTCCCAGTTTCCTGCAACTTCACAGAGAAGAAGATTAGGAGAAATGAAGACTTATTTATTAACCCCTGATTCTCCCAGCTTGTGGGAGCAGAGTTGGGGGAGGTACTCAACCCTCTTTCTGGTATGCTTGTGAGAATGAGCCCCAGGAGAGGGAGGGAGAGAGTATTTATGTGAAAGAGAGACAGTGGGTGTTTATAAACGAGACAGTGGCCTACACCAGGAAGGCGTTCAGCCCCTGTTCACTGCCTGCTTATTAGGTGGCTGTGAAATGTGCACTTCTATGTGCCACGGAGCCTCCATTCACAGAAGAGTCTTGGGGCATCGCAAGTCCACTGTGTGGGCCAATCAGGGAGAATGTTCACCTATCAGGGACAATATGGCTCTGGGCTGCCATGGTGCGGGGGGATGCTGGGTAGAAGCATATGAAATAAAATAAATAAATATTCACCCAACCTCCATGTGGGCAAATCACCTAGAGCAGTCCCAACAGTCAGAGCAGCGAGCATGATTGTCGCTCTCCCTCTACTTGGGGTTTCTACTGTTTAGTTTCGCTTTGGAGCGCTCAAAAATGGTGCTCCAAAAGGCCAAGAAAAACAAAACCAGGAAGCAAACAGCGAGGGAAGCTTCCTGAATCCAGAATTCCCTGTGGCTGTGAGTCATGAAAACGGAGTGGTTGTGGGCGGAGGATGGCGCATTCCTGTGTATTGGGTTTGCCATGCGAAACTCCCTGCGTGGGGGCTGCCTGGACAGAACATGGGACTCCTGCGGACTGTCATTGGTTTATTTCCACCCAGTGTCTGTACTTGAGGGAGAGTGTGCTGGAGGGGAGAAGAGAGAGAATCTGTGCAATTGAAAGTGTGTCCGAGAGTGACTGCAGCAATAGGTTTCCGTGTACCTAGCTCCACAGTCCCCACAGCAACTGTCCTCAGCCCTGCAGGGAAGTTCCCATTCCAGTCCACAGAAGGAGCTGAGTGTTCAGTGAAGGGTGGGACTGTGGTCCCTAGCTCTGTAATCCCTCCTCCTGGATTCACATCAATCCCTTGGTTTGGGGGTCTTGGTTCTCGACTGGTTCTCCGTGTATCTTTCAAACTGCTCCTTCGATCTCTCTCTTGCTGGTACCTCCTCTGTAGTGCTGAATCAAGCAATCGCAATGAAAGCTGTTTTCAGTGGAAACAGACCATTTGCCTGTGCTCTTGTAAAGAGGAAACTTACTGGCTTTTTCACTATTTTCACTAGTTCCCATTTGGTAATTGCCATTTTTCGGTACTTCGGTAATTCTTCCTAGGCAGGCGCAGCCACACACCACGTAACATTCCTTACATTTGCTTGTGTATGATTTGCAAGTTCACTATATAACTTGTATCATTTCCCATATTGGTCCTTGTTTTCACTCCTTTTAAACTGGGTTTTAATTGGTGTATTTCAACATGGCCAGGGCAATAGCCAGTGCTGAATAAACTTTGATGGTTTGATGATGGTGTATTTCAAGAGCTAGCCCTTTTTTCTGCATTATAATGCAAGAAACTGTTGTAAAATTCTGGAAATCAATGAAAATACCAGAAACTGTCAAAAATACATAAAATTACCAGAAATACCAAATTATAACAAAGAACGGCAGACAATCACAGTCACCGATCTTGACAACAGCGAAAGTTCACATTCAGTGGATAGTGAGGAAATACCGATTAACAGTTGCAAGCACTCCCAAAAGGTAGGTATTTTCTGACTACTTCTCTTTGTCACTTCCCCTCTCTGTGGGAGTTTCCCAAGGCTCTGTTCTGGGTCAGCTTCTCTCTTTACACTCTTTATCTGGGCAAACTCATTGAATCTCACGGATTCCAGTATCACCTGTATGCTGATGATACTCAACTCTTAACACACTTAACAGTTGACAGAGAGAAGGTGGAACTGCTCAGTTCCTATTTTGCCTCCATCTTCTCCCACAAGGGAAAATGTGTTCAACCTGGCAAAAGTAGCATGAATGATGAAGGGAAAGGATTCCAGCTCAGGATAGATAAAGAGATGGTCAGAGAATACCTAGCTACTTTAAATGAGTTGAAGTCTTCAGGGCTAGATTAATTACATCCTAGGGTACTGAAAGAACTTGTTGATGTATATCAACAGAACCTCTGTATATCATCTTTGAGAACGGGTGAGGTGCTGGAAGACTGGAGATGGGAAAATGTTGTCCCTATCTTCAAAAAGTGGGAAAAGGAGGATTCAGGAAACTATAGACCGGTCAGCCTGAAAGATACTAGAACAGTTTATAAAGCAGTTAATCAGTAAGCATCTAGAAAACAATGCAGTGATTACTAAAAGTCAGCATGGATTTGTCACAAATCAGTCATGCCAGACTAACTTATCTCCTTTTTTGGTCAAGTTACTAGTTTAGATATCTACAGTAATATATATTACTAATAATATATATAGTAATATACCTTGGTTTTAGAAAAGCATTTGAAAAAGGCCCCCATGATCAGGGCTTTGAGCCAAATGCGGGTCCGCGATCTGTGGATTTTCTGCAGAATCCCCCTTCCCCCCGCAGAATCTCCTGCCCTGTTTCTCCCAGTGCAGAATTTCCAGCCAACTCTGGGGAGATGCAGGGCAGGAGATTCCACGGGGGGAGGGGGATGAAGAAACCCTTGGGGCTCCTCCCCATAGGCCAGGCTGCATTGGGTGGGTGGGGCTGCCAGGGCTTTCCTCCCCACGCCCACCCTCCTAAGCCTGGCAAATCAACTCATGTGGTGGTGGTAGCGGCCGCCGCCGCAGCTCTTTTTGGCATTTGTCAGCTAGTTCCTTCTGCCCATTTCCTGGCCCTTCCCATATGCCTGGAACTCCCTCCCTGGATACATCTGTTCTGCTCCCTCCCAGCCTTCAAGTCCCTTCTGAAAACCCACCTCTTCTGTCAGGTCTTCCCTAGCTTGGCATGAATGAAATTGTATCCTCTTCCCCCTCACTCTAAGCCCATTGGGGGTAGGGACCTGTCTATAACTGTTGATTGTACAGCACCAAATACACTGGCTGTACGAGACCTGTCTCTTATACACATCTAGATGTGTATAAGAGACAGATATCAATGCTTGCTAATATTAATAATAATTAATAATTAATAATAATGAAAACCATCTGGGCCATAAAGGCCCTGATCAAGCAACTTTAATGTTGAGGGTAACAGATTCTAGGGAGGCCACAGACTCTGTATCACTGGACACCTTCAAAAGGAGGCTGCCAGAAATGCTGTGCCTGGCTACCAACATTCTTCCTCCTAGCAAGGGGTTTGACCAGATGGACCTTCTGGGTCCCTTGTTGGGAGTGTAAAGGTTCTTTTCCTGAATATGCATGACATTCAATGGACATGCAAACTCCACTGAAGTAGCCAAGGTTACATGGATAGATTATTATTTTGGTAAGCACTTCCCATCCTATTGAGTTCTCTCCTCCATGGCATTATAGAACGGTTAATTCAACAGAAGACACTATTCATCAACCACACTGCTGTGCTTGAAATGAACTACAGTTATGGAGTGTGTAATGTTTTGTTGTCTTCTGAAAACCATAATCATGAAAGTATCATAGTGTAGCTCATCACCCAAACCTGGTAATTGGGACTGTCTTGTCCATAGGGGTCCCACCCCACAATAACATCATCTGGTTGTGTAGAGGTCCTCCGTGGTTCTGCTGCTTCAGAAAAACTGGTAGGTTTAAAGATTCACCCCCTCCTTCCGTCACAGTTCCTGTCAGAAATGCGGTCNCACACACACACACACATCCATGTATTGCCCCCCCCAGGGCGCCAAGGGCTACAGCTCATATTACATACTGCGCTGCCGGTTTCCTCTCCATACACTTGCATTGAAGACTGCCCCCCAGCGATCGTGGCAACGCGTTGCTCATTTCTATGAACACGCACTGGATGGCACTCCCTAGCCGCTCAACACGTGTTCTCTGAAGTTTTGCCCCTTACAGGGCTCTGTCTCCCTCTCCGAGGATCCACTGACTCCCAAGTTGCAGTCCCCTCCCCTCGTGACCTGCCTGGCCCGAGGGAGGCATCTACAGCAGCACTATGCCTTTTGCGCATGCGCAGCAAAGGAACATGCTCCCATGTGTGCAGCATCAAAGCAGGAAGTTCAGCGTGCTGGAGCGGCTTGACACAGCCATGCCAGGCACTGGGGCTCTGAACGCCAGTCCACTGCACCACCAGGACCCAGGGGGGAAAGGTAATGTTTTTTAAAAAACTTTTGGGGGCACAGAGGCCAGTAGGGGCAGTGTCCCTGGTGCCGGCACTGTGCCTGTGTCTAATCATAGAGGATGTGAGCCTTATGACTTGCAGTTCAGGGGCATAACTCAGAGAGAGGCACAAGGGATGCCTCTCATCCATGGACATACTCTAGCAATGTTTTCTCTCATCCTCTTCTTTCTAGCTCTGGGCTGCATCCTGTCTTTCTGGGGTTGGGCAAAGACAGTGCTGTACTGCTGCTCTCCCTCTCTTTCCTGTCCTCCCCCACCTCTTCTGGGTGTTGTCTTGTGCCTTACAGAAGGTGCTCTACTTGGACATAAGACAATAGGGAGAAGCAGGTGGAGGGGAATCTGCCTCTGTCTTCTGCCCTGACTGCTGCTGCTACTGCAGCTGCACCTCCCAATAGAGTTGGTGACTGACAGGCAGCAGCAAGAAAGAAGTAGAGAAGAGTGAGGAAAGGGGAGCAGTTCTTGTTTCCCATGCACAGGAGAGGGCATAGCGGGGACTACTAGGTGATAGACACCCCACCCTTTAATCAAAACTCTGGTTGCACCCTTGCCCAGGTATAGAAAAGAGGTGAGGAAATGCCAACCCAAGGGCCAGGACCAGCCCATGGCTGTTCTTAATTGAATCGTGGAATCATAGAACAACGGAGTTGGAAGGCACATTTAGGGTTAATTTGTCCAATTCCCTCAGGGGTGGTCCTTTGGATGCAAATTTGTATCGGTTTAGTTTTATTTTGTTTCCCAAAGTTATTGGATTTAAATGCTGATTCATATTATGGATCCATATTTAAATCAATTTTAAAAATAAAAATAATTTTTAAAATATTAAAAATTATTTCACACACAAAATATGGCCACTGGATCATTCTGTGCATGTGTGATCTTTTCAAAAATGGTGGGGGCAGTGTCGCTATCATTTTGGAAAAGGGCAGCCAGTCTGCGCATGTGCAAAATGGCCACCATGCATGTGCAGACTGTCTGCCCTTTTCCAAAATGTGCAGAATAGTCCAGTGGCCATTTGTGCGTGCTCTGTGATTTTAAAATAAAAAATAATTTTAAAAAAATAAAAATTACTGCACATGCACAAATGGTCACCAAACTGTTCTGCGCATGCGCACTCTTTTAAAAAGGGGCAGCTGATCTGCACATGTACAAAATGACTACTATGCATGCACAGAACGGTTCAGCAACCATTTTTGGGCATCTACAGTAATTTTGTGTTTTACTTTAGAACTGAACCAAAACAGGCTTGCTCATCATCATCATCATCATCATCATCATCATCATCAGTTTTATTAAGCTCAAGCTTTCGCCATGGCCAACAAATAAAATGACATCGTTAACGTAATATCGAAAAAGTGTCAGAAAAATACAACATCTCCCACATTTCAATGAGAACATCAACTGACACATCCCCCCTATACCTTCAAGTGTATATAACCATTTTGGGTTTGTTGAGTTTATGTTCTTACTTATCTACAAACGTATATTCACATTAACCTATGTCAGACCACAAATATTAACAAATACAACAAATAGTAAAATAGTAAAATATAATCTAAAATTTGCTTGCAATCTCCAGTTTTACATTAAAACTGGATTTACATTAATAATTCACATTAACTATTCACATTAATTATTCACATTAACCTATGTCAGACCACAAATATTAACAAATACAACAAATAGTAAAATATAATCTAAAATTTGCTTGCAATCTCCAGGTTTAAATTATAGTTGCATGGATCCAGTCTCATTTGTAGTTTATTCTTCTCGGGGATTATGACACCAGCACTCAACCCCCAACAATAAGCTCTATTAATGTTCGTAAATACATAATATATCATATACCCCATTTAGAGCTATTGGTTGCTTATATTTATTTACAGACCTGGGGTCCCATTCAATGGCCCTAGTTAGCCATCTAACAGAACTCCCTTCCTGGATCATGGTACATAATCAATCTCCGTTCATATTTAGTAAGGGGAAATTCCTCCTAGTTCTTTCACAACCCCTTTATTCTAATTTTTGCAGCAAGATGCACAAAAGTAGCTGTAGCAATCAGATCCTCTACCTTAACCAAGCTCAACATGTATTTTATCTTGTGCTCCATATGCCAATGCTCTTTCCCCCACAGCAGTGGCATAATCCAAGCCTCCCTTAGATTTTTATACAAGGCGCACTCAAAGAAGATATGGTCTATCGTTTCCTTTTCCCCCTGTTTGCAGATACATTTACATCTGTCCTTTGATAGTGCATTATACCGGGCATGAGTAACTGCTATCTCAATAAGTTGAAACCGGAGCCTAGTATAATTTCTGCGCATCTCCTTGGCACTTAGGACTTCCAGATAAACTTCCAATCCAAACATTTCTTTGACATGGCCATACCATGGTGCTGCCCTCCAACTCCTTATAGCAGCCATATCCTCCTGCCTTCCTATATCCAACATCCTTTCTCTCACCAACCTTTTCTGTTGTGCTGGGGCAGCTGCCCCATCATCTGCACCGAAAGATCGGCTTTAGCTAAGAAGTTTAAGAGAGAACTTAACCATGGATACACTGCCCCACCTGTATTTTCCAACATTTCAACTAGGCATAGGCGTGGCAATGTCTCTTCAGTTTGACTAAGAATACGCAGCCACAGATTTACCAGTGCCTGCCTTTTTAGGGACCCAATTGAGACCATACCAGTTTCTGCCCTCATAACACATCCTGGGATTGCTTGAGGTACCCCTATAAGCTGCCTAAGAAATTTATTTTGGGCAATCTCCAATTCTGTTACTTTTTCTTCTGATATAATTTCTTGCCCATATAGCAGAACTGATCTAATTTTAATCTCATAAATCTTCAATATCCTGGACGTATTGATTACTGTGGAGCGCCTTGCCATTGATGTAATTGCCCTTGAAGGGGCCTTTACCTTTCCTGCTATAAAAAACAGGCTTGCTGTTACACTGTTCCGGTTCAGTACAGATGAATCCGTAATGGCCCATTCCGTGCAGTTACAGATTTAATCTGAATATGAATTTCCATCCTTAAATTCCCTAACCTGAGAAAGATACTCTATTCCTAAAACATCCCTGACAGATGCCTGCCCAGTCTTTTGTAGAAAACCGCCAGAAAAGGAAATCTCTCGACAGTTTATTCCCCTGCTGATCTGTTCTAATGGTTAGGAAGTTCCCATGATACTTAACCTAAACCTACCTTCCAGCAATTTGGCCCCGTTCCAGTTCTTGGATCTGGTCTGTGGATCCAGTCCCTACGCTCAAGCACTGAAAGAGTGAGCTCATGGGGAGGGAGTGGAAATAAGGGCATGAACTCAAGGTAGGGGGTGGATCCATGGGATAGTTCCATGATTCGGATCTTTTCTTTTTTTCCCCATCTTGATTACACCTCTTAAGAACTCCCACCCCCAACTCAGTTTATACTAATGTTTGACGTGCCTTTTGGGAAGGAAATGGTTCCCCACCCCTGCTGTAGAGACTCATGGGGTTAACTCCAGAAGTCACCACTTCTGTACAAAGTGTTGGCCAAGTTGGTGGCCATTTTGTTTACATAGATGTAAAAATAATTGTAAAACACTACCTTTGTTAGTGTTGCACACTTTGCACCTGACTTTGTATTGGCCTAAGTGACATCTTCAAGCACAGAGCAACAATAAATCGGGCTCAGTGAAATTCTTTAACTATGAGTGGGGCTCCTTGACTTTAGTGGACTTACTCCAGATTTTTCCTGCTGTAACTGAGATGGGAACGTGGTCCCACCTGCTTGCAGTTTGGAGACGTTTGCTCATCTTATACACAGCCTCTTAAGGAGACCTAGAAAATTCCTGTGATATCAGTATTTATGATAATTAAACAGCCTACACGAGGCAATCAAGTGGTCATATGCATGAATGAGCTGATATACAGAAGACATAATATCATTAACTACTGAAATATTCATGGACAAGAAAGGAAAATACCAGGATAATTAATGAGGCAAACTACATGCATGAGTTTTAATTAGTACCTAGTATCCTCTCCTATCTCATATATATATATATATATAATATAGGAGAGGCTAGATATAGATATAGATATAGATATAGATATAGATATAGATATATGAGAGGAGATATATAGATATATATATCTATAGATATATATCTATATCTAACTATCTATATAGTGTGTGTGTGTGTATATAGATATATAGATTGCAATTGTAATATTCTTTTAGGATTGTTTTAACTTTACCCCTTTTGTACTTGGTGTCTGAATGCTTTGTTATGCTGCTGATGGGAAAGACAGTAAAGGTAATGAAGGGAGCTTAGTACCTATTTGTACTAATGGGGGTGTGTGTGTGTGTGTGTGTGTTAAAAATTGGTCCCTGCCTCCTTTCTCTCCTCTGAAGATTTCATGTCTAATTCTCTCTGAGGAAAAGCAAATGTTTCTCCTCGATGTGTTTTTTCTTTCCCTTTTATCTGCCCCTTTTATTAAACTGGATTTTAGATGGAATTTAAGATGTTTGATTGTGTTTTTATTGTCCTCATGTTGTAATGCATCCCAAGCACCATTTGGAAGGGTGGGGGGCACTATATAAATAACATTTGTTTATTTTTATTATTATTACTGAATACTTCCTGGATATTCCTCCTCCATCTTCCCCCCCCCCCCCCGCATTGCTGAATGGCATTTTCTATATAGCATAATGACGTTCTGCATGTCTGTAAAAAGAAACAATAAATATTCCCAGGTAAGGAATTTTAATAGGAATTTAAATGTTCTTGAAAACCCATTTCTATGTATGCTGGAGGGAGAGAGTAGGAGTGTGTTTCCATATCTATTTCTGAGTTTTATTTTGAGGGAGATTCGGCATGAACAGTCAAAGGTATCTGTGTGAGACATGACCTTTTCAGCTCTTATTTATTGTGTCTTCCCAAATACACATCATAACTGTACAGCGGCTGTCAACATTTCACTAGGTGAAACAGGCACTATGAGTGGGAGAGTTTCTTCTAATTCACTGTTGCTTCATTTCTGGGCAAGACGAGCCAGTTCGGAAAAGGGAAGAGTATTACTAAGAAATCCCTGAGAGATTGGGGGAATGGCGAATGGGTGTGGGGGGCAAGAAGGAAGAATAGTGTCAGTCCTCCTCTCTCTTTGCTTTTCTTCCCTTTCTCACCCTTCACTTCTCTCTCTCTCCCTCCCCCCCCCCAAACAGACACACATGCACACCTTTCCCTCATTTTCACTCCTTCCTAGCTGATTTTTAACAGATTATATATATAATATGCCAGGAAATACAGCTTCAAATGACCCTATTGTTTTTCTTTCTTTTTTTTTCTTTTGCAGGAACAAGCTGGTTTCCCAAAATGTAATGGGTTTTTTGTTTTGTTTTGTTTTGTTCGTTTATTCACCCCGATGAACTGATGCATATGTATGGTTTAGCCAAAATTAAAATATTCATTCCGAGTGTGCATGCATAAGGTTAGAAATTTCAGAATTCTAATTTCCGACAAATCTGGAAATTTCTCCTGATTCGGAACAGAAGGTGGTGGTGGTGGTGGTGGTGTGTGTGCGTGTGTGTGTGTGTGTGTGTTGTGAGATGGAAATGCTGTTTCCTAGCCAGACCTAGTTGTAACCTTTGTAGGAGAATGGGAGTACCTCCCAGACCACAGACATTCCTGAAAATCTTTTGTAAGATGACTTACAGTTGCAACAATGAGGACCATCTCTTCAATAAAATGCAGCACTTACAATGTGTATACTGGTCCCTTCCAGAGGCAGAAGATAATATTAGATGAACAAACTAGAATTCAGTTTGCCATCTCCAGTGTTCTTGCATAAAAAAGAGCTCAGGTGTTTGGCCAAACACTATAAATTTCCTTTCTCCAGTAACTATGTTATCCACCTCACCCACCACTTTGATCATGTTCAGCCCCTCCTCTCTTCTGTCCGGTGGCTCAGTCTACCTGAATATATTCAACACACACTCCTGGTCCTTAATTTCAAGACCCTTCATAGCCTTCACCCCACCCACCCCCACCCCAATCTCTTTGAGCTTGTTTCCTACCACTCTTCTGTCCAGGAGCTCTGCTTCTCCTCTGTTACCAGGCTTGCATGCTCACGACTTGCTTGCTCCTCGAAATGTATCTACCCCTTCTCCCTTGCTGATCCCCATGCCTGGAACGCTCTCTGAATACATTTGTTCTGCTCCCTCCTTCTCTATCTTCAAATCCCTCCTAAAACCTACCTCTTGCATCAGGCTTTTCCTAGCTTCTCATCCTCTTAGTCTCTCCCCTGATTTTCTTAGGTTCTCCTTCTCCCCTGTAACTAAGCTAAGCACGTGCACCTGCAACTTTGCAATTTCTTGCATGTATCCCAATCTATCTCTCTCTCTCTCTCCCCCCTGTCCTTTCATCTCCTCTCCCTTGTCTCTTAGATTGGAAATCTAATCCCTCTAGGGCAGGGACCTGCCTGTAATTGTTATTTGTAAAGCACCATGTACATTGCTTTTACTATATAAATAAAATAAATAAGAATAATAATTAATATGTTGGTTAAGTGTGTCACAAGAGTGTGTAATTTGATCATTCCTAGCTGTCGAAATTATTCATTGACAAACTGAATCTCTTTCAAACCTTTGATGAAGAAAGGTATTTTGAAAGTTGAATTTATTATTTTTTTAATGAAAAGTCAGCACTTCAAACATTCTTTGTCAAAAAAATGAAATAATGACAAATTTCCATGTTACTGAAAGTTTATGAATAATATCATGTCGTTTTCAACATTGTCCATCAGCAAAATCCAGCGTAGTAATGCCACGGTGAGAATGTTCGTGATGAACTGACTAGTTAACAGTAAACTAGTTAACACCGCCTAGTTTCACAGTTAGCTGTGTGCCTGGTGTGGGCAATACCATTGTAGATGCTCTCTCTCATTCCCAGGCTGAGAGAACTTATTCTCTGATGCCAACAAGGAGCCTGAGTAGACTCATGTGAAGCCTTGGCTTATGACCATTTTGACCAGGTTCTGGAGCTCAGTGTCCCTGTGAACGTTCAGGACCTACATGCAAATATTTGCTGACTTCTAGAATTTTGTAGAGGACACATTGGGACTGCTCTCATGGCCAGTTCCAGAGAATTGGATGATGCAGTATATGGTGGCTTTGAAGGAGCACTTGCACCTTCAACTATTATGGGCAAGGTGGAAGGAATATCATTTTACAGATTGATTTCCAACCCAGCTAGCAGTTCCTTGCAGAGGAAGTCCCTGGAAAGTTGGGCCAGGAGTTCAGTTAGAGGTGGGGACCAACCATCCACTACCACGTTGGCCATATTAAAGGGTTTGATTTTCCTCCTTCAGATTTGTCAGTGGAGTGGAGGCTGAACTTTTTAGGACTTCCTTTGTGGTGGCCTTTTTTGGGCCGTGCATGTGAGCACATTAGTTCCCAACTCCCTGTTATATGTGCCCAGAAGGGACATATTTATTTATTTATACTGCGATTTCTATGCTGCCCCCACCTGCCCCTGGAAGCTTGGGGTGGCTCACAATAAAAATAACAATAAAAACAAACGTTCCAATAAATCATTGTTGTTATTATTTTTAGCAAGCATTTATATAGTGCCAGCAATGTACCTGGCACTTTACAAAGTAATTTAATCAGCATGGTCCGTGCCCTAGGGCTTACAATCTGAGAGACGGGGGGGAGGGAGGGGAAGGTGAAGAAAGGGGAACAGAGGGAGAGACAAGGAGTGTAACATTCACAAAGATGTGAGGTCTCCACTGTACGTGCTTGGCTTAGTTACATCAAGAATGATGGCTGGTTGGTCCGTGTGGTGAGGATATGAGTACACAGACCTCAGGTAACAGATTGTACTGAATGGAGGGTATCAGCTTCAGCAGGAGTTAGGTAAGGGAGCGAGGAGTCAGGGAGGGCAGAGAGGAAGAGGAGGGTCTTGAGGAGGGATTTGAAGGTACGAAGGGAGGGGGCGAGGCGGATGTGGGCAGGGAGGGAGTTCCAGGCATTGGGGGCAGCTAGGGAGCAGGGACAAAGGTGGTTAGGGGAGCAGGGGAGGCGTAGGAGGGTGAGAGAGGGGACAGAGGAGGAGCGGAGTTCATGGACTGGAGTACGGAGGGAAATTAGCGCAGAGAGGTAGAGGGGAGCAAAGTTGTAAAGAGCTTTATAGGTGAAGACTAGGAGCTTGTGCAGGATTCGTTCAGGAAGGGGGAGCCAGTGAAGAGAGGAAAGGAGAGGCTGCACGTGGTTGAAGTAACGGGTGAGGTGGATGACCCTGGCAGCAGAGTTTTGGGTGGAGATAAGGGGAGAAAGGTGAGAGCAGGGGAGACCAGTGAGAAGGAGGTTACAGTAATCAAGGCAGGAGATGACCAGGGCATGAACAAGGGGTTTGGCAGAGGAGACAGAGAGAAAAGGGCAAATCTTAGCAATGTTATGGAGGGAGAAGCGACAAGTTTTGGCAACAGAGTTGATGTAGGGTTTAAAAGAAAGGGGTGAGTCGAAGATGAAGCCTAAGCTATGGGCTTGAGGGATGGGAAGGATGGTGACCCCACTGATGAGGATCGACAGGGAAGAGGGAGAGGAAGGATGAGGGGGGAAGATAAGGAGTTCAGTTTTAGCCATGTTGAGTTTAAGTTGACGTTGAGACATCCAGGTAGATATGTCAGAGACACAGCTGGTAAGGTGAGCTTGAATAGATGGAGAGAGAGAGGGAGTAGAGAGAGAGAGTTGAGTGTCATCAGCGTAGAGGTGATATTGGAAGCCATGGGAGGCAATGAGTTTACCTAGGTACAGGTTATAGATAGAGAAGAGGAGAGAGGCAAGGACAGAGCCTTGGGGAACACCAACCAAGAGTGGAAGGGAGGAGGAGGTGGAGTTGGCAAGAGACACATTGAAGGAGTGGTCAGAGAGGTAGGAGGAGAACCAGTCAAGGACGGAGCCACAAAAGCCAAGGGAGTGAAGTGAATCCAGCAAGAGTGAGTGGTCACCAGTATCAAAGGCAGCAGAGAGGTTAAGGAGGACAAGAATGGAATAGAGGCAATTAGATTTAGCCACAAGAAGATCATTGGTGATCTTAGCGAGAGCAGTTTCAGTAGAGTGAAGGGGGTGAAAGCCAGATTGGAGGGGGTCAGGGGAGGAGTTGGCAGAGAGGAAGTCGAGGCAGTGGGAGTAGACAACATGTTCAAGGAGCTTGGAAGCAAAAGGAATGAGTGAGACAGGACGGTAGCTAGAAGGGTCAGAGGGGTCAAGAGTGGACTTTTTGTGGATAGGAGAGACAGTGGCTTGCTTGAAGGCAGATTGGGAAGGAGCCAGTAGAGAGGAAGAGGTTGATGATGTGCAGGAGGGAAGAGGCGACAGTGGAAACAATGGAGGTCAGGAGGCGAGAGGGGATGGGGTCAAGGGGGCAAGTGGAAGGGTTGGAAAACGGGAGCAGGGAGGAGATTTCCTCAAGGGAGGTGGGAGGGAAGGAGGACAGGAGAGAAGGAGGGAGAGGGGAGGGAGTAGGGAGAGGAGAGGAGTGGGAAGCGATGTCGAGTGTCTATCTTGGAGGTGAAGAAGGAAGCAAGATCCTGAGCAGAAAGGGAAAAGGAAGGAGGAGGACAGGGGGGCTTGAGGAGGGAGTCAAAGATGGAGAACAGGTGGCGAGGGTCCCGAGAACAGGACTCAATGCAGGAGGCATAGTAAT
>QEPC01002394.1:1670677-1683394 GCA_003113815.1 Sphenodon punctatus | reverse complement strand
GGACCTTATAAAATGCTTTCTGGAAATCCAGGTACACTGTATCTACTGGGTCTCCCTTGTCCACATGCTTATTTACACCCTCAAAGAATTCCAACAGATTAGTGAGGCATGACTCTGGGGTGAATAAATACCATCTGGTCCTGGTGATTTGTTAGTACTTAGTTTGTCAATTTGCTCTAGGACCGCTTCAAGAGTCATGTTGATTTGTGACAGCTCTTCCAATTCATCACTTACAAAGCAAGGTTCCGGAGCGTGGGTACCTCCCTCAACATTCTCTGCAGTGAAGACCGAAGTGAAGAACACATTCAACTTCTCTGCAATGTACTTTTCCTCCCTAAGCGCCCCATCCACAAGGACTCCAAGATCCTTTTACTGAGTGGTAACTTCTAATTTAGAACCCAGCATTGTGTACATATAGTTTGGGTTATTTTTCCCTATGTGCATCACTTTGTACCTGTCCCCATTAAATTTCATCTTCTACCATTGGATCCCCAGTCACCCAGTCTTGCAAGATCCTCCTTAAATTCTTTATAGCCTGCTCAGGTTTTAACTACCTTGAATAACTTTGTGTCATCTGCATATTTGATCACCTCGCTCTTACTTACTTCCAGATCATTCATGAATATATTAAATCACACCGGTTCTAGTACCAATCCCTGGGGCACTCCACTAGTTGCTCCTCTCCACTGTGAAAACTGACCAGTTAGCCCTACTTTTTGCTTCTTATCTTTTAACCAGGTGCCAATCCATGATAAGACACTGCCACTTTGATTATATGATTCTGTACTCTTGTAGTGGCCCCAACTTTTGTCAGGTTGCTGCCCTAAGAGTTTACTTAACATTCTGGCCAAACAGGAGTAGGCAATTTTTAGTCCATGCTGATGGCTCATTCCTTACAAAAATAATTTGATATTGAGTAGTGCAGAAGGATTTGACAGTGTTGGTATTAAAAGATTCAGAGTTTGGGTCACATTCTTTTAGCCCTGAGACTGACAACTGTGGCAGAAGTCAGTGCTGGCATGGATGAGATCGAGACAATAGGGTGATGGCAGTCTGGGGCTTACCACAACTATGTCCATCAGGTGCTGGAGGGTCCCACACAATGATACCTCATTTGTTTTTCTGTGTCCTGGGGGGTTGAGTGTTCATTGGTGGCAGACCTCATATGATTGTCTGTGGTCACAAAGTCATGAGTGCCAGTGTAGTCCAGTGGAGAAGGTGGTGACCTTAGACCAGAGTTCAAATCCTGTCTTTGCAATGAACTCACCTTGGACAAATTATTATTACCATTTTACAGATAGGGAACTGATACTGAGAGATACTGGCTGCTTTTAGGCGTGCATGAAATTCGCAGATTGGAGCAATCTCCTGTGTTCACAAGGACCCCTCTGCATACTTGGAAGTGCTATAGACACACACACCCATCGTATGTGAAACAACAATAAAGCTACATTTCCCTGTCCTCACTGCTGAGGGTTTCAGAGAGAAATAGTGATATTGGATGGATCCTAAACATCATGTACAGAGTGGAGCACTTCTCCATCCACCTTTGTATGCATTCAAAATGGTGATCGGAGCGACCACGATCTTGCATGATCTCACGTACTTTTAGTTTAGACGATTACTCCATGTGTCCTTCATGCATGAGTTTGGGAATCCTCAGTGTTGGGGGCTTACTCCATGTGTCCTTCATGCATGAGTTTGGGAATCCTCAGTGTTGGGGGTTCCAGAAACTGGATTAAGATATGTAAATTTCAACGTAACATGTGCGAGAGTTGTTTACACATGAAAAAAACATGAGTTTTGCTTGCAGTTTTAACTGCCTGCATGCATGAGTTTTGTATCATCTAAAAGTCACCACTGAGACAGTGTGGTGTAGTGGATAAGATACTTGGTCCTGCGAAGCTAGGGTTTGAATCCTGTCCTACCCATGAACTCACTGGATGGCATTAGGCAAGTCACAACCTCTCAGCCTTGGTTCCCCATCCTTGGCTATCATAGATTGTAAACTCACTGGGCAGGGACCTGTCTCTAAAACCTGTGACTGTAAAATGCTGTATACACCTAGTAGTGCTATATGAATGATTTGTAGTTTAAAATTAGAATAATAATGACCTACTCTGCATGGTTGTTGTGAAGGTGAACTAGATAAGGATTGTAAAGTATTTTAAACACCAACGGTGCTATATAAATTTTTTAATAACCATGTAACAGGCACATAAATGGAAAGCTAGGACTCTGCATGGTTCCCAACTTGGCCTGTGTGAAATTACAACAATTGAGTGGTGTAGCAAGTCCGGAATGAAATGGGACAAGTTACTCCTGCTGTTCTTTTGATTGGCTATGAGGCCGAGGAACGCAGATGTTGCTGAGATGGTGCATTTGGGGGGACAATAATTTGGTGAATCACGAGTGAGTGGAACATGTGATTGAGATTAAAAGGGACCTAGAGTTAAGGAAATATTAACCCTTGCCAGTCCTGCTTCTGATGTGGTCTGGCATGCTAGAGTATGAAGTCTGAAGAGAAGTTCACACTTCATTGGTAGACACTAGAATCAGAAAGAAGATACACGTGGGGGGGAAGGAAAAAGAGCATTAAGATGGGAAGAGCAGTGATTGGATGTAAGCGAGTGCTAAGGTCACCACCTGAGTAATTTATGGGTGATGCATGCATCCCTCTGATATTGGGTGTGACCTCTTTTTTGAGAATGTTTGGATAGGGGTTTGCAGAATTTTGATAATCCCCTGAGGTATGGAGTAGAGGTGACCAAGGAAGTGCTCTAAAGACCATTGCGTTTAAGGCCCCACTAGGAGGGAACTCTGCTGCTCTGGAGAGTTGGGGTTGGGACAGGGGGTGCACAGTGGTGGGCATTCTACAGGGTCCCCGGAAGTGCAGGAAATTGTGGGCCCCAGGGTCATCATGGCCACTATTCCCATCGAAAAAGGCCAGTCTTTGCTTTCTCCCCGAACACAGCCATTCTGCTCCCTTCCTCTAAATTCCTCCTAAAAATCAACCTCTTCCATTAGGTTTTCCCTAGCTCCTCAGCCCCATAGACTTGTAACTGATGCTCCTTCTACTGTACTGTTGTTCAAGGTCAACTTCTTTACTCTAACTAAGGGCATTTTCAGACAAGACACTCTCCACCCACTACCCACCCCACCATACATGTTACAGGGCACCCATAGGGTAACACTGCAGCCCTGCAACATGTATAATGGGGTGGGTGGTAGTGGGTGGAGAGTGTCTTGTCTAAAAATGCCCTAAGGCTGCTTTCAGATGCTACAGGGGAGGGGTGAGAACTTTCACAATTGCCGTGGTGGCTGTTGTAAAGGCTAGAACTGGATACACGGTCATGACTCATGTGCAGGTGTTCTTGCGCCTTAAAAGGGGATTAGTGCCTTCTGCCAGGTGCTATTCCTCACAAGTACTGAGCCGTGGCGATTGCAAAAGTTCCCATTCCTCCCCTGTAGTGTCTTAAAGCAGCCTAGTGAAACTGTGACTTTTCAACCTTGCAAATGTATCCCTATCTCGCCTACGTTCTCCCTACCTTGTCTGCCCTAGGTAGTAAGCGTCCCCTAGGGCAGTGACTTGTTTACTTTCTAACTAATGATTGTTCAGAGGCAGGAACATTTCTGGCACTATGTAAATATTTAATAACAATAACAACAACAACTCGGAGAGGATCTAGCAGGATTTTGCTCAAACTTCCTCCTATTCCCTCCTCCCCGGCGAGCTATGTCTCCCTACCTAGTTGCAGATATCCCGTTGAGGGGTAAATTTCTTTTTATGTGTGCTAGGTTTAACGCTCTCCCTTTGGGAGGGGCGCATCGGGGCACTTGAGTTTTCCAAGAGACTTTGCCCCTTTGACACCCTGACAGTAGAGACATCTCAACACCTTCTTTGGAGTTGTCATTTATATGATGAGTGCCATAGGACCCACTTGGCCCCTTTCCTCCAGAAATACCCAGGCAGGACTGAGCATCATTTGTTATGCCTAGCTTTGGCCGATCTAGAACCCGATTTAACCAAGGCAGTTGCTTCTTTTCTGGTGGCTGCATTTAGGCAACGTGCATGTTTCTTACAATTTCAAGGTCTTCCCTTTTAAGGGTATTTGTGTTTTATATATTCGCATTATGTGTTACTGCTTTAATTAATTACTTATTTCATGTTTGTGTAAATCTGGGTGAAGGACATGCTACTTTGGAGTGCTGTATTGGTACTTTGGACCTTATGAGTTTTTTCTTGACTCGCTGTTGACTTTCGTGTTATGTATTTTGGCTACGGCTGTAAATAAATAAATAAATGCTGCTGACTACGCCTTGTCGGAGCCCAGTGGAGCGGAGCTGGTGCTGCTGGCAGCTGTGTGGTCCTGTGTTGAAGTTCAGGTGGGGTTCACTGGGTCGGATCCTTTCGAGGCCTACTACCTCGTCCACCACATGTCCGGGCTGGGCTAGGGCTGGGGCATGCTTCAGTGGCTCCACTATGTGCATTTGGTGGGCCATGCCATCCCAGGCCCCTTCGTGACCCCATGCAGCTGGCTGTGAGGCCCCCTGTGTGTTTGGTGCCATGGATGTGTGCCCCTCCGTGTGCTCCCTGCACCCCCCTGCCGACTCAGGGCACTGGCCGCTCGCTCCTTGATGTTCTGGGCCCGTGGCTGCTCTGTCCAGTTCGCTTGCCTCAGTTCTGCTTGCCTGTGTCACTGCCTATGCCCCCTCTATGGGCATCCCCTGGCCATCGCTGCCTGTGGGGTTCCCCTCCCTGCCCCCCCCTTGGGGTGGTTCCTGCTACTTGAACCCGCTACTGACTCTCCCTGTGGTGCTGTCGTCCCTTGCCCGGCTGCCTGCTCTCCTGTGCCCATGACCTGCCCCCCTTGCCCCCTGGGTGCCTCCATGACTGTGTGGGTCTGGGGCCCCTGGACAGCACCTCCCTGCTTGTGCTGCACGCTGGTTCCAGCTCACCTCCAACCCCAGCTGTGCCTTTGCATCAGCGTGAGGGATCCCTGCCATCTGGACCTGCCTCGGACCGCTCCAGTTGCCCTCCCCCTGTGACTGTGCTCCATCCCTGTGGGGGCCCCTGTGACTTGGGGTGTCTGTTGCTGTTGGGTGTCCTGTACTGTCAGTGGGGTCTGGGTGCCTGTCACCATGTCCTTGTCTGTTTCCTGCTTGGTCCCCCCGCTTCCTTGGCCCAGGGCTCCCCCCCCATGACCCCGCTGCTGTGTGTGTTGACCTTCCCAGTGTGCTCCCCCCTTCCTTCCTTTCCCATTCGGGTGTATTTGCACCTGGGCATGTGTTTGTGTTTTGTGTTCTGTCTTGTCCACGTCTTCCCTGTGCCTGTTGCATGTGCCACCTTGGCCGCTCTTCTCCCTCCTCCCTTCCCGTTTTCCTTGTGTGGGTGTTGCCTTCTGGCACTTTTTGCTTCATTTGCCCTCAGTCGGCTATGTCTGCCGCCTGCCCCATCCCGGTGTCTTCTGGGTGTTCTGACCACGGTCCGGAATCGGCGTAACATCTGTTGCATTGCCCCAGGCCGTGGTCCGTATGTCCGTTTCNTTTGTTTCAAACACTAGGTAAAAACAAACGTGACAGCGGACCGGTTCGGCTCGCTGTGGCATGTTTGTGCATGGACAAACCTGCAGATGCCGCCAGATGTTTGACACGGTATATCCTGGGTTATGGTTGCTGCTAGCCCGAGTGGGGGGTGAGGGGTGGGGATAGGGGTTAGGAACAAATGACTGCATGTTCCCCATTCTCCCCGCCCTTGGGCTGTGCAGTCGTAGGCTCACCTGGATGTTTGTTTCATGCTCTGGCCCTGCATGCATCCTGTCCGCCCGGGATGCAGCAGCCCGGTATCACTTGTTGTTTTACTCACTGGGTGCTTATGTGCCTATGTGAAGGTTAAAATGAGTTAAGTGGTTCTTACTTCAGGGTAAGTGTTCATGTGAGCAAGCCCTGAATGTCTTTGTTTTCATTGGTTTAAGTCCAACATTTCACATTACTTACAGGTTTGTTTGTGAGAGCGTTAATATTTTCCACGGGGAGCACAGAGTTTTAAAAGTGCAGCTGTGGTGATGTAGAAGAAAGTAAAAGCCACATACGTCTTCCAGGCATGTGTAAATAATTTCAAGGGTCAGCGGCTTCTCAGTTGGAATAAATGACACCGTATCTAACCAGAAAAAGAAGAGTGGAGCTGTGTGCATAAGATTTCATGTGTGCAGCACACAAAGTATGGGTTTAGTGAAATGACATTTTTGTAGAGCACTCCTGACTTTCCTTGATACTCATGGGGACATTTACAAATATGCCTTTAATTAGACCTATTTGTATAGTAAAGTGAATGGGAACTGTTTTGGGATGAGGAAAGAACCGATTGAATCTTTCACCTCAAAGTCAGACAGGTAGGAGTCGGGACAATCCTCCACCATTAAAGACAATGGGAGTTTTGCCATGGCAGAGGACTATGCCCCGAGTCTAAATAATTTATGAGTTTGAAAGTTGGTAAAATTTCTGTTATTACTATTGATTTCTATTTGATTTCAAAGTTGTTTCTACTCTTTTTTGTGTTTGACTGAAAATGGAAAAGAGACTCCAAACAAAAATTGTACCCATTGTCCCCTTGACACAACTGAAATTAAGAGGACTGGAAATCTTATAAGAAGTTATGTCTATGGGGACTATCAGGGGTTTCGGAGCAAGGGGAAACACAGTTTTTTAAAAAAACGAGATGCATCCACGCATGGCCCCCCATGCGTCCAACTGCTTGTGTGATGTGGTATGTGGGGAGGCACCCATTGCCATGCATGGAGCACTGCCAAAAAATCCAGAGTTCCCAGTGCGGATCAGGGTGGTTGCCTATGTGGACGGGGCAGCCATGCTGAGAGCCTCCCCTGTAAAACACTCCCCACACACATCATGTGCATGGACACCCTGCAGCCCTGCCACTCGGCAGACACGGACCCACTCCTGAGTGCAGTCATTTGAAAACACCCACACACAAGACCAGAAACTAGTTAAAGCAATGAAGTTCATGAAACAGGAGACTCAGGCACCAATCAGAATTTTCCTCAGGATCATGAGGCAGCTACGTTTCAAGGCTAAAGCCAGTGGTCATCATAGGGAGACTACCATGCCTGGAAGACCAGGAAGGTGTAGGTAACACCCAGGAATAGGGTGAAATAGTTCAGAGCAAAGTGAGGAAATAAGTCACAGGAGGAGTACAGGACAGAAATAACAGAATAGACAAACCCCCCAAACAGAACCCCAATAACCACATGACCTTGGGGAGCACCAAACAGAGGAATGCATGCTATAGGGAAGATTCGCTAACATACACACACACTGGATTGAGACAAACCTAACATTAAGAATACAGGGCAAGAAGGATTAGGACAGGGTTCCCGGGTAACAAAGACATGACAAGGCTAGGCTATACAGACGCTGCAGGGAGGATTCGGACACGGCACAGCGGTAACAAGGAATACACAAGGCTGGGCTATACACAGCTGCATGAGAACTAGGAAAAAGCACAACGGTAACAAGAAAATCACAAGGCTAGGCTATACGCAAACTTCAGGGAGGATTGGGGTAAGGCACAGCAGTAACAAGGAAGGACAAGGCTTAACAAAGGCACAAGAACGCAAACATTGAACAATACAGCCTGGAATATAGGACCCAAGGAATTCACCAGATTCAGAACACACAGATTAGAACATCCAGGATGCAGATGCCTTATATGCAATCTAGGGCCAATCAGGAAGCCAGATGGGTGTGGCCTGGAAGACATCAGAAGGAGAGAAACACCAGAAGAAACCCTTCACCAAGGCACGGCCAGGCATTGGTGCAGGGGCAAGAGCCAGCAGCCTTCAAGTCCAGGGCTGTGGCTTTTAGACCTGGCCCTGAGATAGGGTCTCTCTCTCTCTTCCTCCCTAAAATGCAACCCTACAAATAAATTCTAGGGAAATGCTGTAAAGAGAATAAGAAACAAGGCCTGATCAGCCAAGAGCCTTATTTAATTATAGGTTTGGGTATGTCCAAGGCTTCAATGCAGTGTTTCCTGCAAATACCCTATTATTTCCCATTCTTCTCTGCCCTTCTTCAAGAGCTTTGTAGTCCTAGTACTAAGTCAGCACTGATCCCTGACAGTTCAGGGTTATTTCTACAGTTATGAAACAATCAAAAATATTTAATGCAGAGTATTTGAGAACTAATAGCAACTCTTTTGAAATGCCTCCTGAATGGAGTTTTCTGCTGATCTGTCACACCTCTTCAGAAACCATTGTTTAAAATGACAAAAGTTATTTTTCTTTAACAGGTGCTCCAAATCAAAGCTTATCGGTTAATGTTGTGTGGAATTGGAGAGACCGAGGCAGATAAAGTCCTTATAAGAAAGCATCAATTGCTTCAAACCGTCTCTCATTTCACTGTAATATGGCCATAGAGTCAGTGAAAGAGCAATTTCCTGTCTCTTCCTCCAATCCATTCCATCTCCCAGTCTTCAGGGATTTATATTTGCAAACAGCAGAAGTGGTTTGTTTCATTCTGTCAATTAAGATGTCTCTAAGGATTCGGTGGTTGAAATGAGAGCCTGTTGCAACTTAACCTCAAGTCTGTGAGACTTATGCTGTGAACTCGTGTATGAAGTCCTAGAATTTTGCTTGTATTTCATGTAGCTTAATAATTTATTGCTACATACAGATAGTGATCATACCATACAACTCCCCACCCCCCGACTCCCCGTTTTTTTGTTTTAATCACTTTCCTTCCCAAAGTGTTAGTGGTGATTCTTCTTTGCCTACCCTGGGCTACAGGGTTGTGTTAGACGACGTTTTGCTTACATACTTTAATAAGCACCTCTCATTACACAGTGATATTAAAATATACATTAGCTGGCTTTAGTTAACGAAGAAAGTAGAGTGAAGGAGCCATGATGCACAAAGCATGAGTGCTCTTGGCTCTGTCCCTACAGGACTTGCTTGCTAGCGGGGTGAAGAAGGCACAACACTTGTTTTTATTTTAGTTCGTCTTTGTTTACAAAAAAAACCCTTCATTTGGTTGAGGTGGTGGTGGGGGTTGGAAATGATTCTACTGGTTTTGGCTGTTTTTAAAATTTGATTAAAAATAATAATTTAAAAAAATCACTGCATGTATGTAAAAAGGCCACCGGCGCCATTCCACACATGTGTAGCCCTTTCCCAAAATGGCACCGGTACCATTTTGGACAAGAACGGTGCATGCACAGAACAGCCCCAGCAGCAATTATGCACATGCACAGTGATTTTTAATTTTTTAAAATTATTTTTAATAAATTACATGAAAAAATGAATCAAACAAAAGTCAAAGGAATGTCATTTGCTTATTCATTTGTTTTATTACCTTACTTATATTAACTAATTACAATGATAACAAATGGCACACCCCTGCATACAAGGCTTCCAAGAGCTCTACTTGCTTTACAAAGTGCCTAGAGAAAACTGCTGCTCTGCTATTGCACTCCATTTTGGAGGAGAAGGTCTCCTATCTTTCTAGCCAGCTAGGTGTGTTCTCTACACTCGGTTTGCATGTCAGGTCTGCCTCATGTCCCTGCTGAGGCTTTGGAGACATCTTGGCAGACACAGAACTGGTGTAATGTAAAAAGCATGTCCGGAGCTGGAGGGAGGGAATGTGGTCATACTGCTCAACAGTACCTTTTTGCCTGGTAGAGTAATGAGGTTTGTTATCTTGTACCACCTTCCCAGCAAAGTAAATTTTGTCTGGAGTTCAGCAAAAAAAGGGGTAAGCTGTGACTCCTAGGTTAGCAACCCTAGCTGCTTCATTGCTTGGGGGTCGGGGGGAGAGAGGCACCTTTGCTCACTTTAACAACCTTGAGATAAGCACTGCTACAAAGGTAGGTGACACCCAGGCAGGAGGGAGCTGTGTACCTGGGATCAAGATGAAAACTAAAAAAAGGACAAAAGGGTGTGGGTATGTTTGTGAGAGATGATTATTTAGCGTGCTGAGGAACTGCCACTGCTTCCATTTGTGATCCTCTGAGTATCTTTAAAACTAAAATTTTAGAGCTGAAGTCAATGTAAACATTTGAAATTTTGATTGTTAATAGTCTAAATTGTATATTGAACCATCAGTCCTGCACCTAGAGCCTCTTGCACAGAGCCTTCCACACAGACATCCTTTATTTTCAGCTTAGCCCCAAAGTTAGTCAGTGAGCTATTGCCAGTTTTCCTAAACACATTAAAATGTATGTAAATCAGGAGTGGCATGAAGCGTACCTATTTTCTTTGTCAGTTGTTTGAGGGTATATGTCGTAGGTGTGTGCTGTGCTTCAACTGTCTGTATCTGGGGGATGGGCCATTGGGGACTGTGCAATTTTGAGGTTGGTGAGTTAGAACAGACTAGAAGCTGTTCAAAACACCATTTGGGGATTTATGCTGGTGGATGTATGTATGTTTGGCAATGAAGTTACATCACGCCTAATAAAGTTTTGATTGAACACCATTTGAACAGGAGGGAAGGGGTAGAGGGGGCGGGGTAGAAAGTTAAATAAATAAATAAATTTGGGGCAGTGGCACCATGGTACCAGGCAGACAGACAATCAGAGAACTGGTTACAATAATATATTCCCTAGTTAGCAAATCTAACTTTTCTGTGCCCAGTGACTTCCTAGCTCTTTAGAGGCTTTGGGATGGGGTTCTTTGAAAAGAGACTATGTCCTGTTCATCCTCAAAGAGATGCTGGTGTTGCCCAGCCAACTCTGAAGAATACTATATTTATTTATTTCATTTAATTTTGGGAAGCCAGAGCTGCTCTGAACCCTTCGTCACATGTCTCCTCCCCCCTTTCTTAAAACAAATAAACTCCAGAAAACTAACTTACAAGAACATTTAGGCTGCACAGTTAAATTCCCCAGCATATTGTGCTGCTTGGCGTCATGCGGAAATAGATTCTGAATTTAATAATCTTAGAGTGAGCTAGCCACTGTATTGCATTTATAAAGGTTTAGCATGTGCTTCATGTGATGCCCATTAATTATTGGTTAGATAGTATACAAAATCCATTGCAAAATTTCCCTATTCAGGACATCAAACAAATGCATCTCACATTGGCTCCTTGGCAGCATGACTACTAAGGAAGGGATGGAAAAAGGGCTGCTTCTCAATACTTCCCCCAGCTTCTGCCTTTACACTGGTTCCTTTAGCAGGGGCTTATGATGTCCCTGGATTGTTTTCCATGTGTATTTTTTTCTGAACCAAGCTTTGAGAGCAGTTTATGGATGGTTTTGACCAAAACTGTATTAGGATTCAGATTCCAACACAAGCAGCACGTGGAGCTTCTTCAAGGGCAAAGGCAGTGTCACTTGTCACTGATTCTGCAGAGCATTTAAGCAGAAGTGACATTTACTAGGGCTTGTTCTGAAGATTTATTAATGCAATATATCTTTGGCAAGAATAGCTGCTTCAGTAAACGTTGTGCTTGAACGCGTAAGCACAGGAAGTTTTGCTTGCAGTTAGTCATCAAAGGAAAACTAAATATTCAGTAAACATTTTATTAGGGATGTGGCTTCTCTTTTGCTTCATTCCACATGGAAAACCCTAACATCTGCTGCCTAGACAGAGTTATTAAGGACTGTGTACAATCAGGACAAGTTAATTGTAGAACTAACTGTGTTAAAAAAGGTAAAGAATTGTCACACCAGGGGAATTTTGTAGTATAGTCACTGTCAGCAATGTTGGATGAGGTGAATTCTGGTAGGTGCAACCATTAAGAATCTAATGAGGACAGAATAGATTGTGTGTGAAATTAACCTTTCATATAATCTTCTATCTAGCTGATAATCCATACTGTGTCTCTCCTCTGGAAAATGAACCACCAGGTCACCGTCTTGGAGAACTTTAACACATTACTCTAGCTGAGGTTTCACGGGTCTGCCTCTAGGAATGCCTACTCCAACCCCAGCCAGAGAAAGATTAAAGCTAGATCTGCTGAGGGGAAAACCAAGAAGGTGCTACTGCTGCTTCTGATCAGCTCTTTGGTGGCAATGCCCTCCCATCACACCCCACCCCAGCCTCACTAGCATTTCTCTCTCTTTATTCTCATGTCACGTTGGCTATGCAGGAGAACTGAACATGGACAATTGCTCCAGGGTTTGAGGGGCAGCTGCTTCCGGTTTAGTCCACAGTTAAACCCATGTTTGTGCTTTCACACACTCCATGACGTCTATGGATAATGTAGCATATGAAGGTATACTTTCTAGGGGAGTGCAGAGGACATATCATTCATTTCGTTTTAGTTTTTGTTTACAAAAACCCCTTTGTTTTTATTTATTTATTTTAAAAATGTAATATCCCACCCCCTGCTGCCTAGGCAGCCCAGGAGGCAGTACAATACAAAGTATAAAATAAATATAAATATTAAAGCAATTAAAACAAAACTTCACGCGGGTCATCACTTCCCAACCCATCTCCAACCCTCCCGCACTACCCATCTCCTCCACCAAAAGCCTGGAAGAACAACCAGGTTTTACTATGGGTGATTTCAGACGTGACGAGATCACGCTGAACCACAGTGAACCACGGTGAACCCCGCGGCGGGGCGAAAGGCCCCTGAACGTCTGCACAGCGTGCGCCAGATGTTGGCCACGCTGAATCTGCACATGGGTTCAATTTGAACCACGCTTCCCGGGCTAGCCGGGGGAAGGTCCCGGGAAGCGTGGTCAAATGGACCGCGGGC
>QEPC01002394.1:1532939-1657976 GCA_003113815.1 Sphenodon punctatus | reverse complement strand
TGTCTATCTTGTTCTCTGTAAAGCACCAGGTACATCACTGGCACTATATAAATAATAATAATAATTAATAATTAATACTCAAAGGGGTCAACTTTGTTAATGGGTCAGCATGGGTCAATTTTGAACTAGGAAGATGCATCAAAGTGAGGTTCCACAAACATCAATACTGGCTCCAGTGCTGTTCACTATTGTCTTCATTTATGGCTTAGGTGAAGATTTGGACAGTATGCTTTTCAAAGTTTATTTATTTATTTTATTTAGTTAAAATAAATAAATAAATAAATAAATAACTTTTCGAATTTGCTGCTGATACAAAACTGCTGATACAAAACTGGGGGGGAACTACAAACTCCTTAGAGGATAGGATTAAATCTCAAAGGGTGTTTTTAAACTTGACACTTCCATGCCTGGTGCCCCTAGTGTCCAGCCGCTCGTTTGAAGTTGGTACGTGGGAAGGCGCACTCCCGTGTCCCACACATCGACCATCCAGTCCCTGCATAGAGCACTGCCAAAAAATCCGGAGCACCCTGTGTAGGCCAGGGTGGCCACTCCTGTGGATGGGGCAGTTATGCCGAAAACTGTCTGTGTGAAGCCCTCCCCATGCACTTCCCATGCATGGGTGCCCTCTGCCACCCCACACACCGACCATAAACCCCCCTCTCCCACCGCTCTCTTTAAAAACACCCAAAGTGACCTTGATGAACTGGAGATCTGGGCTGAAAACAGTAGAATGAAATTCAGCAAAGACAATTGTAAAGTATTGTATAAAGGAAAAAAAATACTAACGCACAAGTCTAAGATGAGAAATGACTGGCTAGGCAGCAGTACTGCTGGGCAAGATTTGGGGGTTATAGTAGATCACAAACTGAGCACGAGCCACCAGTGTGATGCTGCTGCAAAAAAGGCCAGTGCCATTTTGGCATTGAAAGCATAATATCCAAGACTTGGAAAGTTATAGTAGTAGTATGTTCAGCACTGGTCAGATCTCTGCTGGAGTAGTGCATTCTGTTTTGGATTCCTCATTTCAAGAATGGTGACAAACCTGAAAGGAATCAGAGGAGAACAACAAAGATGACCAAGGGTAATTTCAGACGTAACGATACCATGGTCAACCACAGTGAATCCCCTGTGGTGGCCGTTGGGCCCGTTACATCTGTTCTGCTTCCCGCCAGATGTTCACCCCAGTGAATCACTGGCAGGAATCAAATTGACCACGATTCTGGACCTCCGGTCGCCTGGAGGTCCAGAATCATGGTGGGATCAGGCCCCAACCGTGATCGGATTGGCCACAATCTGGGATGGACTGCAGGTTACGTCTGTTACCTGCAGCCCGGCCGGATCATGGTCCCGACCACGGGACGGAATTGGGCGCAGCAGCCGAATTGGCTGCTTCACCTGCCTGTCTCCTGGAGGGTGGGCAGCCAAGGGGGTGGGGCTGTGCGGCCGCACGTCACGCCATGCAGCCCCGCCCCATCCCCGATTCCCAGTGAGAATCAGGCCAGCACGTCTAAAGGACGGATGGCCTGATTCCTGACCAGGATCTGAAATGGATCCCGATCCGTGGTTGAGCATGGTGGGCTTCTGGGCCCGGTACATCTAAAAGTACCCCAAGTGTCTGGAATGTAAGTTATAGGAGGAAAGGCTATGGAACTGAGCACGTTTGGGTTAGTGAAGAGATTAAGGGGGGACATNCGCCATGCAGCCCCGCCCCATCCCCGATTCCCAGTGAGAATCAGGCCAGCACGTCTAAAGGACGGATGGCCTGATTCCTGACCAGGATCTGAAATGGATCCCGATCCGTGGTTGAACATGGTGGGCTTCTGGGCCCGGTACATCTAAAAGTACCCCAAGTGTCTGGAATGTAAGTTATAGGAGGAAAGGCTATGGAACTGAGCATGTTTGGGTTAGTGAAGAGATTAAGGGGGGACATGTTGACAGCAAATATTTAAAAGGATGCAGTGGAAAAAAATGGAGAACATTTGTTCTCCATTGCCACTTAAGACAGCACAAGAAAAAATTGGTTTAAATTGCAGGAAGGTCAATTTAGGTTAAGTAGTGGGGGTGGGGGTGGGGGTGGAATCCTAACTGTTAGAAAGTGGAACAAACTGCCTAGAGAAGCTGTGGAATCTCCTTCCCTCAAGTTTTTGTTGTTATTTTTTAAAGAAAAAATCTGCCCAGGGATGCTTTTGACATAAGGTATCATGCATACTTCAGGGCAGGGTATTGGACTAGATTTATTTAATTTAATTTATTTATTTATTATTTTATTTAATACATTTCTACCCCGCTCTTCCCACCACAGGTGGCGCAGAGCGGCAAACAACAATAAAAATATAAAATATATAATACAAATATAATATAAACATTTTAAACATTTTAAGACATTTTAAAACATTAAAACACAACAGGGAAAAAAATCAACCACCACCCTCCTACCCACCCTTTACCCGTCTCCCTCGCCAAATGCCCTGCTCTGTGTGCCCCCCTCAGGAAACCCAGGAGACCTCTAACACGGCACTCCCGGATGACCACAGGGGCCGATCCAGAACCCGGGCAGTGAGGCGATCTCGCATGAAGCAGGGCCCAGGCCATGTAAGGCTTTATATGTTAAAACCAACACTTTGAATCAGACCCAGAAGACTATTTGGCAGCCAGTGCAGAGACCAGAGCACTGGTGCAATGTGCTGCCGGTGACCCAATCCCACCAAGAGCCGGGCCGCCGCGTTCTGCACAAGCTGCAGCTTCTGAGCCTGTCAGAGGGGGACAGGTTCTCAGGGGAGTATGGATGGGGGAAACTCCACCCCCCTGAGGACAAGACCAAAAGGGGACAGGGCGACGGGAACCAAGCCAGGCCTCCCAGGACACCAACCCCGGCACCCCCACGAAGGGTACCTGGCACAAGGTGCCCGGCGGGACAACCAGGTGAGGAGTGAAGCCGAGACGCCTGACACACAATACACCCCCGAGAGGGGATCCAGCTCACGGGCTATGGGGGGGGGGAAACAGGGAGATAAGGAAGCACCCCACGAGGGGATTGGACACACCAGCTATAGGGGGAACAGGGAGGTAAGGGAACACACCACGAGGGGATCGAGCACACAGGCTATGGGGAGAACAGCGAGGTAAGGGAGCACACCAAGAGGGGACCGATCACACAGGCTGTGGGGGGAAACAGGGAGGTAGGGGAACACACCAAGAGGGGATTGGGCACACAGGCTATGGAGGAAACAAGGAGGTAAGGAAACACACCAAGTACACACAACACACAATCAATGGGGAATCCCTGCCACAGAGCAGAGAATTAGACACTACTCTACCATATACACAGCAAAGGTTCAAGTGGGGAAGAGACGTTGCTCCACCAGCTTCCTGAGGCCACATCAATGTTTAAATACCATCTGTGGCCAATCAAGAAGCTGGGGGGTGGGGGCTGGCTAGGGAAACAAACCCCAGCTGGGAGAGGGTGCGGCCATGCAAAGGGCAGTAAGACAGGGGAAGGCATACAGAGGAGAAATGTGGGAGGTAAACAGGTCCACCAGGTGGCGCAGGCCTCAACAGCATCCCAAGGCCAAGGGTTCACGCCTGGGACCTGACAGAGCCATCACTATAGGTAGCCCCATGGAGAGCGCATTGTAGTAGTCTAACTGAGAGGTGATAAAAGCATGGATGTATGATGTACGATGACTCGTAAGGTACTTTCCACCCCTATGGTTCCATGTTTAATGTAATGCCAGTGAAAAGGAAATAATCATAGCCATGGGTGTAATTCTAGTGGAGGATACATCCCCTTCAAATTTCCTACTTCTGAAGTCCCAGCGTCATGGGGGCAAGACTTCTGTGGGTCAAGTGGTCCAGCACTCCCCACATATTTTAGCCTAAAGTGAGGAGCAATAAACATATGCCACTGTTTTTAGCTGATCATTTCTGGGACAGAATGATAACTTGTATCTAGAATAAAGCAAAAGACCTCAAAAGAGCAGACAAACTGAAGGATAGGTGTTGCATTTGACAAGTATATAATGAAAAAGCTCAGTCTTGTTTAAATTAAAGTGGCTAATTTCCTGAGGTTAGATCTTACCTCCCCACATTCCTGATCCCACCAAACCGCCCCTTCCTGGGTCCTTATCTTATTCCCCAGTTTTGCTTCCTTTGACACGACTGGAAGCAGTTTCACACATATCTGCCCCCATATCTCCTGCGCCTCTCCTACATATGGGGTAGTCCTTAAACGCCCAAACAGTGTTTGGACCTCCGATGATTCCAAAAACTCTACCACACATTCTATCACATTCTGAGACCAACCCCATGCCTTAACTACTCTACACTCTTCCTCTCCCTCTGCCTCAAACCACTTCCCCTTTTCATCATTAGGCCCTAATATCAACCTCAACCCCACCTGGATAGGGAAATGATCGCTTTGGTGTTGGTCCCCCACTTGTAGATAGACGACGTAAGGGACCAGCCCCTGTGAAACTATAGCATAATCAATGAGGCTACTACCAAAGGGGTCCACATAAGTTAAACTCCCCAACTCATCCCCCCTTACATTACCATTCAGAATCAGAAGAGACCACTCCAAGGTCAGCTTGTATAGTTCCTGTCCTGCCGAATTAATACCTGGATCCTGGGATCTTCTATCATTGTTGTAATCACATATAGATGAGGACCTGTCCTCCATGCCCAAACAAGCATAAATTCTCTCGGCAGATGCCCCCAAACGTGCATTCAGATCCCCCACCATTAGAATCTCATCCCCGGGAAAATTCTGCATATGTTCCACCAATTCATCTTTTAATAATTGCCAAAAGGCTTTCCTCTGCCCTCCAGGGGGATTATAGACGTTCATCAATAGTAAACCCGCCGGGAACCCCTTCCCTGCAATTCGTAAAGCCAGTATATTATGTTCTAAATGACCCCAATTCATCTTCTAGGCCTTAAAGGTATCTGCCAAAATGATAATAAGGCCACCCTTAGGTCGCCCCCTACCCCCCGAAGAGATTGCAGGTGTTGCCCAAATGGTATATCCCTGTGGGCTGGGAGGTTCTTGTACACACCAAGTTTCTTGAATACAGATTATTTCAAATTCTCTCAAATATGTAAAAATCTCTTTATTTCTTGCTTTTGACATCCAACCCGCCACATTCCATGAGATCAGCCTTAAATCCGTGGCTTCATGGTTCTCCCTTAGTCAATCAACTGAGGACATAGCCGTTCTATCCCCCTGGACCTCCCCAAGCTTACATTCCAATATTGATGCTGAAGAGACCTCTCCTAAGTCTTTCCCAATTAACCTACTTTCTAGCACCGGCATGCTTAATTGTGTGTTATCTTCCTCTAAAAGGTCCCGGCTAAGCATAGGGCCACTGGGCCTATATTATGTTTGTCAGGGTGGAGGTAGAGATGACCGTCCTGGATACCTCCAGTATATCTTTAGATTGCGTACGGAAAGAAAACATTGAGACTTTAAATAGTGGGGAATTCCTAATTCCTTCCCCTACTTCCCAGACTCTTCTGGTTATATTCCTGTCCCCCCCCCCCCCCAGCTGCCTACCACAAATCTGCTTTATTTGTTTTTGTAATAGAGAGAACAAATTCAAAATATCAAGTTGTTGGGTGGGTAAGGTTACAGGGCTCATCGGGTTATTATAATCCCTAGATGTTTGAGGGGACAACATCCCCTCCATAGGTTTTTTTGGAATATCTGTTTCCATATCCTCCTCCTCCCAACTTCTCTGCACCCCCGTCGCACCCTGTAACGCCCTAGTGGCCTCTGGTGGGATATTACTATCTATTCCTTTCTCCCCCAGCACCCTTACTACCTCCTCCTTTTCCCTTCTAGGATGTCCCTCGACCTGTTCATGTCTCGCATACATGTTGGCAAAACAAACCCCCTTCTGTAACAATAATTCCTTTGCCTGTATTATAGCATCTACCCACTGCCTATGGTTAAAGTGGATCGCTATAGATCTCTGGAGTTTTGAGATACTCAGTAAATCTATCTGAATTATATCTTTACTAGTAATAGGGACCCGTATAAGTGTTCTTAAATGGTCCGCTACCTCCCATGCAGAACTCCAAGCAGGAAAATAACCATCTGGCTGAGGTCTAATATTAAGGCAGATAGAGCTTATATCCTTCTGGAACTGAATTAGCCTATGTTGTCCCTGGATATCAGAGACATCAACCGCAATAGGAGGTTCCCTCTGTGCCAACTCCCTTGGGCAAACAGTGCCCCTCCATTTAACACTAGGGATTATCTTATTGACAATCATGTTTAAATCTCCCCCTTTTCCCTACCCTTTGCTCAGTCTGCCATGCCCCAGTTGGTCGCTCCCCAATCCATGGGCCATTTTCTTATTTTTTACATGACTCATTTGGACCATTCCTCCTGCATTTAGCTGTTCCCTTCCAGGCCAACCCCTCTGAGCCATGTCCATAAGTCTATCCATCTTCTGCTCCAGGGTATTCAGCCTCATAAAAGTGCACTGAGTAGTTTGTGCTGTTAGAGTACAATGTCTAGCCAAAAGGTCGGCAGTAGATAGGAGGCGTTGTTCCCGGGAATCATCCATATGGGTTCTATCTAAATCACCTCCAATTTCCCTTCTTCCCTCCATAGTTAACTGCCTTTCCTCTAGCAACTGTACATCAGCTGGCGTTTCCCTCCTCTCCCGCAGGCTATCGCCTGAAATTCCTCCAAGGCCCTGGCCCGGACTTTCCGGGCCCTGGGGTAACTCCGCCATAGAACTACTGACCAAAACATTAAATCAGTTTGAGGTAGTAAAGAAGTTATTCATTTTCCTCTGTTTCTGAGGGGGAGATAATGATCTCATCAAAGGTAAACCCCTCTTATTTTTAGGAGGCATGACAGTCCCCAATCTTCTTGAATCCCCGAGATAGAAAACAGGCAGCCTTGTATCTCCCCACCTATTTCAATCACTCTTTCGCCGCGCGCGCACAAAACGAAAACAGTCATGAGTAGCATGATCCTTGGAGCATTTACCTCCAGTGCTAACTCTAAGCATTACTCCAGTAGGACTTGTGCCAGTGCTTTGCACTAGTACCGCTGCTAAATGTTCTTAGGCAGCAGTGGCACCGTACATTAGTGATCTGACTAAGAACAAAAGCACTGCTAGTCTGGAAAGCACTGAAATACAATGGGCTTACCTTTTTTATAACATTTTTCATCTCTTATCACTAATTAGGTCCAACAGATTCTGTAGAAATCAGATTGCTTGGCATAGATCTCATCTGTTGTTAACAGTGGAGCGTCAGTGGTCAGTGGTCATCAGCATCAGTGGTGGCTATGGCCACCTCATAATCGAGGTATTTAATTTGTGCACTTAAACAATGCGCCTCCGCCATAATATGTGCATATTAAGCCACTTCCGTCTCGTCTAATTAGACCAGGCGGAGGTTTCAAAATATGCGCGCCACCGACGCGAAACGAAGCGTCGCTCGTCTAAAAGAGGCCTAAGTTTAAGGCTGAGTGAGCCTAGGAGAAAAGAACATATTTGATTTCTCTGTGAAACCCTGAAGAGGTAGTAAAATAAGGGGGGGGAAATAATAATTTCATTTTCATTTCACTTTTAATTTATACCCCGCAACTCTCTCATCCCAAGATGACTCGAGGCAGCTTACAAATACACAAATAAAATACAATACATGAAATCATCATAACATCATTATATAATTAACATTAAAAAACCCTCAAATTTAACAATCCTAACAAGCAAACAAATCTATTCTCCATTTAAACACCCAGACCCCTCATATCTACACACAGGCAATACCAGGGGCCCAGGTCAACCTACTTCCACTCCCCCACCCTGCTGCCACCAGGGGGGGGGGGCTTCCTCAACCCCCTGCTCTCACCAGGAGGGAGAGTCCATTCCTAAACAATATACATATTAGGGATGTGCGAACAGAACACGGATCAGATGTTCGGACATTCAGTTGTTCGGTTCGAAACCCAAGTTCGGGTTTGGTTGTTCGGTTCGTTGGAGTTCGGTTTGGCCGAACTTGGCTGAACCTCCAAAAATAGCACTATTGATACCGATACTGAAATCAATTTTTTTTTTGTATCGGTATCATTTGGCCCTGAAACCACTCCTAGTCTCCACCCCTGGTGCCAGGAAGTCTGCTCCTCAGCTGCCTCCCCCTTCCAGTCACATTTTTCCCACCAAAAGTCACATTTTCCCCACCCCCAAACTCATCCAAACTCATCTGAACTTTTCCGAACTGTTCGGCCGTTCGAACGTTCAGTTCGGCTGTTCGGTTCAGTCATCTGAACAGGCCAAGTTCAGCCCGAACTCTGAACATCCGAACCACGTTCGCACATCCCTAATATATATAACCTTCCTCCTCTACCCAAACACTTAGTTCTGCCACATCAAAGGTATTATAATACTGTAGAGCTTTATAGTCTAGAAAGACAGGGCTTTCCTTTAGCACTTGCAGTCACTGATCAAGAGGATTTTTCATCCACATTCTTAGAGAGTAACATCTACATTTAAAAGCATTTCTGCCGTATGTATCTCTTTTCAAATCTTATTAGCTATAGTACCAGTCTCTACTCTTACAGGAATTCGAAGCTCACACTGAACATAGAAGAGCAAATTCAAGTTGCTAAGTTGTATAATGGAAGTGCATACACGAGCAGCGCAATCCTCCAGAAGATACCCCTGTGCTTTCAGTTAGCACACAGGCAAATCCCATTCATTTAAATTAGACTTGTGTGTGCCCTGATAGAATGCCCGTTATCTTTCAGATGATTGCAGCCTTAGTGTATTGTAATATCTATTATTTGAGCAGTGGAAAAATATCCCCACTTTTTACTACTAAACATTGTAAGCCAAGGGATACAAATCAAACCCTCGCTGCTAGGCCTTTCCCATTTCCAGTTTCAATGGCTAATGATAACATCCTACGCGATGGAGATTAAAATTATAGTTCCTATGTGTAATAGTTATTTACAGGTTTCATAAAGGCAGAAAAAAGTCCCTGTTTGAAAAATGATTGCTAAAGCTGTGCATTGATAGATTATTGCTACTCGGATACAGCGTATGAATAGAAATTATCTTCCTAATCAAGAACAGGTAGTATTGAAAATGTGAGCCTTTCTCTGTTTTAGGAACTAACCCGGCCTTCATCCCCATAGCATGTGAATGCATCACAATCTCTAACATAGGCACTCAAGAAGGGCTGCTCTTCCCATTTTAGAGATGAGGAATTGGCAGGAGCACAGAGTGACTTGTCCATGGTCATATGGGAAATCAGTGTCAAATTTTCATCTCATCCTATTTTGAGGGCTCAGCATGGATTACAGTGGGTTTGATGGGTTGAGCATGGGTTTCAAATACACAAATCAAAACCAATTAAAATCCCTTATCCCAAATTTCCTCAGATCCTATCCCTAACCCTCAAACCCTAATTATTATTTTTTCCTTTTAAAATTTCAGTTTTACCTTGACACATATTTTTCCATACGAAGTCCAGAATTTTGAAAGTATATTAATACTGTAGAGAAGATGAGGGGAGGAAGAACGGAACATCAGGATGGAAGGAAAAATAACATAATTCTGTTAGGGATTTTTGGTCGCGCTTACAATGGCAGTATAACTTCCCACATCAAGACACCTCGGGGGACAAGCCTTTTGCTCAGGTGTAAGACATGTCCAGAGATGGGATTCATCACTGATCAGCTGTTGAGTGCTGACAGCACCCATCACCTATTTAGTGACTCTCTCTTCTAGACATGCTTTATGTTCTTTGTAAGTAGCAGGGGACATAAATCATGTGCAGAATAAAGACAGGTCCAGATAGAGAGAGTCTGGATTAGAGAGGTTATACTGGACCTGGCAATATAGATTAATGGCAGACTGGCTTTAAAAATAGCTACTTACATTCTGATTATTTGTCAACAATGGGCTAGTGGACTTTGTGGTGCCTTTCCCGATAGTTACAATTTTAACTTAAAGATACAGGGCTTTCAAAGAAAAGATTTAAACATAAATGATAAACAAATGCTCCTGAGAGCAGTGAGTGTTTTATATGCCATGCATGCTTTCTTTTAATATGGTTTAATCACGGTGCATTCTCCACAGCAATGACAGCTTTTCACAGAGCCTTTGAGGCACAGAATTTATCTCAGATTCCAAAGTAAATTCTGTAAAAAGCTAGAATCGTTTTATGGTTTTAAGAAAAAAAAATGCATCTATTTATAAACTTCTTTCAAAGAAATGAGGTATTGAATTATCAATGAGCAGGAACCAGAACTCTCTTTCCAAACACTCCCAGATTTTAAGGACATCTGCCTCTGGTTCTGAATACTTTGACTTGCTCTCTGTTTGCTTTTAAATGTGTGGCAACAACTTATTCAAAATGACACATAGAAACTAGATGTGTGATTCCGTAGGGCATTTAGCCCTGACATTAACTCCTAGCTGTGGAGCAAATACCATTATTTTAAATTGACTTATGCTGGCACTAATGCCCTGAGGGTCACACTCTAAGAGTGTTTTTAGACAGTGCTGCTTATCCCTGGACTTCAAAAGTCTGGGTTTGGCAAACTCTCATGAGGGAGATTTAGACACTCACCCTACAACTGGAAGTCACCTGTGTGCCATTGTAAACACTAGCACCACGTGACTCCCAGAAGTTTGAGTCCTAGATTTGTAAAACCATGATAGCTGAAGTCTGGATCTCAAACCTTCCAGGAGTCACACAGCACCGCTGTTTACAATGACGCCCAGGAGTCTTCCGGTCAGGATGTGTGTGAGCATCTAAATCCCTCCCACCCACCTGGCCCAGAATTTGCCAAACCCAGACTTTTGAAGACTGGGAAAAAACAGCAATGTCTAAAAATGCCCTACGGGTGTGCTCTCATGACCTTCCTCAGTTGGTTTTGGTTAGTCTGGAGTAACTAACATGAACATAAGAACATAAGTGCCATACTGGGTTAGACCAATGGTCCATCGAGCCCAGCATCCTCTCACTGGTAGTGGCCACTCTCATTCTCTTCAGAGAAGTACCCAACAGGTCACCAATGGAGTGGTCCATTCCCTGCTGTTCACTCCCAGCTCCCGACAGTTAGAGGTTATGTCTCCTAACCTACGTGGCTAATAGCCATTAATGGACCTATCCTCCAAGAATTTATCCAATTCTTTTTTAAACACAGCTATGCAACTGGCCTTGACCGCATCCATGGTAACAAGTTCCACAAGTTGTGTGCTGAATGTAAGTTTTAAGTCTTCTGCTAGTTAGTTTTAAATAGTACTAATTCTCATACTATTTGAGAGGGTAGATAACAATTCCTAATTACTTGTTCCATCTCATGATTTTATAAACTTCTATCATATCCCATCTTAGGGTGAAAACAGACATGCACATAACTCCGCTTTAACACCACGTTAACATTTCTTATGCATGTTGCAAGATTGTATTGATGCCTGTCAAGCCTCTTCTTGTATAGAAGCCATTCCATACCCTTGATCATTTTTGTTGCCCTTCTCTGTGCTTTTCCAGTTCTTCCATATCCATTGTGAGATGGGGCAACCAGAACGGGACAAAATACTCAAGATGTGTTCACACCATAGATTTATCTAGCAGCGTTACGATATTTTCTGTTTTATTATCTATCCCCTTTCAAATTACTGATGACATTCTGTTTACCTTTTTGATCACTGCTGCACACTGAGCTGAGGTTTTCAATGAATTGTCCACAATGACACCAAAATCCACAATGACGGAGCAGTAACATCTAATTTGTAACCCAGCATTGTGTAGGTATAGTTTGGATTATTTCCCCCTATGTGCATCATTATGCACTTATCAACATTGAATTTCATCTTTTACTTCGTTACCCAGCCAAAGTTACCCATCTTTCAAGATCCTCCTCTAATTTCTCACAGTCCATCCTAGTCTTAACTATCTTGAATAACTTTGTGTCATCCACAAATTTGATCATCTCACTCTCTTTACTCCCTTTTCAAAATGCTTAATCTATTCAACAGCACTGGTCCCGGTACAGACCCCTGGGGCACCCCACTACTTATTTCTCCCCATTTTGAAAACTGACCATTTAGTCCTACTCTTTGTTTCCTATTCTTTAACCAGTTACCCCATTGATATATGATCTCGAAACGGAACAAAATAGATTTTTGCGCTCCATTCTACGTGTGCCTAAAGGCACGCTGACTGCTCTCCTCAGAGCTGGGACGGGTGTTAGTACAATAGCCTCTTTGGCTAAGCAAGCCACTTTGAAATTCTGGCTTCGCTTAAATTTGCTACATACAGGCTCTTTGTCTCAGGTTGCTGTGCACTCAGTTTCTGGTCATTGGAGAAATAAATTTGAAGAGATCTTACATTCGCTGGGATTTTCCTTAGCCTATATGTTTACTATGCCTTATTCAAAGGCTTGGGTTGAGATCAAAATGAGAATTAAGGATCAAGAGCTTCAAATTTGGAGGGAACACATTGCTAATTGAAAGGTGGCTAAGACTTATGGAAATGTTTTGATCCCCTCCAGTGGGGCGCCTTACCTGTCGGATCAGTTACAGTGGAACTTTAGAACAGCTTTTATGCTGATAAGGTTCAACTTATTCCCGTCAGCAGTTACGGAAGGTAGACTGAAGGGGACTCCTTACAATGAGAGGATAATAGGATATGTCAGTATTGCGAACAAAATGCGAACAGGGAAGTAATTAAAACATTAGCCCATATAATGCTCGATTGCCCATTGTATTTTAATTTGATATCTCTGTATATTGAGCCTCTTGTTGCTCAAAGGTGTCCATGTGCCCAACAAGAAGTGGTACTATGGTGGTAGCCCTCCTGATGAACCAGGAACCCAAAGTCACGCTTAATGTCTCAAAGTTTTTTTCTCAGGTCCTGAAATTTAAGAAAACTGATTAGGTTAAAGGGTAGAGTTTTATAGGGTTGGTGTATTTATGGTTGTGTTTTGTTTTGTTTTGTTTTGTTATTATATACTTGTATTATTTCTAATATTGGTTATATGTTGTCTTCTGGATTTTTTTCTTTGAATCTTGTCTTGTTTTGTATTTTATGAATGGCTTGTTAGCTAACATAAATAAACTACTTACTATTACTTAACAAATTACTGATCCACAACAGTTAGTTAGTTAGTTAGTTAGTTAGTTAGTTAGTTAGTTTGATTGTCTTGACTGTAGATCATAACATGTACAAAATACACAATACAGAATACAAGTCTCACAATCAATCAATCAATCAGTCTCACAAAGAAAAGCAAATCGGCCGCGTAAACTACATGTCCTAAAAGTATAAACTTTCACCTTCTAAATATCAAATTTCAATTACACAGAAAAAATAATTAATACAATTAGAATAACAGGTTGCCATGATATAAATGTCAGGTTTAAATAAAATAAAACCAAGCAAAGTAAAATAAACCTGACACTTAGACAAAATTAAACAAGATTAAAATCCTTTTAAATTTGCCTTGCCCTTCCAGGGGCTTATGTCGAAAGCACTTGACCCCTGAGGGTGAGCGCATATTTGTGTATAGAACGTACACAGAGGAAACCCCTCATAAGAAATGAATTCTCCTATAAAGGAGAATATGGAGTTTCAATTACACCAAACAAACAAAAAACAGCCGTGGGCCAGGATTGGAGGTTCACCACCCCACTGCTTGCCTAGGACAAAAATAACCAGTAAATCTAGCTCCTGGTCTAAAACAGTAATTGATACAAGACAAAACACATATAGGGGAAGTGAGCGTCTTTCCCCTGCTTTACAAGCACAGGGCCCATCTCCCTCCCTCCTTACCCTAGGTAAGTGGATGTTATATCCAAAGTGCAAAATACTACACAATCACTAGCATAAAATAGCAATGGACCAAGCATTTAGATTGATGTTAGTTAAATTTAAACTGCCATATCGAATACAATACCAGGCAAAGCCAATGCGTATAGTGCGTTCCTCCTTTATAGGAAATATCACTGACCAAATCCTTATACACCCACCACCTATTCCTTAAACAAAGAAATTAGTTTAGTTAGTTAGTTTAGTTACGGCTTTCACCAAAACCATCCACAACAGGACACTGCCTCCTATCCCATTGTTGGATTCTTGGGCCAAGCCGATAAACGTGTCCTCTTGGCGAAGACAATGGAATCCAGACACAAGGGTGAATGCCAAACCAATAGGTTTATTTTCTAGACTAACACCAGCCATCACCTGACATCAGCTCTAGGGAACTCTGGACAGCTTATAAAGAGAGAATTCGGGGGGTAAATCTGTGAACAAAGAATGATTACAGATGATTGTTCAGAAACAAAAGGTTACATCATACATTTGTGTTGTTAGGAAACCTTTTCTTTCAAGACAGTTCTTAACACCCAATGTACCAAACAATCCTTGATGGCCATTAGTCATGCTCTTGTGAAACTCTGGTTTGTTTTTTTTAGCAAGGCCACCTCTTCCTCAGCACTCTGGCTTAGATTTTGATTTCTAGCAAGACAGCTGGCAGCTGGGCCCTTGCAGGAAGTGGAAGAGCCATACTCCTGCTAAGCTTCAAAATGGAAGCTAGTTTGGTTCAGTGGGCAGGCCTAAGATAGAAAATGGAGACATTATGCCTACATACCAACACCTTATTTTGTTTTTTCTTTTTCTCTTTCTACCAACACAAAAGGGAAAATCGTAATAAAATACAAGACTGTTTGCCATTGGTGATTGTTCCTTTTTCCTACAACAAAGCCCTGGGTATCCTTCTACCTCCTGCATACAGACCCCTGGCAGCCCTTATCCAAGAGCATATAAGGATAATTAGCACAGTAGTGAAGCCTGAACAACCATTAATAGAACCAAGAGAGTGCACATTACTGGGTGTGTTATTATTATTATTATTAGAATTTATATAGCGCGAGCGATGTACCTGGCACTTTACAAAGAATAAGATAGGGATATGTGTTCTGGAATGGCCCACAAGGGTGTGTAGGTCGTTTTGGCAACAGTCTGTTTCCAGTTCTCCTGCTGTGCTTTTATTAGAAGAGAAATGGGCACCAAGGAACTTAGCTTCCTTTTGTCTGTCTCTAAGGCCCTTTTCAAAAGTGCCATGGTGGGTGGGGTGTGCGCCCACGGTGGGTAGAGGTGGGTGTGCGCTCATTCCCATGGGTGCACACCCATCTCCACCCATGGAGCAACCAGCATTGGAGCCCATTGCTCTGTGTGTGGGTGGAGGTGGAGGTGGGTGTAGCATGGGAGCATGCATGCACCCCCGCCCGTCTGCCCTGGCATTCCCACGGGCTCCTCCACCCATCTCCATGCAGTGAAACTACATGGTGATGGGTGGGGGTGTCTCATGTGAAAAGGACCTCCGAGACAGCTTCTTTCGGTCTGTGTCTGAGAGACAGTGAATTACCAGTTTGAGAGGTTGAAATAATGTGTTTAGATCTGCGTACATAGCTTCAATAATGGCTGCGAGCTCCACATCAGAAAGGAAAATATGGTTGCCAAGATGGGTCACATACCTCACAGGGATACAGAAATACTCTTGGTCCCGTCCCTTGGGCATTGCTTCTGTTGTATTAGCATCGTGGAGTACCCCAGAGCACATACCATGTTCCCAATCCTCACTGCCTCATGGACTGTGGTGTTTATATAAGGCATGCACAGTCTGGCAGTTTTGTTTGGAGGCAAAGCACTCACAGATTCAGCTCAGCCCATGCTTCGTACAGCAGGCTGGCTTTATAACCTGTTTACTGGGTGTGATCCATGTAAAAATCTGGATGGTGCCTGTAGTATGATCCATTGTGTACAAATCCCATGCTATTTACTAGGGGTAGGACACAGGGCCTAATTTCGGTTTCAGTTTTATTTCGGTTTCGGATCCCTGAACTTCAGTAAGTGTCTCAGTTTTGGTTTCCGTGCTCAGTTCTTTTTCCCATTGACTTCAATGGGAAAGAGAACCAAGAACTTACCGGCTGAAACCCAGGGATCCGGGACTGAACAAATCCCCCAGGCCAATCTGTAGCAGGAGCAGGGGGTTTCCCCAGGGCCACACAGGGTGCTGAGGTCTTGCTCTGGGGAATTAGCTCACCCCTACGCCTTTTCAGCCTGAGCCTCAGCTGAAAATCCCCGAGACAGGGGTAACCTCTTCTAGGACACAACACACAGTCCAGAGGGTCTGAGTCCACAGTCTTTTATTAGTCTCTGTGTCCAATGTACCTGGAGCTGCCGGCTCAGTCACCCCCACCCTGCAGGCCCAGGTCAGTCTCTCTAGGCTCAGGAGCAACAGAGACCATCAACCCCCCAAGTTTCTCCAGGCAGGCCTCTAAACACCAGGCTCTGGCCAAGCCTTCCCCAGGCAAGAGGCTCCCTCCTGGGCACAGCCTCTCCCACCTGCCTGGGTCCCTCTGGTTCTCCAACCTTCAGTACCTTGGAGAGCATAGAGCAGGAAGGTGGCTTCAGGGAGATATTGCTCCTCCAGTTCCCTAGCAGAGACTCTCTTCTCTCTGCCTTGTCTCTCCTGATATACAGACAGAGTGGGCATGGCCAGGCTTCCTCTCCACAGCCTTAAAGGACCATTAACCTGCCCACTCTGTCCCAGGGTTTCTCAGTCTGTTTGCCTCACAGGCTGATCCCCAGCTATGAGGTTGGATCGGCCACCCCCTGGGGCGTGCTCATCCCTCTGGCAGACCCCCTCAGCCCCCTTCTTAAAGGGGCAGCAGCCCCACAGGACTGCTCCCTGCTACACCGTCCCCACCACCCCACTCCCGGCCTCAGAGGGTGAGGATCCAACCCCTAACACCCCCACCCACCAAGGCCTGGCTTTACCCCCCAGGCGCCTGTACTTACCATTGCAGCACCACCGGTCTGGGTCATGGGGGTGACTCGGAGTGAGGAACAGCCAGCTGCTGGCTGGACCACTGGCCCTGCTGCTGGTGGCCAGGCCTCCTCTACTGCTGGCTGGTGGTGGGAACTGGCTCTGCTGCCAGGCCTTCTCTGCTGCAGGGTGGCAGAGAAGGCCTGGCTGTCTGGCTGCGGAGCCAGCTCCCACCACCAACCAGCAGCAGAGGAGGCCCAGCCTCCGACAGTGGAGCCAGCTTCTCTGCCGGGTAGCCAGGCCTTCTCCTCCTCTTCCTGGTCCACTGCTGGTTCAGAGAATGAAGAGAACACTGCTGACCTGGAAGTGCACATGCGCAAATGGCCACCGAGGCCATTCTGTGCATGTGCAATCCTAATTCAAAATGACGCAGGCACCGTCAGCGCCATTTTGGAAGAGGGCAGCCGTACTGCACACAGCAGTGGAAAATGCCCAGTGACCTTGCAGCGGAGCCGGCTCCTGCCACCAGCCAGCAGCAGAGGCGGCCTGGCTGTCGGTAGTGACCTGGTGGCCCAGCCAGCAGCTGTTCCTCAATCGGAGTCACCCCCATCCTCCAGAGCCAGACTAGCAGAGCTGTGGTGGTAGGTACATGGGCCTGGGGAGTGGGGTAAAGTTGGGCCTGGCTGGTGGGGGTGTTATTGATAATGAATCCCCACCCCCACCTTCTGAGGCTGGGAGTGAGGTGGTGGGAATGAGCCCAGGGGTTTTGTGGGGTGGTGGGGCCGGAACTGGGGTGGCAGGGATTCTGCCCCAGACAGAACTGGACGCTGCCGGCACCATTTTGGATTAGGGTTGCACATGCGCAGAATGGCCTCAGTGGCCATTTTGCGCATGTGTGCTTCCAGGTTGGCAGTGTTCTCTTCATTGTCTGGACCAGTAGAGAACCAGAAAGAAGAGGAGAAGGCCTGACTGCCTGGCAGATGAACCGGCTCCACTGCCAGCGGTCGGGCCTCTTCTGCTACTGGTTGATGGCAGGAGCTGGCCCAGGCTGCCAGGACTTTGCCACCACCTTACAGTGGAGAAGGCCTGGTGGACTGGCAGCAGAGCTGGCTCCTGCCATCAACAGAAGAGGCCTGGCCACTGGCAGTGGAGCCAGCGGCCCAGCCAGTGGCCATTCCTCACTCCGAGTCACCCCATCCTCTAGACCTGGACCGGTGGTGCTGCAGCAGTAAATACAGCGGTACCACAGGAGTGGTGTGGTGGTAAAGCCGGGCCCTGGCAAGTGTGTGTGTGTGTTAGGGGGAATGGATCCCCACCCTTCAAAGCTGGGAGTTGGGGCAGAGGAGGTTTCCCTGGCAAGCTGGCTCTTCCCATTGAAGACAATGGGAGGATTTCCTATTGACTTCAATGGGAACATAAGTTTCAATTGGGAACCATGATGGGCCCAATTTTCAGATCCTTCATTTTAACCGAAACAGCCATTTTCAGGCTGTTTTGGTTAAAACCAAAACTGAAAGTCCCACCCCCACTATTTGCGTACAACAGTCTGTTAGGCATTGCATGCCATCTAGGGACAGACAGGACAATGCTCAGTTTTGTTAGCAAAGTATCCTGTGCTATCATGCTATCTAATTTAACAACCACCAACATGTCTGGGGCTATCCCAGTTACCCCCACTTTTTCCAATTGGTGGAGAAGTTTTGTGCAAAGTCTCTTATGAGAGACCTTACCAGGCCAATCTGAAAAAACGGATACATCATTCCTTACCTTTATCTCCTTGCTTGTTGACACCTCCAAAAATTCCAATAGATTATTGAGGCATGACTTCCCTTTGCTAAAACCATGTCGGCTCTTCCCCATTATGTCATGCCAGACAGAGTATGCCAGATAATTCTGTTCTTCACAACTGTCTCCACCAGTTTGCTCAGCACTGATGTCAGGCTCACAGCTTTGTAGTTTCTAGAGTTCCTTCTGCTGCCTTTTTACAGTATTGGTCTTAATGTTTGCTACCCTCCAATCCCCAGGTACAGTGGCAGATTTTAGCATTAGACTAGTTACAAATTACCAATAATAGATCTGCAATTTCATATTTGAGTTCCTTCAGAACACTTGGGTCAGTACCAACAGGTCCTGGTAATTGTTACTATTTAATTTGTCCATTTGTTCTAAAATCTGAATGAACCACACATCTCCTATTTAACAACATTTTAATTACTCTGATTATAAGAACAATATTGTGGATAAAATTTGTAGAGGGGTTGTTCTTTGATTCTTAATCTGGAATAGCTGATCATGAAAACATATCCTAAACTGTCTTCATGCTGCAGTGAGTGTCACATGATAATATCAAACCACCTCTTTAGGTAACAGAAGTTCAGTAACTCTCCAATTTTTTTAGTACTCTGTTGGAAGACAGTGAGTGGTGAAAAGCAGTAAAGTTGTTAGAAAGGAAGAGGTTACCTAGGGACCAGATAGGGTGCTCTTGACAAAGTATTAGCATGAGTCAATAAATCAACATCTCCAGAGTGGACCAAAAGAGAGATGCATTGCTGCTTACTGAGAGACTAATGGGACTGATTGAAGGGAAAGAAAATGGACATCGAATAGGGAATCATATCAGTAGGGGACTGAGAGAAAGACACCAGGAACTCCTAAGCAATAGGCATTATTGTCATAGGAGCATTGTATTTCTAGCAAGGTTAAAAAGCTGCCTTTCGTTGCATGCACAAGAGAATGGAAAGAGCATAGTTCAAAGTATGTCTCAGCATGTCGGCTGTGGCCAGGAGGTCTTTCCGCCAGTTACATCTGGTGAGGTGACATCGCCTGTATGTCTTGGACTCCGATCTCACCACTGTCATCCATGCATTTGTCACTTCGAGGCTGGATTACTGTAGTGCCCTCTATGTGGGGCTGCCCGTGGTGATGGTCGAGAAATTGCAGCTAGTGCAGAACGCGGCGGACTGTCTCCTTACAGGGACAGGTCGCCGGGAGCATATTAAATCTGTGCTCTGAGCTCTCCACTGGATGCCTATAGTTTTTTTGGGCCCGATTCAAATTGCTGGTTTTGACCTATAAAGCCCTAAATGGCCTGGGCCCTAGCTATCTGGGGGATCACCTCACTTCCCAGGCTCCGAGGCGGCTCCTGCAGTCATCGGGGAGGGTGTCCTCCTGAAGGTTCCACAGTACCGTCGGGTGGGGACAGACAGTAGGACATTCTCGGAGTCTGTGCTGTCGCTGTGGAACTCGCTCCCAGTAGGTATCCACCTCAGCCCGACTCTTCTTGTTTTTCGACGTAAGTGCAAGATGTGGCTCTTCCACCAGGCGTTCGGTGGAGGGGATGGCTGTGGGAAAGGTTAGGGGTGGGTGGGTGGGTTTTTTCATATATTTTTTCCTTTTTTAGCACACTCTGCCTAGCTTTTATTGTATAGATTTTTATACAGTTGATTTGTTTTATATATTTGATTGTTGTTTTATTGTATTTATTTCTGACTGATGTGAGCTGCCCCGAGCTGCCGTGCCGGAGTCAGGATGGGGCAGGGTATAAATTCATAAAATAAATAGATCAATGATAGGTGGCATTTTCGGGTTCACGAGCTCATTTGGGGTGCTCTTCCTATTCATGTGGCGAGTTCAAACTCAAACATACCTTTTTAAAAACAACAACAATAACAAAAGAAACTGGAGAAGTTTAAGATGAAGGAGATTCATTTTGCCTCACTAATTGGGTCAGGATGCATAAGCCTTCTGTGTATAGACGTGATGGGGACTTGAAGTAAAATCCAAGCCTAGTTTTGAGGGGGCCTAGTACAGACCTCTGTAGGTGCAATCCTCATTTGTCAGTTCTGCACAGGTAAGGTGCGTGGTGCTGGAGGTGCTTAAGGGGTGTTCTAAGGAGGAGGGAACACAGTAGGGTTCAGATCGGGGATCTGTGCCATGGATCCATTCCTTAAGGACATGCTCTCATCTCTGTTCCCTTCCCCTGAGCTCATCCTAGGAGGGATGGGAGTGGGAGGGATGGGTTGATGGAGTACTGGGAGGTGCGGGATGCATTTTATGTTTATTTTGTCCTGATGTTTTTTAAAATGTTGTAAGCTGCCCCAAACCCTTTTTGGGATAAGGCAGGGTGTAAATTGAATTGACTATTATTATTATTTGTAGTAGTATTATGAGCCTGTGAGTAGGGAATGGGACAGAATCTGTGGGTCAGACCCTGGAATTGGAAAAGGGCCAGATAAAAAACAGGCATGGATTGGATTTGACCCATGAGCCGGAGGTTCCCCACTCCTGATATACACAGTCAAACGTCACTAGAGCCAGCCCTCTTTATAGTGAGCACACTGTTTACAACAATAACAATTCCAACTTCAGGAACCATTTCTATCTATTACATAATGCCAAACTGTTTGATAGTGAGCATCCTGATATAATGAACTTCTGATCCCATGGGGGTTTATCATACTGAAGCCACGTTGTTTTTAAACGAGATGCTACCACTCATGGGCAGGCAGGAGCCACTCATCTGACCACCCATCTGAAAGTGGAGCGGGTGAATGCGCGCTCCCGTGAGCCACGCAGCATCAACTCATGGCCACATACGGAGCACTGATGAGAAGTCCAGAGTCCGCCATGAGGGGCAAGCCAAAAAAGTGTGTGGCAGCAGGCGGCCACATATCCTTGTTCGTATTAACTGGAGTATGGGCCAACCACGCCAGCAGATCGGTCTGCTGCTCATGGGCACGGTGGGTGGGGGCACGGCCTTTGCAACTCACAGGAACTGGCTAGGACTTGGAGTGCTAGGAGTCAGGGTTCCCCCAGCACTCATGCCGGGATATGGTAATTTCAAAGACCATCCTGGCCGCTTCCCCCTCCCCTGTGGTAGGGGAGTGCGAGGCAGCTGCTGCAGTAGCCACGTTGGGAGCCACCTGTTAGAATCCCTCCCCATGCACTCCACCTATTTTGGTGTGTGTGTGTGTATACACACACACACACACACACATACACATCAGTATTAATAGGAAAGAGTGACATGGAGAATGTAAGCAACTTTTCCATTATTATTGTCATGAACCACTAGTAAGGGTTTTATTGCAATGTTACCATTTTGGAAAATATTCAGGCTCTGTCTAATTGACGTAATACAAAAAGGTGAGATTTTAGATTGCAGTCATAGGTGGGAAATACAGCACATGGTAACATGGATGTTCATATGGACACCTCAGCTCAGGCAACAGAACTGCAATTGCGAGCAGCCCAGCATTAAAACATGTGAAGAGTGTTGGGTTTGTCCTTGAGCTTTGAAAATGGAGGCCTGAGATGAGAATGAGTGCATCTTCTCTAGGGAATCTGCAAAGGCAGCTTGCCAAAAGTCCCATCTCTATGTTGACCTGTCTGTTGTGAAAATAGGGAAGAGAGGCAATCACACCCAATGTGGAAGACATTCTGACAGCTAAAGGAGGCATTAACAATAGCATGGGGGCTGGAACTCTTCCCAGCTGTACAACGGAGAGGTTTCTGACTAGAATAAAAAAGCAGCTTGAAAGAAACTCAGAGAACAGCCTATTTCACTATATGCTGCTGCATCAGAGCAAAAAGGAAAAGATTACACCAAAGTGGGAAATAATTTAATGTCACAAGCGAAAACTAGAATCAAATAAGAAACATGCCCTGGATTCAATTTGACTGCCTTGAGGTTTGCTGTTTAATAATGGGGGGTGGGGGGGGGGNCACTGAACCCATCTCTTCCCCTTCCTCTTCTTGTGCTCCAAAACCAAACCCTTTCCCTCCTACTTCTCCTCTGTCCTGTCCTTCTCTTCCCTTTCATTCTCTTCTGATTTGGCTTGTCACAGAACAGGGAGCTAACTCAGTCCTCCCGGTTCTCCAAGACAGAAGGAAGGTTTCTCCCAAAGCCCACACCTACAGAAGATTACAGGTGGCCAAGGATGCCATGAAAATTGAGGATTCAAGGGTTCAGGATAAAGGTAGGCGACGGAAACGTGATCTATTTTTTTAACCTACTATGGTTAATTTGGACCCGATGGGAGAGAGAGTAGATGGGACCCCAGTAAGAGGGTTCTCTATCCCCCGGTGGCAGTGTTTCACACAGCAGCGTTCCCAGCGTTAGCTAATGTAATGTCCATCCAATGTTAACCCTGGGAACTCCTTGCGAATGGGTTATGCCACACCACTGGCCTACCGTTGCCCAGTGAGTCCCCTACCCTCTAGAGTGGCCACCCTCCCACCAGGAAGGAAGTTTAGAGAGCGGGCGTGAGGCAGGTCCACTCTGAAAACTTTCCTCTTGGCAGGGCCTGAGCACCACTAAACAAAAATTCAGAATGAGCGGGGACAAAGTGTTGTCCCTGCTCCCTCCCTGCCCATTCTGAAAGTTTCCTAGTGATGCAGAAGCTGCTTGTAAAGCCTCACCTCACCCCACCCCCATTCCCCAATTCCAGGGCTTGAGTTCACCTCAGCCCTCTTACTCCATGGTAGCTACGCCCCTGTTGCCTGTCTCTGTTCTCTGTGACAGATGAGTGAGGCAGAAATCTGCATAGAAAGGAACCTACTGTAGGACAAATATGTGAGAATGGGGGATTGTTAAGAAAATATTTTAGGGATAAATATTTGCCCCCCCCCCCCCGATATATGGGCATCTCAGAGGGCCTGCTTTTATTAGTGCAGATTGGAGAGATGTCCCACAATAGGGAAGACATGAACAGTATGGATCCAGGGAAGCTAGGGCCCTATGTGAAGTGGTGGTGTGGGCCCTCTTCTAACCTAGAAATGTTTTACCAACGTTGTTGCAGGTTTTCCATAGATCCAGGCTCCCCATATTTGAGGTTCTGTGGTGGGGCCGTATTTTACACCAGTGCTTTTCAGGCTCATGTTATATCAAGTTTATTTATGGAATACTGGCTGCTCCTGCAGGGTTCGTTCCTCCCCCCCACAAAACAGGTTCCCTATGCGATAGCACAGTGAATCCAGCCCTTTTCATGAAACATGTCTAGAATAACAAGGCAGGATATATAAAATATGTCAAGAATAAAAAAGGATCTAGGTCGTGATATAGGAGGTGATACTCTATGTTGGTTTACGTCATGGGCTGCTGAGGATCAGACTTCACGCTCCACACACTCCATCAGTGCAAAATTGATCTGGGAAGGTCGGCAGGATCGGGTCCAGGTGGAGGAGGGTCGCTGACTCAGTACTTGGGTACCAATTAGGCACTTGGTGGACTACTCAAAAATGCAGATATTAGTGTGAGTAGCAAATGCACTACCTCCCATTCCAGCTCTAACCAAGCTATAAGCATGCAGTAGACACTGGGAGCTAGATTCCTCAACTTGTGTAAACTGTAAGGCCCAGGGGCTTGAACCAGAATATAAAAGGGGCACTCAAGGAGGATAAGGTCATTGAAGAGAAGCTGAATGAATGATTTGTTTTGGTCTTTACGGCAGAGGATGTTGGGAAGATACCCATGCCAGAACTGTTCTTTGTAGGTGATGAATCAGAAGAGCTGTCACAAATCAACATGACCTGGAAGAGGTTCTAGAGCAAATTGACAAACTAAATAGTAACAAATCACTGGGACCAGATGGTATTCAGCCCAGAGTTCTTTAGAAACTCAAATATGAGATTGCAGACCTACTACTGGTAATTTGTAACCTATCACTAAAATCTGCCACTGTACCTGAGGAATGGAGTGTAATGCTGATATATAAAAAGGGCTCCAGAGGTGATCCTGGAAACTACAGACCTGTGAGCCTGACATCTGTGCTGGGCAAAATGGTGGAAACTATGATTAAAAATAGAATTTTACATATATATATAAAAATATAAATGTATGTATGTATGTTTATTTGTGCTGGCCTTAGCCATGACAGATAATAGAACAATTCAAGTTAAAACACATCTGGACTAAAGTACTCCCAATCTACAACCACATTTTACAATTATATTGCAAAGATAAATCCAACCACACCAATGGAAAATCAATATCTTGCTCTAATTGCCTCAGCTCTTAAAGCAAATTTAGCCACTGCTGCCGTGACCATTACAGATTTATCGGAGAGGCAGTAGAACAAGAAATATATAGAGGGTGTGCAGTTATCATATCCTAACTGCTGCCAAAGTTCATCTTGGAGGGTTACATATAAAGGACAAAACACGAAGTAATGGGGAAGATCCTCAATCTGGCCCTTTCCACGTGGGCAAAACCTTAGAGCATATGGCAGACCACTATATATGACCAGCGTCACTGCTGATGTAAAAGATTGGAACCGGAGGGTGGAAAAGGCTCGTCTTTGATGATGGTCCAATAACTCCCTCAAATAATTGCACCCCTCCTTCAGGTGAAGAATAAATTGATAGAGGGGAGCAGAGCGGGTACTACTCGCTTGGCTCCTCAGGTTTTGGAGATCTACATCCCTAATCCTTTCACCTAATACTTTTCCCCGCACTTTCCACGTAAATAAAGATAGGAAGGAAAGAGGAAGGCCCAGCTCACACATGCGTCGTTTGGCGTATGTAGACCAAGGAAGCTCAGAGGTGTTTAATTCATCCTGAAAACACCTAAACAGGATTGTATCTGGGGGGAATATACTAGATGAGGATTAGCAGTTTCAGGGGAGAATTGGGCAGGCTCAGGACACGCATCTATCGATTTTGGCTTTAAGTTCTTTCGAGTTCTTTCCTGGAACATCGCAGGCTGGCGTTCAAAAGTCTCTGACAGAGACTTTATGAAATTTTTATGTGAATTTGATTTAATTTGCCTGCAAGAATCCTGGGAGATTGACAAAGATATTATCAAATTGGAGGGTATTACTTCATGGGCAAATCCAGCCGCATATTCCCAGGGGCAACGGGGCAGACCGAGGGGGGGAGCTTTGCCTCCTTTTACGAAATGGTCTGGGCCTAACTTTTGAAACTCTGGATATGGGTGATGCCTGGATTCTGGTTGGGAAATTAACATCGACAAATGCAAGAAGTCTGCTGATTTATAATATCTATATCCCACCTGGTGGTAAGGGTAATTTTGTATGGCAGGCCTTTGTTGCTCAATATTTGAAACACCTAGGGAAATACCCAGAGACCGCATGTTTATTACTGGGCGATTTCAATGCTCGCATTGGCTGTAAAGCAGAACAAAAATTAGGTGCTCTGAAATTACATCACATGTTCGATGATGGACAAGACCCAAATGGCACTAGAATTTCTCAGGATAATAAAATAAATAAATCAGGCAAGCTCTTGTATCAATTTATTCTTGACCAATCCCTTTGCATTGCAAATGGAAATGTATTGGGTGACTCCCCGGGTGCGTTTACCTTTTGCAACTCTCAAAGGGCTGGTGTTATAGACTTGTGCCTTTTGTCTCCTTGGCAGCTGGAGCATGTTGAACTGTTTCGGGTTCATCACAGGATTGAGAGTGATCATTTCCCTGTGACTTTGTCATTAGGTTATCCTATAGAGACTCTTCGTGCTCTCCAGAAAAGGCTTCACTCTGCTCCTACTAAGTATGGATTATGCAGAATTAAATGGAATGATGAGACTGGGCTCCAGGTGGCCTCGGAGATGACTGGTCTGAGGCTGGCAGTGGAAGGGACAAGGGATGTACTCCAGGCTATAAAGGCAGTGAATCTGATTGCTGGGAAGTTAAGGCCCCTCCTTGTGACATCAACCCCCTGGGTTAAAGGTGGTTCCCCCCCTCAGGGCTGGTGGGACTCTGAATGCAGGGAAAAGCGGACACGGACAAAAATGGACGCCTATTGGATGCTACAGGTGGGTTATAAGATTCTTATAGTCAATAAAAAATGCCAGTATGCAGAAATTTATTGGGGGAAATTACTAGATGCCCTAGGGAGGAATAACAGTGGGGTCTTTTGGAAGCTCGTAAATGGTTCCCTGAAAGAGGGCCTCTCTATAGAGCAGGCCCCCTTGATCCTGGAATTGCTATGGGCTAAACATTTCATGACCATTTTCAATGGCAACGGTGTAGCCCTAACTGTTCAGCATCAGGAATCCTTATCCCACGGGTTACCGTGGGACAGAGTGACTGAATTGGAAGTGGAGGAAGCTATTGCTAGCCAAAAAATGGGAAAGCACCTGGGAATGACTTTATACCAAGTGAAGTCTTTAAGAAAAATCCCCAATGGTGGCTCAGTGCCCTGGTGAATTTCTTTTCCTTAGTAAATGACACAGGCGTCATACCAGCCCAATGGAAGGTAAGTATTGTTGTCCAAATTTATAAAAAAGGGGACAGAAAAGACCCGCAGAATTATAGACCAATTAGTCTCCTACCCATTATCTCCAAATTATACTCAAAATTGTTATTGGTACGTCTGACAAATTGGGTGATAGATCAGGGCCTGTTGGCTGAGGAGCAGGCGGGCTTTCAGCCAGGCAGAAGTACAATTGATCATTGCTTTATCTTAAATCACCTTATTCACCAGTGTAAGCATAAAGCCTTTGGCTTATATGCCGCCTTTATTGATTTTTCTGCCGCCTTTGATCTTATAGGTAGGAATGCCGTCTGGTTAAAATTGGAGTATATGGAGATAGAGGCGAGATTACTCTCGCTTATTAAATCTTTATACACGGATACTAGTTTGCGGGTGTGGGTGAACCAGCAGGGAGCCTTATCTGAGGAAGTGCAGACAACAAGAGGGGTGTGACAGGGGTGTCTCCTTGCCCCCCTCCTCTTCTATCTTTATGTCAATCAACTGATTCTGAATTGCAGGCGAAATGAGGGATACCTGGCACCTAGGATTGGAAACCGCCGTATACCCATACTAATGTACGCAGATGATACTGTCCTTCGGTCTACTGCCAGACTGGGTCTGGTGAGGCTGCTTGTGGATTTCGGGAAAGATTGTGCCCGGCAGGGTTTACGGATAAATTATAGCAAAACTAAGGCCACTTTTAGATGTGCAGCAGGGATCAGACGCGGGAGCGGCGAAACAGCCGCGGCACTGTTTTAGACGANCCACCAGGATCAGCCAGCACATCTGTTGGCGGTGCTGTTTTAGATGAACCGGAAGCGGAAGTTGTGCGCGTGATTGGCGGCCGCGCATTCTTTGCCGACCGCGATCGAACCAGCCTGATTTCTCTGGTGGGACATACGTGACCGGAAAAGAATGCGCGGCCGCCAATCACGCACACAACTTCCGCTTTCGGTTCATCTAAAACAGCGCCGCGGCTGTTTCGCCACTCCCGCGCCTGATCCCAGTGCACGTCTGAAATCGCCCTAAGATCTTGGTATTTAATAGGCATCATAAGGTGTACTCGTGGTTTCTGACTGGTCACCAAATTATGCAGGTTCACACATTTAAGTATCTGGGCCTAGTTTTTGCCTCCAATGGATCTTGGTCCCCTCATATTCGATCAGTCAGAGTGGAGGCCTTAGCTAGTACCCAGGTGATACAGAAATTTTACTCTTCAAAGGGTGGTCGGTTGGTAGCACCTGCTTGCCTGATATATGAAAAGAAAATACTAGCAAAGATGCAATATGGGGCCCAGATCTGGGGCTATTATGCTGCGGCTCCATCGATATTAGAGCCAGTAAGAAGTAAATTTATGAAGAAGATTCTGGGAGCCCCCCAGGGCACCCCTACTACGCTTATAAACTTGGAATTCGGACAGTCCTCATTAGAGACGGTATTGAAGAAATGTGTACTGAATTATGCTTTAAAACTAGCCCGTTCCCCCCCAGATACAATCCTGTTTAGATGTATTAAAAATAGAATTACGGGGCATATTGATAAACATGGCTTAATGAGGAAGAGTCAACATGGATTTAGCAAAGAGAAGTCATACCTCACTAATCTATTTTAATTTTTTGAGAGTGTGAATACGTATGTGAATAAGGGGGAGCCAGTCAATATAGTGTATCTGAATTGTCAGAAAGTGTATGATAAGCTCCCTCATGAGAGACTCTTGGGTAAATGAAAAAGTCGAGGGATCAGAGGCAATATCCTATTGTGGATTGGTAACTGGTTAAAAGATAGGAAACAAAGGGGTAAGACTGTCATGGGATTGGGACCTCTCTGCCCCACTCTGGACTGGCTGTGATTCAGTTTTCCCAGTTACAGTACTCACTGGATCAGCTCTGTCCAGAACTATTACAGCCCGGAACGTGTTAACGCTGTCACCTTTACCTCAAGGACTAAATGAGAGAAGGACAACTGAGAGAAGTAAATAGTGGAGAGCCCCAGGGATCTGTACTGGAACCAGTGTTGTTTAATGTATTGATTAATGATCTGGAAAGGGGAGTGAGGTGATCGGATTTGCAGATGATACCAGGTTATTCAAGGTAGTTAAAACAAGAAGAATTGAAGTGGGAGCTTGCGAGACTGGGTAACTGGGCATCTAAATGGCAAAGTGCAAAGTGATGCACATAGGGAAAAACAACCCAAACTTTATGTATACAATACTGGATTCTAAATTAGGAGTTACCACTCAGGAAATGAACCTTAGAGTCATTGTGGACAGTAAATTGAAATCTTCAGATGTGTGGCAGTCATCAAAAAAATCAAACAGAATGTTAGGAATTATTTGTAATAGCTGCTAATGAACCTATCCTCCAGAGAATAAAACTGAAAATATCATGATGCCACCATGTAAATCTATGATGCGACTGCACCTTGAATATTGTGTGCAGTTTTGGTTGCCCTGTCTCAAAAAAGATATAGTAGAAATAGAAAAGGTACAGAGAAGGACAACAAAAATGATAAGGGGTCTGGAATGGCTCCCCTATGAAGAGAGGATGGATAGGCTGGGGCTATTCAGCTTGGAGAAGAGACGACTGAGAGGAGATATGATAGAAGTTTATAAAATCTCGAGTGGTATGGAACAAGTTAATAGGGTACGGTTATTTACCCTCTCAAACAGTACTAGAACTAGGGGACACTTCATGAAACTAACAAGTAGGAGATTTAAAACAAATAAAATCAAGTATTTTTTTCATTCAATGCACAATTAAGTTGTGGAATTTATTGCCAGACAATGTGGTCAAGGCCAGTAATATAGCTGGGTTTAAGAAAGAGTTGCACAAGTTTCTGGAGGATAGGTTATTAGTGGTCTTTAGACAGGCAGGTTTGGGGAATGTAAGCTCTTACTATCAGGAATGAACAACAGGGAGTGGATCACCCCGTTATAACCTGTTGGGTACTTCTTCCAAGCGACCGAGATTGGCCATTATTGGAGACAGGTGCTGGGTTCGATGGACCATTGGTCTGACCCAGTATGGCACTACTATGTTCTTACTTGTCGGTAATATTTGCATTTTTAGTGCCTAATTAGTACTCAAGTACCGAGTCAGACACCCAGTTACCTGAAAATACTGGCTGTTACCATGACTGAGTTACCAATTTACTGTTTACCAAAATTGGTACAGAAATCAAGATGGAAATTCAAAAAATTAGTACCAGAAGTAGGAAAATCAGGACAAAAACTGGTAAATCGGTGTATTGGGTGGCCCATTGAGAACTGAGTAAATACCAATCAGTACTCATTGCTACTGGGTTGGGCTGAGTCTGACAGTTCAACAGGGATACCCATGATTGTGAGTACTGTTTTCAGCTCTGGCCCTGGCATTCCAGCACTGCTGGAAAAGTAAAACAGTCAGTTAAGTAAAACAGTCCGATTTTGAAATTCTTAATGAAATATGCATTGGGATTAGGAAGTTATTGAGAGAATGTATTGAGCAGCCCAACTTTTGAGAAGCACTTTTTCATATATAAAAATAATTTTAAAAAACCCTAAACCCCACCCACCAACCTTCTCCCTAACCCCTCCACCCAATTCCACCCAAACCCTATCCCAGCCCACCAAATTACTGGACAAACAAAAAGGTCTTACATCTCTTCTGGAATGTAAGCAGGATCGGCTTTGGCAGATCTCCAAGGGGAGAGAGTTCCATATTGTGGAGCAGCTACTGAGAATGCCACTCTACGTGTCCTCATTGTACGAACCTCATGGGTAGTTAGTACTTGCAAGGGGGTGTCCTTGGCCAACCTCAGAGGCTGTGATGGAACATAAGGGAAGAGGTGGTCTAAGATACTTGAGGCCTAAGCCATTTGGGGCTTTATAAGTCAAAACCAGCACCTTGAATTGTTCCTGGGAAAGCTACTGGCAGTCAGTGCAGAGTTTGGAGTACTGGTGTAATGTGCTCTCAGTGACCCACCCTTGGCAGAAGGCAGGCCACCACATCCTGCACCAACTGCAGTTTCCAAACCGTCATCATGGGCAGCCCCATACAGAGCACATTGGAATAATCTAGCTTCAAGGTTACGAAGGCATGGATGATGGTGGCCAAGTCTGAGTCCGAAAAAAAAAGGTCGGAACCTTCTTACCAGATAAAGTTGTTAAAAAGCACTCTGGGCCACTTCCACAACCTGGCCATCCAGGCACAGCAATGGATTCAAGAGCACCCCAAGACTGCAAACGTGAGTAACAAAGGGAGGTCAGACCCCATCAGTAACAGGGATCCCTTTGTCCCCCAGGTCACACAGCCAGCCAGCCAGCCATCATCACCATGTCCTGTCTAGATTCAGTTTCAATCGGCTCACCCATATCCAGACTCCAATGCTGCCAGGCACATGGAGGGCCTGGGTCAGATGAAAAAGAGAGAGAGAGAAAGGGGTGACATTAGCACACTGATGGCACTTCAGTCCAAATCTGCTAACACATTGAACAGGAGTGGGGACAAGATGCACAACCTCACAAGGAAGCTCCCAGAGGGATGACGAACTACCGCCCATCAACACTCTCTGGGTTCTCCCAGCTAGGAATGAGTGGAGCCACTCAAGAATGGTCCCACACATCGACCCACCAAGTCCCGCAGCCATCTCAACAACATCCCATGATTAACTGTATCAAAGGCCACCAAAAGATCTAGCAAAATCAACAGGGTACAATTTCCCCTGTTGATTTCCAAACAGAGATAATCATCTAAGGCTAAAGCGCAGTCTTTGTGCCATGCCCAGGAGGAAAACCTGACTGACATGGGTCCAGGAAACCAATAGCATCGAGATGCACCTGGAGCTGCGAGGCAACCACCCGTTCACTAACCTTCTCTTAAAAGGAAATGTTAGAGACAGGACAGTAGCTGGCCGAGGAGTCAACATCAAGAGATGGTTTCTTGAGCAGGGGATAGACAACTACAGTTTTGAGGTCATGGGGCACCCTGCCCTCCCGAAGAGAGGCATTGATAACCCCAACCAGCAATGGTCCCAGTGTCTCATGGCTGGCTTTCACCAGCCAGGATGGCCATGGATCTAATTCACAATTGGTCGCCTGCTTCACCGCAAGCATAGCCTCCATATTGGTGGAAAAGACTAACTGAAGTTGATTAAAAAAAACTGGACAAGACCAGGCCTCCCCAACCTCAAACTCTTGACTCTGTGCTCAAATTAGTAGTGCTCAAGTTGAGCCTAATACGAGCGACCTTATTTGCAAAGTAGGTAGCAAACTCTTCACAGCGGGCATATAATGACTAACTCCAGATGGAGACATCCAGGATTTAATAAGTTATAATACTCACTACCTGGAAGAGCTCTGCTGGACAGCACTTTGCAAACATGATGGCAGTAGCAAAGAAAGCTTTCTTTGTCACTGCCACAGCCATGGCATAGTCCTTCAAAAACAGTCTAGGCCACAGCCAATTGGCTTTGGCATGAGTTGAGCGTCACCTGCGCTCTAACTGTCTACCCTCCAGGTCCTCCATGTACCAGGGGTACCCATGCTGCTAGCATGGAGGAAGCAGGCTCCTATGTGCCGCCGTGTCAATAGCCCGGTGTTTTGTTTTAAATACGAATGCTTTATGCTTTGGAGTGGAAAGGGATTCATGAGGAGAATACATCAGTGCCACTACAAGATGGGTGAGATTCTGACCTTTGTTATATTGGTGTGACTCTGTAGTAACTTTCATGGACAACGGGGTTATGCCAGGTTTACAATGGAAGAGTGATCCGTATTTAGTCTCTAGTTTGTCTGATATTCCTTTTCTGCTTCTGTTTAGAAAGTGGAGTAAAGTGCATTAGAATTAGAAGCAATCTCATCCATGTAACTATATATGGCTATACATTGTATCTCACCCAGGAAAAGTAAATGGTTTTTCTTACTTGTGGAGAACGATCATTATATCTATGGCTCTTTCACGTAGACCTTCCTCCTTCATCAGTGTTATTACTCAGCCATGAGAGATTTTATTCTGTACCTTTTTATTTGGACCAATTAGTCACCTACCAGAATCATCCTCTGCCTCGATTCTGAGAAGTTAGTGTGTGGTTCTGCATTGTCCATGTGTGGGAATGAACATCTTAGACAGAGCTCCAGCGGGGATGGTTAATCGGTAACAGGGATGTCCCACAGTCTAGTTCCATTTTAGTGACATGGAAGTAATGTGTGTACAACAGCACTGCTGTGATCCTGCTCAGTCAGCGGAGTTAAATTGTTATAATTGGGTTGTGAGCCAGGAGCAGCCACTAGGTGTGGTGGTGTAGACAAAGGGGACAGGAAATTGCCATACGACTTCATATGCTGCTTCTCAACCTTAATTTTAATTGCAGCTGTCAGCTTGGTATTGCAATTCTTATGTGTGCTATTTTATTGAGCTTGGTATGTGGGAGATTTTTTATTTTTTTTTAAACCAAAAGCCCCAAACAAAATGGAAATGGTGCATGGACATGGTTGGCAGAGACTTGGCTTTAAACATCATTGAAGTTGTAGTAAAAATAAAATAGAACTGATGGGTAAGGAAGATTTCACTGAAATAGTAAAGATTTGGGTTCTCCACCATGGTGTAGTACACCAATCCAACAATGTGTGTCAGGTTTCAAGAAGTTAGATCCTATTTATTTTTTTGAAGCACAATGAAAAGTGCTACCTCTCCTGTTGACTTTATTTTCTTGGAATGCTTCAGTTGTATTCTTTGACCTCCCTAATACTCTTATAATGTGTTGTGATTAAATATTTATATAGCATCAAAGAAAGGAAATAAACTTAGCATACATAAATCTAACATTTTCAGCAACCACCATGAAGGAGGACTGTAGTCTGTCTTTGTTGTCCTGTGATGTTGTTTGCCCCAGAGGCTGCTCTTTGCCAGAAGGAACTGTAGTAGGTTTGGGCATGTGAAAATGACTCTGCGGACTTAGAAGTGTAAATATTGACACACAGAGGGGAGCTTTGTTGTCCTGTTGTAGTAAGTGCTGCAAAATCTTCTTGCATTTTGGTCCAGCAAACCTGTTGTCCTAGGGCAAACTAATAGGGTTTGTGGTGAAGCAGGGGAGAGAGTGTGGTTGCTGCTTTGGTCCCAATCTAAGAGATGCAGACAAAGTAGTTCAGATTTATTTTTTTTATTGGGCCTACTTTTGTTGGCGAGAGTGTGCAAGCTTTTAAGCCATGCAGGACCTTTTCTAAGGCATGTAACAAGTCAGAACTACAGACCAACAACATGTAGCATATACTGAAAGCAATCACATGAGAAGAAGCTTTATGGAAATGATCATTAATGTTTCAAATATTTAGACACAACCAGGTTATGGGGACAGCATAACCCATAACTCCATACTACATTCTCAGAGACTTGACCATAAAGAATTCCATCAACTTCACTAGGGTTACCTCTCTGTGCAACACTTGCAGGTGTGGCCTGTAATTCTTTACGCAACTCTAGTTAAAAGGCATGAAAGCTTTTTATAACAATCAGCATGTTCATTTGTTCAGATATGCTGTACTTTCATCTGTCCAAGCCACTGAGCTGAAGTGACATGGGATGGGCGAACGTGGTTCAGAAGTTCGAAGTTCGAACTGAACTCAACCAGTTCAGTCGACCGAACCGAACTCAATTTTCGAACTGAACCGAATTTCCGAACTCAGCTCTGTTCGTCCATCCCTAAAAGATAATATTTCATTTAGTTCAATGGAGTTTGAATTTCTGAACTTTGTTCGGGAGTTCGGACTGAACTCGAATACTTCGGTCGACTAAACCGAACTTCTGAACCAAACCGAATTTCCGAACTGAACCGAACCAACCAAATTTCTGAACTCGGTTCTGTTTGCCCATCCCTAGAACTGACTACATTCACCTGGACCACTTTTTCTTCCTAGCTCCCTCCTCTTAGCTTATTTTTGTTTTTTTTTAAAGAAAAAGTCAACGCAGCAGTGGGATAAATCTGAACACTTTAGTACTATTAATCCTAAAACAATTTTAATACTGTACAGCTATAACCATATACCCAGTATGGCTCATTCTTTGTGTATTCAGCTAAGGAAACATTCTGTGAGTCATCATATATGTAGAGATTTGAAAACAGTTTGAATCCTGCCACTTAGAGTACATATTTAGAAACCTGGAATTTGCTTTGGAAAAGGCTAAAGGAAATTTCAAACTGCTGGAGGGTACCCTCCCCTGCCGATGATCATTATAATTTAGAATCTCCATCCATTACAAAGACATTTGTACCCTCTTTAAACAGAGTAGTGTAATTCACAACAAAGATGGGTATTATTTTCTTTGGAAGAGGGGAGTGGAAAGAAGGCATCCTATCTTGGAGAAGGGGAGTGGATGAGATGACCTTTGAGGTCCCTTACATCCTTATAGTTCCATGATTTTATGATGTATAGAGAATAAGGCAATAGAGGCAAAGTAGTACAGTGATATCTTTTATTGGACAAACCGAAAAACTACAATTGGTGGAGGTATGCAAGCTTTCAGACCTCACAGGGTCCTTCATCAGTGTTAGAGCTGGAGACTGAGCAAAGCAGAGAGATTATACGGTGTTTGCCGACGCACGGAAGGAGACAGGACACCAAGGACTGGGTTTAAACAGCCGCACTCTTTATTAAATCAAAATATCAAATCATAATTAGAATAAGTGGGGGAAATCACCTAGTGCGATTCGGGTCCAGTACTTTAACTCTTAACACAACAGCTAGGGATGGGTGAACACAGTTCGGCAGTTCAGACCGAACTCAACCAGTTCGGTCAACCGAACCGAACTTCCGAACTGAACTCGATTTTCGAACCGAACCGAATTTCCGAACTTGGCTCTGTTTGCCCATCCCTAAAAGATAATATTCCATTTAGTTCAATGGGGTTTGAATTTCCGAACTTTGTTCAGAGGTTCGGAGTTCGGACTGAACTTGAATAGTTCGGTCAACCGAACCGAACTTCTGAACCAAACTCAATTTCCGAACCAAACCAAATTTCTGAACGCAGTTCTGTTCGCCCATCCCTAACAACAGCAACTCAGGGGTGGTTTTGATATACCCTCGATTACCACTCCAATCACAAACACGTCTCCCCCCCCCCAATTTGGGCTATCTGCCACAGGTGGGGTGGGGGGAACCAAAGTCCTTCCAGACTTCAGTAAAGGCAAGGGTGCCTGCAGGCGGGGGAACCGTACCTGTCCCTCCCTACCGCCCTTGCTGGACATCCCTCCCAGGGAGGCTACCCTACCGCTTGCTGTACCTTGATTTTCCAGCAAGTGTGGCCTCCCCATCTCTTAAGGAGATGACTCATACTTATCATAATTCTATTCTAGGTTTAACCTGCAGTACTAGAACCCTGCAAGAGTGCGACAAAATTGAAATGGGCACAACAACACCCCTGCTTACAAAGGGGAGAAGCCAATGAAACCAACTGCCCAGCATTGTGAGGAAGGCAAAAAACGAGAACCTGTTTAGTTGGCTCGATTAATGTTCCCTTAAAAATTCCTTCCTGGTCCCATTTGGTGACTGGCGGAAACCCACAGTGCATGGGAGGGAGGGCAGGTGCTGTTTTTTCCTTCTCCAGCCGGCAACTGGAGCTGGAACCATGCGGTTCAATTGTGGGCTCTGCTTAGCTGGGTGCGACCCACGTGATACTGCTGGCCTATCCTGGGCCACCGGGGTTGCCTAGCAACCCCAGTGGGGTTCCCGATTCCACCTTGTGGAGCCCACATGGCCACTTTCCCACCTCCGGGGTCCCGAACCCTGAAGGCAGGAATCAATCCTCAATTTCCCCCCTCCTAGGTCGGCGTGCCAAAGAGCCTACCGCCCCCTTCCTTTGGGGCGGGGGCGGAGGCAATTGGAAACAATGAGTTTTGTTCTCACCTTCTTCTTCCCCTCCCCCTCTACTTTGCTCAGTCTCCAGTTTTAATTCCTGACTTGTCTGAGAAAGGACCCTGTGAGGTCCAAAAGCTTAAATACCTCCACCAACTGTAGTTGGTCCAAAATGAGATATCATTGTACTGCTTTGTCTCTATTGCCTATATCGAGACCAACACAGCGACCTTACTTTTTCTACACATAGAGGAAAAAGGAACCATTCTGCTTAAAGAAAAATAACCAGCACACACACAAATGACAAAACCCTAAATTCCAAACAATGTTACTGAATAGGGAAAATCTCAAAATAGTGTAAGAATGGTTATACTATTTCTGTGGACTTTCTATAGGCCCCTGCTCAGCAAGGTATTTAAGCACATGCTTAACTTTAAGCATGTGACTGGTGTCTTTGCAAACAAGTGCTCTCAGTGGCATATAGTTATTAACTAACTTGCTGATGAGAGACCTCCCCTGGAGTGTCTTCCGGATGCAGTGTAACCCCTTCCTTTTTGGCTAAGCATTTGGCAGTAGGGAATAGAGGTTGAGTGGGGATACTTAAGGGAGTTTGGGGGGAGTGTTCTAGTGGATTTTTAAAATTTGATGTATTTTTATGTATTTTATAAATTCTCATTTTGTAAGATGCCCTGAGCCTTGGCAGAAGGGTTAGATATAAATTTGAATAAATAAATAAAAATAAATACATGATGCATTCGTTCCATGATCTCTGTTAGCCTGAAAGCTTGAACAGTCTCACTGCACACAGGTGAGTCTTGTGTTTAGAATTTCTGCTTTTAAGTCTGACCATCACCTTTATACCACATACTCATACCCTTTAATTGTGCAGCTTGAATTGTGTTGGGCAGCACTGGTAACTTGATATTTCCTTTATAATTCATATAATATATTCTTAAAGATCAACAGGGCTACATGGGTACATTAAACCGACATCAATCTTCACTTGACATTTTTGGTGCTACTTTACTGTGCAGGGTATAAAAAGTATAATCTCACTGCAACTGTGTGATATTTAATTATTAGATAATTACAGATAATTGCAAGGGGACAATTCTGTAAAGTAAGCTGTTACCAAAACATCTGAAATTGACAAATTGGATAACAGTTATTCTTGGAATTATATCGTTATTCCAGGCATAATTACTGCGTGATCAGCAGTGCATGTAATTAATGAATAATCACATGGAAGTTACTTTCACAACTACATTTCACCCTTGTTATAAAGCTCTTTGTCATAACATTTGAGTATAAAGATAGCATAAATTTGCCCCCAGATGCAGTACATTACTACATTTAAACCCCATGATAATTATTTCCTCTATAACAATACTACACCCCCACCCCCATGTCCTAAAGGCTCGCCTTTTCAGAAGGAGCTGAGTTACGGAGAAGGAGCAGCATTCTGTATATACTAAGAGTTGGGTACAAATGTACAACCCACTTTTGAGAAGTAACTTTCTGTTATATCCACCATTCATTTAGAGAACTCTTTGTCTTTGACAATAGCTGAGCTAGAAATAACTCTTCTCTATAACTAACCAAAAATAACTCCCTATTACACAGTAAAGCTGGTTTATAGCACCTTAGTGTCTAGCAACACTAAAATTCCATTAAGTATAATCTCTTTTTAAACCTCATCACAAACACCCACTGTCTTCCTAGAGGAGAGCACTTTAACAGGATCAGTATTTCTGTACAGTATTTAGAAAGCTTTGATTAATAAAACTGTCTGCAGGAGAGGGGAGCCTGCAGTTCGGCTTCTGGAATAATCAGAGAGTGAAAAACATTTCAGCAAATGATGCTTCTATTTATAGCTGTTCATAAGAACTCGGGTTTTGGAAGGTTGGGGCTTTTTTTGGCCAAACTTTTCCAGTTGCTAAAATAGTTTTTATGTGTTCTTATTTAACAGGTTTTACCTGGCAAGATGATTATACGCAGCACTTTATCGCCCATGAACTCTCCAATATTCGTAAAATCCACAGCTGGCACCCTGACATTTTCTCACCTGATGGGTTTGACATACCAAGGTAAATCTTCACCCATTCTATGTACCATAATGGTGTCTTTATATAATTTATGGGAAAACAAATGACTGTCCACATCAAAAAGAATGCTGCCCCCATGATAATCAGAACCCACTAGGGTTATTGCAGGGGAGATGAGTGAAAACAAATGATCACTATGAGCAAGGCAAGTGGATGGCGTAGAAAAAGTTAGCAGGAAACATATCCACGTCCTCCAACCCTTGATGGAGAGAAATAGGCACACTTCAGGCCATCCCTAATTTGCATAAATTTGCATGTGCATGAAAATTTGTAATAGCCGACTGACGAACTTTGGGGCTGAGCTGGAAAAAATGGAGGTCTGTGTGAAAGGCTCTGTGTACACATAGGTTTGTATATGCAGGACTGATGGTTCAAGTAAAAACTCAGGCTATTAAAAAGTCAAAATTCTCAAATGTGTGCATTGACTTTGGCTCTAATGTAGTTTTAAAGATACTCGGGGGATCACAGATAGAAGCAGTGACAGTCTCTTCCAGCATGTTACAGATTCATTTCTCACAAACACACTCTTACTCTTTGCTAGGTTTTTTTAAGTTTTCATCTTGAACCCAGGCACACAGGTCCCTCCTGCCTCGGTGTTACCTTTCTTTGTTCTTTGATAGCCCCGCTTATCCCAAGCGTGTTAAAGTGAGAAAATGTGCCCCCCCTCCGTCCCCCCCAGCAATGAACAAACAGGCAGGTAGCCAGTCATGGAGTCAGCCAGCTCTTTCTCCTGCTGAATTTATGAGGTGCTAATGACTCCTTTTGTCTGCTGAACCTGATACAAAGATAAGCAAAATCGTTACCGTATCTGGTAAAAAGGCACAGTTGGGGGGTATGCACTCCTGTGGGCAGTGGCAGAAGCAGTTCAAATAGGCAAGTTAACATTCCGGTGAGTTTGTAAAACCTGGCTGTTCGCCCAGACCTTTGCGGAGGGGGGTGGGGGGGTAGGGGTTTTTATCTCCTTCCCACCCTTATTTATTGTTTTGCTGTTGTCCTAGTCCTGTTTTAATGGTTTCTAATATTATGATTGTTTTAATTCCTATATGTTTGTATTTTTTATATTTTTAAAATTGTTAGCTGCCCTGAGCTGTTTTCAGGAGGGGCAGGATATAAATTGATAAATAAATTTAAAATGGGGGGGGGGGGAGCTGCTGCTACCCATTCTCCCACTCTGGTTCAGCTGCCGGAAGTCCATCACATGGGCTGAACCCTGGACTCCGGGCCTGTGGCAGTGCCCCCTGGCTGCATCTCGAGTCTGGACCTGGCTTGAAATAGACCAGTGTGGGGAGGGAGGCAAAGGGCAGCAAAGGAGTGGTGAAAGTGGAGTGCCATCACGTGTGATAACACCCTTTGTGGTAATTACTGCGCAAAGGCATGAGGGGTAGAGAGTAGCAATAGCCATCTAGGGATAAACTAATGTCATTAGTAAAAGCTTGTTTGGGTAACAGTTCTGCAGATGACAGGATGACTATGGTAGCTTAGCACATACTTCTGAGGCTGCTTTTACACATGACAAAAATGGGTTCTTCTTATAAGTGCTCGAGAGAATACCGGGTGTTATAATGCTGGAGTTTAGTAATGTGTCCAGGGCACATTCACCCATGCATGAAAATGTCCTTACAAGGCTGGGAGAAAACATCCAAATGCAAATCTTGCATATGTTTGTGATTGTGTGAATGCACTATTGAACAATTTCTGCTTTTATGTGGATTTACAAGGCCAAATGACAGGGCTCCGACAAGCTCTGTCAGTAGGCCTTGTAAATCCTCATAAAAGCAGAAATTATGTGAAATTCACATAATTATGTGAATGTGCATTCACATATACACAAAAATGCATGAGATTTGCATTTTGATGTTTTCTCCTGGCCTTGTGAGGGCATCTTCATGCATGTATGAATGTGCTCATGTGAATGCAGGATTTCCCTTTTATGCAGTGACCTTGGAAGAGTCACATCTGGTGGGTCTTACAAGGCTGTGAGATCTCGCTGCATAAGAGGGGAATAGTGGTTGTTTTTACACACACATTTCTCCTGTATGTTTTCTGTTACATTCTGAACTTTCTGTGTGTTTAAATCACTCACCCAGACCTTAAACATCTGGCTCTTTGAACTTCTGCATGTTGTCACAGATATAACAAGTCCTTGATCTCTGTGGTTTTACAAATCTGGACCCTGTAACATCTAGCGTGTCTCCGAGAACATGTGTGTATAAAAAGTTCTCCTGGTAAACTGCTTTGCTTCAGGCAGCTGTGGTCACTTGGTTTCCATGGCAGCCCCTCACGTCTACAACTGTGGCTACTTTAGGCTTCCTCAGGGCAGTGTGTGTGCGAAGAATGTATCCAGGAACTTACTTGTGGACTTGTAAACTCAGAAGATTGAAAGACCAGCACTTTAAGGGGTGCGTAAAAATGCCCATTGTGTTCACACATTACAAAACTCCAGCATTTATAACACCCGATATTATCTCAAGAACTTATAAGAACCAATTTTTGTTATATGCAAAAGCAGCCTAAGAGTTCACATGATCTGACATTCTATAGTGTAAATACCCAGTGGCATAGAAACCTCCATGGTTCTTGTACATCTCACCATGATGTGTGAATGGGATTCCTATTGCAATGGTGAAATTATTAACCCAAGGAAGAAGCATCCATGCAAAGCCCTTGTCAGCACCTAAAACCCACTTAAGCGAAACAGACATGTCAAGATTCCTGTCTGCTTACTTGTTACATGATGGAGACCATATTATACTGGTCCTGAATATGGGTATTTTCAGACGTTACGAGATCACGGTGAACCACGGTGAATACCCACCTGTGGTCACCGTGTCTCGAACGTCTGTTTGGCGGCTGCCCGGGATCCCCGGCGGGATCCCGGGCCATGGCGCTTCCGGCCCGACGCGGCGGCCGCAGTGGCCCCGACGCCCGCCCGTCTCCCTGGAGTCTCCCTGAACCCTTCCACGTCCCGATGCCACCTGGAGACCACTTGGCCGTACAGTTCCAGGCATTCCATCTTGGTGGAGACGTACTGGGCATATGCCTCCACCTTCTTTTTCTCCACCTCGAGTGCCTGGAGCTGTTCTATCAGGTGGTTCTCCAGGCAGCATACACCCATCATCATTTGGCGGCCAGGCCTCTCCAGTTCGACCTAAAAGGCCTTGGCCGCAGCAGACTCCTGGGGCCCGGGGGACTCCACAATGGGGCTGGAGGAGGGGGAAGGGCTTACATGCCAGCACTTCCGCGTTGCCTTCCCCCCCTTCTTCTGAGGCTGAGGCTCCACGGCCATGCTAGAGTCCTCGTGCTGCCTCACCGTCAGGCCGTGGAGCTTTTCAATATGGGCAGTGAGCCCCGATTTGGTCCCCTCTCTCTGCCTCCTGATTCTTTTGCTGCAGATCTAAAGAGTATAAAAAGATAGGAACATAAGACGTATCATACTGTGTCAGACCAATGGTCTGTCAAGCCCTACCTGCGTTCTGTCTCCACAAGTGGGTGGCCACAACTGGGTGGCCAATCTCTCTCTGCATGGGACTTCCGTTCCTAACAGGTCATAGGGAAGTCCATTCCTTGTTGTTCCAGTCCCTGTGCCTTACCTTGCATATGGCGATTCCGTCGCCCATCTCATAAAACCTCCAGACATCTTACCTTCTCCGCCGAATGTCTGGGGGTGTCACTGGCGACCTCTGCCTAGGAGTCCTCCTTGACTTGGCATCAGTGCTGGGGCGGGCATCCGATTCCTCTCTGAAATGGGAACACATTAAGAACACCAAAGTAATATCATGCATTTATGATGATGCCTCTAGTCCTCCCTCCTTGGGATGCTAGGGATTGCAACTAGAAAGGCCCTGGCTGGCACGTGAAAATCCTGCCCTTCTTTGGGTGCTAGTAGCGATGGCAAATTGACATACGCTTGCTAGGGGATACTAGGGATTGCAACTAGAAAGGCCCTGGCTGGCACATGCAAATCCTGCCCTCCTTGGGGCGCTATGGATGGTAACTGGAAAGACCCTGGTGGCTGGCACGTGAAAATCCTGCTCTTATTCTGGGATACGTAGGGAATGGGATGGCAACTGGAGAGTGGAGACCCTTGATAGCCTGGCACATGTTTGGGTGGGGGTGCTGCTCGTGCTCATGCCTGACTGCTGGAAGAGCCCCCCACACTACAGTACCCTCTCTCTCTGTGGAAGACATCTGCTGCTACGTGCTGATGCCCAGTGTTTGTGCCTGACTGATGCCCACCACCCATGCACCCACCCGCATGCAAGTGAGCTTGCTCTAATGGATAGAACCTTTCTTGTCCTCAAAGTAAAAAAAAAGTTTACAAACCTGGCAGCACCTCCTGTGCCCACCGCTTGCTCCTCATCTAAGGAGCCAGCCACCACCATGAAAGGTCCAGGGACAGCGACCTCTTCCTCCTCCTCCTCTGAGAGCACCACGTTGGCCCCCAGCCATGGCATCAGCACAACAGCCTTCTTCATTTTTTTTTTAAAACACGCAGCCAAACTAACCAAAACACACAGTCAATCACCCACCACACACCAACACTCACCAACCAGCCAAACAACACAGCCAAACCAAACAGCCAAAACACACGAACCGAACAGCCACCCAGCCAAACACACACACTCATGCCACACAGCTCCGCATGCACTTGAATTTCTGGTTTCCAGCACGATCACACGCCCTTGTGATACTTTTTCCAAATGCCCAAACCGAACACGACCGAACCGAACGGCCGAACCCAAACTCAGCAAACGACCCAAACACACAAACTGAATGCATGAACTGAACTGAATGGCCGAACCCGAACTGCAACCTGTTCGCACATCCCTACTGGTGCGGCCTCTGCTCAAGAAACCACCACTTGACATTGACTCCTTTGCCAGTTATCGGCCAGTCTCTAACCGTCCCTTTTTAGGGAATGTTATTGAGTGAGTAGTGGCTCGGCAGCTGCAGGGGCATCTGGACCGTATAGGCTTTCTAGATCCCTCATAGTCCAGCTTTCACCCGAGTTATGGCACTAAGGGCGCTTTTAGATGTGCATGGCGAACATGCTGCATAAAATCATGATGCGTGTATCCTGTGTGTGGAATTTAGACGTGACATTTTGCGCATTAAAGCTAGTCCTGCATTCTTTTAAAGGCGCTAATTAAATACCTCAAAATCGAGGTATTTAATTTGCAACTTTTAAAAAATGTGCGACTGGCTTTAACACGCAAAACGTCATGTCAGGGGGGACTTTTAAATGAGCGGGTCGCACAACGGTGCACATTTTTGTTTGCAGACCGCGAATTAAATACCTGAGGTATTTAATTCACGGTCTCATCTGCAAACAATGCGCAACCGCCTTCTATGCGCATGATCTGGACTTCTGTCTCGTGTAATCCAGTCTTGTGGGAATTTGAAATATCATGTGTGTGGGTTGCGCAATGGCGACCCGCTCGTTTAAAAGTGCCGTAAATCCCCCACGCGGTATATGTACACGCAGCGCGATTTTATGCAGTGTGTTTGCCACGCACATCTAAAAACAGCCTTGAGACTGCGCTTGTGGCTTTGGTTGACAATCTCTGCCATGAATTGGATCAGGGCAGCTCGGCCCTGCTATTTCTTGAAGTCCCCATGGTGTCTTGGGGGGGCGACTATGGAGAGGGTATTCTCAGTGGCCATGCCAAGGCTGTGGAACTCCCTCCTGGCAGAGGACCAGGCAGCCCCAGATCTCCCCTCTTTTTGAAAGCAATGCAAGATCTGACTGTTCCACCAGGCTTTTGGCCAGGGAGATGGGTAGGCATGGGGGGATTGGGATATAGTGGGTTGTGGGGTATTTCTTTTGGAAGTCTCCATTATATTTGTTTGATGACATGTTATTTATTTGTGTTTTTTACTATTGTATTTTATTGTGTTTTATGATCGTTAGCTGCCCCGAGCTGTTTTAGCAGTATGGGCGGGGTACAAAATTATTTAAATAAATAAAATAAATAAAATAAAGTAACTCATTGCCTAGCATTGAAACTGGGCTAAAAAGAAAAGAAAAGAAAGTCTTTTATTTGCAAACAGCACAGTCCCATAGTATTTAATAGATCAGGCCCTGCAGATGGGGATAGGATTTGGGGAGGGTTTTTAAATGTCTTTATTATACACTATATCTAGTGTGTGTTTGCGTTTTACCATTTTATTACTTATAACCTACCCTGAGCCTGCAGGATGGGCGGAATAAGCATTTATTTATTTATTTCAATCAATCAATCAATCAATCAATATATAAATAAACAAATAAATAAAATTTAGTAGAACACACCGCAGGGCAGTCACAGAACAGACCATTTCCCAGTTATTTGGCATCTGGTCTTATGTCCACTGGGATACTGGACAAAGACTCCCAATATGTGGACTGTCCAGGTAAAAACTATGCAGGTGGGGTCTAGAACCCTACCTGATGGCCAAGAAAGCCTTACGTACTCTGCGGCTCACTTCATTGTTAAATATTTTAAGACAGAATTTATTTGTGGAAAGGAAGGCTCACATTTATCTTTCAGTGTTCTTTAAACCTTAAAAATATTGTCTTTGAACTATAAAGGGGTCTCATTAGGGTTTATTTCTATATGCATTTGTGAGACTAAGAAGGGTGTTTTCAAATGAGATGCTAGGCCACATTATCCTTCACCAGGCACAATCTGGCCTGCTCGTTTATTAGATTCCACCACATGGCCTCCACATGGTCACTACAGAGCTGCCACTCATGGTGGAATCCTGGAACATCGTGGGCCCACTGTGGAGCCAATCAGGGCTAATGGGTGCCCACATGTCCACATCTCATTAATTAGGTTCACCTGCAACCTCTCCGCAGCCAGGTCAGCCAGCACCATAGAGTCCCGCCTAGCATACCCAGCCACCCGAGAGGCAGTAGCAGTAGCAATCTCCCTCTCCTGCAGCCGCCTCTCAGCTGAGAGGCATGCTAGAGGTCTCCCACCCCTACAGTTTCTCTCACCATGGCTGCCTCTCAGCTGAAAGGCAGGGAGGGAGACTTTTGGGGAGGGAGATCTCTAGCACGTCTTTCAGCTGAGAGGTGGGGAGGGAGACTGCAGGGAGGGGAAGATCTCATGTGCGCCTTTCAGCTGAGAGACGGGGAGGGAGACTGTGGGGCGAGGAAGATTTCTAGCATGCCTCTCAACTGAGAGGTGGGAAGAGAGACTGGGGGGAGGGAGCTCTCTAGTACATCTCTCAGCTGAGTGGCAGCTGTGGAGGAGGGATATCGACAGATTGTTAGCGCCACTGGTGGTAGTTGCCATAAGCACATGAAATACGGGCGGACGGCTGCCTGTTTATTAGGTTGGACATACTAAAAACATTTGAGTGGCAGCTGCCTGGGCTGCATGGACCAAAGACAGACTCCAGAAACCTCTTGTCTCATTTGATTTCACCCTAAGAGTAGAATTTGACCCTGTGATTCTGTTTACTTTCTAAAACGATAAAACACATACAAAGCAATACTATAGTAATTCTAACAATCACATTGACAGTGTACTTCATTGCTCCAGTAACAAAGAAATTTCATAGACTCATGATGTGGAAATGGATCTCAAGAGTCATCTAGTCTAAGGTTTACCAGGGCAGGCAACTTCATTAAATACCTGAGCAAATGAGTACGTCCGGAGTAAACTTCTGCTTTCTAATATATTTAGTATATTATGTGAACAAAAACGGGGCTAAAGGCACATGCCAGAGTCAAATACTCTCTCTCTCTCTCTCTCTCCACACTTCCATTCACATTTATTAGTTACATTTCTCTGTAGAATACAGTACACATCAGTAACTATTTTAAGTTAGAAACTGCTGTTCCCATTCAAAGCTGGCACTAATGGCTTGATACTATGCAGTCTTACTCACACAAGTCAGTCCAATAGGCCAGATTTTCAAAGGCTGTCAGGACCACATTACAAATGGTCAGCATTCATAATCCAGGCTATATTTTCAAAAGTGCACAGCTCTCACTTAGGCAACTAAATAAGGGCCAGACTTTCAGAAGCATTCAACGCCAAGTAGCTCCCACTGTGACATTTTTGAGCAGACAATTATGGCCATTGTGATATTTATGGTCACAAGCACTCACTGGGCTGAGCTATTTTGAAAATCTGACCTTATGTGTCACCTCTTTAAAATCTTCAGGTTATTTTTGGTGCATGCTAGTGGATGAATAATATATTTTATGTGTGCTTATTTCATTCTTACATTCTCTCTCCTTCTGGCTCTCACCACATTACTCTGCAGACATTGCTGTAGGCTTCTTCGAATGAGATCAATGATCATTCTTGTCACACGACAAATAGAAAAGCAAACAGCAAGAAGAAAGACACCCTACAATAAGTATCTAATTATCAAAGTAGCATCATGGTGTCGCTGGTAGTATAGATAAAATGGATAATAAGACAATGTAGAGTTGCATTAATCCTCATTGATTAGCTATTAGCAACAAAATAGACTCAGACACATCAAAGGTAAACTGACTTAGGTTAAATTAAATTAAAACCTGCACAATATAGGATATGGAATTTTCATGGCAAAAAAAGTAATAAGCTGAAACTGGGAGCTTGTTTTTAAGATGAAAGGTCTCTCTTTGGCAGAAAGCTGTAATGTATGTGGAATTTCATGGACCCCTATTCAATTGGAGAAAAAAACATTCTTGAAAGAAGGTTTGAGATAATGGGGGAAAATCAGTTTGGTGCAGATGGAATAACTTTTAGTTGTGCTCATAGAGGAATGTAGCCCAAAATGCACAAGTTTCCTACGCATTTCAATATTTTCAAAAAGGGGAAAGCTCTTTAACTTATAACTCAAAATATCAGTTCATTGCAACGATTTATTGAGGAGTACTATATTATTGAAGGGGCATGGTTTGGATTACAAATGCAAATTACAAATTCAAGAAAGCCATAACTTTCAATGATTGCTTAAGGAATTCTTGTATTTGATCATTTGTGTGATTGTACATGGCTCTATGTTTTATGTTTTGCATACTTTTAGTTCTTTGCATTTGCTTTCTTTCGTTTAGAAAATGGATACTTTGAGCATACAGTCAACAGGTCCTCCAGTGACACTTGTTCTCTTAGCACAAAGCTGCCTTCTTTATCTTAGATCTTCTTTCAATAATGTCTCTCAGCTAATAAGGATATTTTAATATAACATTGATTTAGTGCATTTTAATGATGTGACAACCAATGGTGCTAGGTGGGGCATCTCTGCTTATCCAGAGTGCAGTGGACGAAGAAGAATGCACTCTTCTGCTGCCTGTGCTGCCAGTCTGTTGCTGCTGCCAGCATCTATCCTGTGTGCTCTGGAGGAGTGGGGAAGCTGAGCCATGTGCCTCAATGAGACCGGAGGCAGCCTCCATGTGTGCCTCCAGGCTGAGAACCCTTAGACTCATCACCTTGGAACCTTAAGGCTTATAGCCAACACCTTGTAGCCTTATAGCCAACACCTCCGGACTCCGTTGAGTCAAGTACAATTAAAATTTTAAAGGATGTAAACTGTTCCCTAGAATCTTTATGGATAGAAATTCCAGGTATAAAGGGGAAGAGTATCGCAGTAGGGCTATGCTATCATCCCCCTGACCAGGACGGAGAGACTGATAAAGCAATGCTAAAAGAGATTAGACAGGCTACTAAAGTCGGCAACATAATAATAATGGGTGACTTCAATTACCTTAATATTGATTGGGTGAATGGTTCCTTGGGGCGGGACATGGAGTCCAAATTTCTGGAGGCTGTAAATGACTGCTTCCTAGAACAGCTGATTCTGGAACCAATGAAACGAGGAGCTATTCTAGATCTAGTCCAAGTGGCATGCAGGACCTGGTGCAAGGAGTAACAGAGGCAGAGCCACTAGGCAATAGCGATCATGATATGATCAAATTTGACATAATTTATGGAGTGAGAAAGACAAACAAAAGTACAGCAGTAGCATTTAACTTTAAAAAGGGAGACTATGATAAAATGAGGAAACTAGTTGAAAATAAACTAAAAAGCCCAGTTGCAAGGGCTACAAGTTTGTAAGAGGCATGGAGGCTGTTTAAAAGCACCCTTCTGGATGCCCTGAATAAATGCATCCCACAAGTTAAAAAAGGAAGCAGGAAAACCAAAACTCTTCCATTGTGGCTAAATGGGGAGGTGAAGGAAGCTATTAGAGACAAAAAGGCATCCTTTAAGAAATAGAAGGCTAGTCCCAGTGAAAATAATATGAAAGAGCATAAACACTGGCAATGTAAATGTAAAGTGTTAATAAGACAGGCCAAGAGCAATTTTGAAAGGAGGCTTGCTAAAGAGGCAAAAAAAAGCAACAAAAACTTTTTCAAATACATCAGAAGCAAGAAGCCTGCTAGAGAGTCAGTTTGGGCCATTAGATGACAAGGGAGTAAAAGGGGAGCTCAGGAAGGATAAGGACATTGCAGAGAAGCTGAATGAGTTCTTTGTGTCAGTCTTCACTGCGGAGGAATTTGGGGCGGTACCTTGCATTGTGAGCGAGGAATTGGAAGAGCTGTTACAAATCAATGTGATGCTGGAAGATGTTCTAGGGCAAATTGACAAACTGAATACTAACAAGTCACCAGGGCCAGATGGCATTCACCCTAGAGTTCTGAAGGAACTCAAATATGAAATCGCTTGACGTCTGTGCTGGGCAAAATTGTGGAAACCATCATTAAGGACAGAATTGCAGGGCATGTTGACAAACATGGCTTAATGGGGAAGAGTCAACACAGATTTAGTAAAGGTAAGTCATGCCTCACTAACCTGTTGGAATTTTTTAAGGGTGTAAATAAGCATGTGGACAAGGGAGACCCAGTAGATAATATAGTGTACTTGGATTTCCAGAAAGCATTTGATAAGGTCCCTCATGAGAGACTCTTGAGATAGTTAAACGGTCATGGGATAGGAGGTAGTGTCTTACTCTGGATCAGAAACTGGTTAAAAGATAGAAAGCAAAGGGTTGGTCAGTTTTGACAATGGAGAGATGTAGAAAGTGGTGTCCCTCAGGGATCTGTATTGGGACCGGTGCTGTTTAATGTAGTTATTAATGATTTGGAAAAGGGTGTTAAGAGTGAGGTGATCAAATTTGCAGACGACACCAAATTATTCAAGGTAGTTAAAACACGAGCAGACTGTGAGGAACTGCAACAGGATCTTATGACACTGGATGCCTGGGCGTCTAAATGGCAGATGAAATTTAATGTGGACAAGTGCAAAGTGATGCATGTAGGGAAAAATAATCAAACTATGCCTACACATTGCTGTGTACTAAGCTAGGAGTTACCACTTGGGAAAAGGATCTGGGGGTGGTTGTGGACAATACAATGAAATCTACAGCACAGTGTGCAGCAGTGGTCAAAAAAGCAAACAGAATGTTAGGAATTATTCGGAAAGGGATAGAGAATAAAATGGAGGATATCATAATGCCTCTATATAAACCAATAGTGCGACCGCACCTTGAATATTGTGTGCAGTTCTGGTCACCCCATCTCAACAAAGACATAGCTGAACTAGAAAAGGTGCAGAGAAGGGCAACGAAAATGATCAAGGGCATGAAAGGGCTCCCGTATGAGGAGAGGCTTGGTAGGTGGTTGGGGCTCTTCAGTTTGGAGAAGAGATGTCTGAGAGGAGATATGATAGAGGTCTACAAAATCATGAGTGGTGTGGAACTAATAAACAAGGAGCAGTTACTTGCCCTCTCAGCTAGTACTAGAACTAGGGGACACTACATGAAACTCATGGGTGGCAAGTTTAAAACAAATAAAAGAAAATATTTTTTCACTCAGCCTATAATTGGGTTGTGGAATCTACTGCCAGAGGCTGTGGTAAGGGCCAGTACTATAGCTGAGTTTAAAAGAGGTTTGGACAAGTTTCTGGAAGATAGGTCCATTAGCAGCTATTAGCCAGACAGGATCAGGGAACATGACAGGAGCTGGGGGAAAACAACAGGGAATGGATCCCCCATTGTGACCTGTTGGGTGCTTCTCCCAAGCCACCGTGATTGGCCACTGTCAGAGACAGGATGCTGGGCTAGATGGACCATTGGTCTGACCCAGTATGGCACTTCTTATGTTCTTAGTGCTGCGCTCCCTTCAGTCTCTTCTCCTCCCTCCTCTCCTACACTGAGTGTGCTTGGCTGGAATGCTATGTTCCAACACCCAGGTCTTAATTTGTACCAGGGTTTGACAGGGCCCAGCACCTATTTTCATGCCAGGACTTAGTGCCAGCACCTCTTCCAGACTGTCACTGATGTTACTCAGCAAGATCCCACCCATGGCAAAATGCACCAACCTCTGCCCCAGCCTCTGCCCTGGTACAGTTGAGACTGGGGCAGCTGTGGATGGGTAGGGAGGTGCTTTAGCTATCTGCCCTTTGGCAATCAGCAGCTGATTGAAGGAGACTGGTGCTGTCATCACCAACAGCCTGAGCAAGGGTTGACAAAGAAGAGAGAGGCTCAGGGCTAGTGAAATGGTGCAACTTGGGAGGGTAGCTTCGTCACACTCTGAATGCTCCCAGACTACTTAGGGTCAAGTGATGGAACTTCTGACACAGGCTTAAGACCTAACACCTTCACTCTTTCTAGAAATTAAGGACTGTCAGCATCCCTTGTTGGGCAGAGAAGGAGACAGAGATGGCAAAGCACACACGCCTGGGGTATGATGCTCTCTGGTACAACTGCATTCCCTGCCATTGGGAAGAGGTGCAGGGGGAGCATTTCATCTGGTGCACCAGGGCCCATTCCAACCTAGCTATGCCCCTAATTGGATGTGGTGCTGGCCACATCATGCTCTTGTGCACCATAGACCACAAAACCTGGTGTGCCTTAACCACACCAGCCTGATGGAATGCATGGCTCAGCTTGGACTTTATTTATATATTTATTTCATTATATTTATATACCAACCCCCATGCCTACGGCATCTCGGGGCGGCTTCCAACATAGAACAAAACAATTTTTAAACATAAAAAATCGACAATATCATCGTTAAAACAGATTTAAAACACCCCCCACAAAAATTAACACCCCCCCTCCCCTCCGAAGGCCTGGGCGAACAGCCAGGTCTTACAGACACGTCAAAAGACCAACAGGCCCGGGGCCAGGCAAGTCTCCGGGAGGAAGTTCCATAACCACGGCCCGGCCACAGAGAACGCCCTCTCCATTGTCTTACACGGGGGACCTCCAGAAAGGTGCCCCTGGTTAGGGCTGATGCGGCAGCAGCTTTTACCGCGCCGCGATTCCGTTCCGCCATTTCGGAACTGCCCGCGCCACACCGTGACTTTTCTGCGGATATTCTGCTAATTCCGCCGGAATTCTGCAAATCGCGGAATTGCGGAAAAATTGCAGAAAAATTGCGGAAATCGCAGAAAACCGCTATTCCGCTATTTTTTGGCGCTGGCGGAATTGCGGAAATAGCGAAAATGTCATGTTTCCATGATTCCACTAAGTTGCGGAATTAAATAAGCGGAACCGCGGAACTGCGGAATGAAACCGCGGAATTAAAGCCTCTGCCATGCCGTTCCACTAATTGCGGAAACACTACCACTGCGATATTCCGCTACAGCCCTACCCCTGGTGGACCGAAGGGATCACTCTGAAGAGCGGAGGGCGAGGCAGACCCCAATATATGAGGGGCCCAGACCGTGCAGGGCTTTGTAAATCAATACTAACACCTTGAATCTGGCTCGGTACACTATAGGCAGCCAGTGCAGAGCGTGGAGCACCGGTGTTATGTGCTCACGTCACCCCGTCAGGAGACAGGCCGCCCCATTCTGCACCAGCTGCAGCCTCCAAACCAGAAACAAGGGAAGCCCCACATAAAGTGCGTTACAGTAGTCTAGTCTCGAGGTGATGAAGGCATGGATGAGAGTGGCCAGATCGGGCCTGGAGAGGTAAGGTTGAAGTCCCCGTACCAGATACAGCTGGCGAAAGGTGGCTTTAGCCACCACCTCCACCTGCTGATCCAGACGGAGGCCCGAATCCAAAACCACCCCTAGACCCCGAACCTGAAGAGCAACAGGCGGACGAACCCCCCCATCAGGGGGGCCATCCCCTCCCACCACCATCACCTCCATCTTATCGGGATTGAGCTTCAGTCTGGTCTGCCGCATCCAATCCACCACGACCTCCAAACATTGGGAGAGTAAAGAGACCACAGGACCTGGGACTTTGACTTTTGACATGACAAAAGGGCAACAATTTTATTAAAAGTGCAAATATTGTTTGACTTAAGCATAGTCTCTAAATTAGTGGTTTTCAGCCTATGGTCCATGGACCTCTGGGGGTCCTCAGATTACATCTAAGGGGTCCATGAAAGAAGATTATCATTATTATTATTTTGTCACATTTATAACCCGCACCCTCCTGCTCACTATAGCAGCTTGGGGCAGTTCACAGTAAAGTACAAAAATATAACAATTCAACAGTTAAAATCAGATACATAAAATTATAAACTTATTAAAACTTATTCCAACTTATTAAAAGAGCAGAACCAAACACCAAGACATGACCCCCCAACGCAACCCACCCCACCTGTCTCCTTCCTCAAAGGTCTGGTGAAACAGCCAGGTCTTACACTGTCTTCGGAAAGACGGGAGATTCGGGGCTAAGCGGGCCTCCATCAGGAGGGAGTTCCACAGCCTAGAAGCAGCCACTGAAAATGCGCTCCCCATCGTCGCTACCTGGGAAACCCAGGGGACTTCGAGTTGGGTATCTCTGGCTGACCACAGGGGTCTCACCACGGCCTGAGGCATGAGGCGGTCCCGCAGGTAAGCGGGGCCCAGGCTGTTGAGGGTTTTATAGATCAACACCAACACCTTGAATCGGGTCCAGAAGACAATGGGCAGCCAGTGCAGAGAACAGAGCACTGGTGTGATGTGCTCACGATGACCCATCCATGTAAGGAGGTGGGCCATTGCATTCTTTTTATGATTTGTTTTAAAATTTGTTGATTTATTTTAAAATGTTTTATTGTTAAATTTTTTGTGTGTTGTTCGCTGCCCCGAGCTGCCTTTGGGCAGGAGGGGCGGGATATACGTTTTAAATTTTTTTTAAAAAAATTCTGCACCAGCTTCAGCCTCCGGACCATCACCAGGGGTAGCCCCATGTAGAGTGTGTTGCAGTAGTCCAGTCTAGAGGTGATGAAGACATGGATGATGGTGGCCAGGTCAGACTTCAAAATACCCAAACATAACCGTTGCACCAAATGTAACTGGCGAAAGGTGCTCCTCACCACAGCTGCCAGCCGGGGTCCAGGTGGAGCTGTGAGTTGAGGAGCACCCCTAGACTATGAACCTGAGAGGTTAATGGGGGGCAGATGCCATCAATGATGGGGGATACCACTCCCCCCGGCCTACCCTCCAACATCACCTCCATCTTGTCAGGAGTCAGCTTCAGACAGTTTGCTGAAAAAGAGATGTAGAGCTGTGTGTCATCAGTATATTGATGGCACCTAACGCCAAACCCTCTCACGACCTTGCCCAGTGGCTGCATATACACATTGAACAGGAGAGGGGACAGAATAGAACCCTGCGGGACTCCACACGTGAAGTTCTGGAAATATGATGAACACTCCCCAAGTACCACCTGGTGAGTTCTCCCAGTCAGGAAAGAATGGAACCATTCAAGAACATTTCCACCCACCTCAGCCCAGTCCCGCAGGCGTGCCACCAACATCTCATGGTCAACAGTATCAGACACTACCGACAGATCTAATAGAATCAAAAGAGATGATCTGCCCTGATCCAAATCATGGCGCAGGTCATCGACCAAAGCCACAAGTGCAGTCTCTGTGCTAAATCCAGAACGAAAGCCGGACTGCAAAGGATAAAGAAAACTGACCTGATCCAGATGGTCGTGAAGTTGCCGAGTCACAACCTGTTCAATAACCTTCCCTAAAAAGGGAAGATTAAAGACTGGTCAATAGCTGGCAAGGGAGTCAATGTCAGGTGATGGTTTCTTGAGCAGAGGCCGCACCACCACCTCTTTGAGGCGGCCTAGCACTCTGCCCACCCTAAAGGAGGCATTGACAACCCCAGCCAGCAGTGGTCCTAATGTCTCCCAGTAGGCCTTGACCAGCCAGGACAGGCATGGATCTAATTCACAACAAGTTACTCTGACAGCCCCAAGAGCATTCGCTGCATCAGCGAGTGATACCCACTGAAACCAATCCCATGAAACCAGACAAGGCAGGGCCGTCATTACCTCGGATTCTCCCATTGCTATAAGTGCGGCATCAAAGTCATGGTGAATCCGGGCAATTTTGTCCATGAAAAAGTCGACAAACATGTCACAGCGAGCACTGGAAGATCCCAGTTCCAGGCAGAGGGAGGCTGGACTGACCAACCCCTGCACCACCCAGAAAAGATCAGCTGGACACGACTTCACGGATGCTATGAGGGCAGCAAAGAACACCTTCTTTGCTCTCCGCACAGCCACCACATGCCGCAATCAGTTGACTTCAGCACGAGTATGGCGCCACCATCGCTCCAACCGCCATCCCTCCCATTTCATCCATCGCAGGTCCTCTGTAAACCAAGGGGAGCTGCATTGTTGGCATTCAGGAAGCAGATGCCTAGGAGCCATTCGGTCGATGGCCTTAGTCAGCAAGGTATTCCAAAAGGCTACAAGGTCATCGAGTGAGCAGCCATCAAGATTGGGGGGTATTTCCCCAAGAGCATTCTGTAACCTTTCTGGTTCCATAAGGCTTTGGGGATGAACCAGCCAAACTGGTTCAGCACCTCTCCGAGGGCAGACATGCGCCAGGAGACCGGCCCGGAGGAGGTAATGGTCCGTCCATGACAAGGGCACCGCTGACACCTCCCCTGCTACCGGATCCCCTGCCTCAAGGCCAGTGCAAAACATCAGATCCAGGGTGTGTCCCCCATCATGTGCTGGGCCGACAACCCTCTGAGACAGTCCCATGGTTGTCATGATGGCCATGAACTCACGCTCCACTCCCCCAAGATCGATGTTGGCGTGGATGTTGAAGTCCCCCAGGACTAAAGTCCTCAGAGATCACAACACCACCTCTGACACCAATTCTGCTAGAGCATGTAGGGATGCTGCCGTACAGGTAGGGGCACAGTATTCAGTATATCAGCAACAGCCCTAATCTGTCTCTGGCCAAATCAAACTGTAGATGGATGCCCTCTATACCCAAGATAGTTTGCACTGGATACCTCGTCACAGACCAGGTATCCCTAAAAAGAACGGCTACACCCCCTCCCCCCCCCGGCCAGGGCTGATGCTGTACAGAGTACCTGGTCGGAACAAGGTCAGCCAAAATTGGCCCCAAATGAGTGTCCAGCCAGGTCTTTGTAATACACACGAGGCAGACTGGCTAGCTAATCCAGGATTAACTCCCTGATTGTTGTGGATTTTAAGCCACCGATCTCGCGTTCATCATCAGCAGTCCCAAACCAGGGGTCCTCTCATTCTTGATCACCACACCTTCTGCCAGTGAGGGGGACTGGCACAAACACCTGTCCCCTCTCATAGATTTAACAAGCCTCCCGGAGGGACCATAATTGCCCCAGCCCATCATGACCCCAATGGCTGCAGAACCCTTCCCAGCCCCCCAACCCGGTGGCTGTCCTTCCCAGCCCTTGAGGGAGACCCCCACTACCCCTACCCCTCTCACAGAGGGACCAAAATCCCTTAACCCAGAGTCTGACCCCCTCCCTCACACCAAGGGAATGGACCCTTCCCTCCCCAATCCAGTCCCCCTCACACTAGGGGAGGGAGCCATAGCCTATTAACCAACCACCTCCACCCTTACCCACCCCTCCAAAACAGAACCCCCAACAATACCTGCCCTACAAAGAACCAGTCGCGCCTGTATTAATATAACCACCCCTCCACCCCTTAGGTGCATGGCCTGTGGTGCGTGCCTGCGGTGGTGCTGGGCTAGCCGCCACTTTAAGCCCCTCTGCCGGAAGTGGTCCATGAGAAGAGCCCCTGACCCCACCTCCTCCCCTCCTATGGGACTATGATGACGGCACTTGTCAGTTACAAAGGCCGCTTCCCCGTCACACTGGGGCCAGTTCCAAGCCCAAGATTTCCGCAAGGCACAATGTGCCTGCAACAGAGGTCTGCACGGCTCTTGTGCAGGATCAGTTAATAGGTGCTGTGGTGGGGGGAGCACCCAGTTCACCTTTGAAAGTGACAAGTTCTGGCTAGGAGTGCTGCTGAGTCCGGGCTCCTTAGCGGTCCTGGCTGGCACTTGTTAATTGTAAAGGCTGCTTCCCCCACACGCCACTTATCAGGACCCCCAAAGGGGTTTGCGCTTCCATTTGAAATTTTTTAGGGGTCTGCAAATGAAAAAAGGTTGAAAACCACTGCTCTAAAAAATACCTAGTCTGTATATTCCCTGGATTAAATTTTACAGCCAATTCAAGGTGCTGTTTTTAACCTTTAAAGCCCTAAATTCCCTGGGCCCTGCGTATCTGAAAAATTACCTTTCCTACCATACTCCACCTCAACCCCTGTAGTCAGTTGGGAGAGCTCTCTTGCAGATACAACCTGCCAGTCCTGTTCGTACGTAATCCTGTTCACAAGGGCCTGTAGAGAGGTGTTCTAAGTTGTTGCCCCAGTGTTGCCAACTCCCTTCCCCGGTGGTCTGGCTGAGCCCAGGTCTGAGCATACTCCTGAGGCGGTGTAAAACCTTTCTTTTTGGCAAAGCATATGGCAGGCAGAGATAGAGGTTGGGTTGGGGGTGGTTAGGGGTGGGGGGTTTAAGGGACTTTTGTGTGGTTTTGTATTTTTAATGTTGTAAGCTGCTCTGGGCTTTAGGGGAAGGGTGGGGTAGAAATGAAATAAATAAGGGTTCTGGTGACTGGAGTGGAGGAAAGTGAGATCTTGTTTCATTCCTTCATAAAATTATATCCTAGTTTCTACTCTTTTGTCAATTGTTGGCCATCAACATAGAGATCTGCCTTAGCCAGTAGCATCCTTGCAGTCTTCATGTTAGTGTGGGCCCTACCACAGTGGCTAATAACTGATTCTAGTTGTATTTTGATACTCTTCTTCTGTAAAAATTCTGAGATAATTAGAGCTGTCTTTTTGAGGGGCACATCACAGACATCTCTCTTGCATGAAAAGCATTTTTTCCCCCCTCTGAACAGAAAATTTGCCCTGACAAATGATTTTGAGTTGACTTACTGTTGGGTCTTTTAATAAAACATGCTGTTTTATTACCTTAGTGATAGGTTTATGCTTTCTTTTCTTTTCTGAAATGTAGATATTTCCCATCTCTCCTGGTGTTGATACTATTTTTTTTGTTTTTAAGGGCATTCGTATAGTGCAAACATCTACAGATTCCGATTACAAAATGTAGCATCTCTTCCCCCCTTCCCCCGATTCAGTGTGTATCATTTCTGCTGGTAACATTCTTTTCCTTGCTTTTGATATGCAGGACTTCAAAGCAGAGTGCGGATAATGAAAGGAGTCTTGGGTTGGAAAAGGATGTGAACTTGGCCAAGTCGCTTGAGCAGTACCTTACTTCCCTGGGTGTTCTCTCCCAGCCTGCAGCTCCAAATTTCTATCCAAGGATAAAGGGTGACAAAACGTCTCTTAAGGTTGTACCTTTAGGTGTTTTCTATATTTTCTCTCTATATATTTTCCTTTTCTTTTTTTACCCTTTTTCTTTCCCTTTCTCTACCCTCACCCCTCACCAGCACTTTGTTGTTTGTGTTAAGGCATGGAGGAAACTGGGTAAGGATAGCCATTGCAAAGGAGAGGGTCAGTACAAAAAAACCCTACTTGATATGCTGCATTGTTATAGGGTACGAATCCTGTCTGCTCATATATCACAGCATAAATGCTTTGTTATATAACATCTAAGTGGGTGATTTCTCTTTCCCAAAACTAAACTATATTATTATTATTTTTATTTTTATTATTATTATACCACCGCCTCTGTCATACCAGGACTACCACCTGCTGGGCCATATATTCAGGAACGGACTTAGGATGTTTGCTGCCTGAGGCACTTCTCTCCGGCTGCTGCCCCCCAAGCCACAAAATATTAGGTCATCAAGTGCTGCTCCTATGTCAGTCCTTAACGCACTGCTTACTAGAGGTTACCAGAAAGTGTCAGTGTCAGTTGTGAGGGAGTCGGAGCAAGGAGGAGAGTGGAAGGGAAGGGCTATTAACCTGGGAGCAAGGGAGGGGAGGCATGTTGAATAAATAATAAATAATTGATAATTAATAGTGCCAAAAATGTGCCTGGTGCTAAATGGCCATAATTAGAGACAGATCCCTGCATCAAGGGGCTTACAGTCTAATCCTTGTTTTGAAAAAACAAGAACATGTTCTGACCAGTTCTTTCATTTTTGACATCATGTAATGCATTAATATTAAACGGCCTGGGCTCTATATATCTAAAGGGCCTCCTCCCTCCTTCTGTCCGACTGCGGTCTCTCTATTGCTTTGGAACTCTCTTCTCCTGGAGGGTTCATTTGAGCCTGAGCATCTTCCAGAGGCGGTGTAAGACTTTTGTATTTGAAAAGGTATTTGGTGGGTGGGGTTTGGTGGATGATTTTGGGGTAGAGGTGTGAGAGGAGATTGGGTGGGGGCGTGGGTTTGGATGGGTTTTGTGGTGTTTTTTAGGCCATGCATGGCCTAGGTTTTAAAAAGAGTATGGCGAGGGTTGATGAGTGGGGTTTAGGTTTTTTTTTAAATTGTTTTTATATATGTTATGTTTTACATTTATCTTATTTTGTAAGCCGCCCCAAACCTCTGAGGGACGGGCGGGATAAACATTGAAATAAATAAATAAATAAATAAATAAACAAAATCAGCTGAGAGTACTCTTTTGCAAGTTCTATCATTGGCCCAGGTCGTTACATCCTGGGCATGCAGAGAGGTGTTCTTGGCAGCCACTCCATGGCTGTGGAACTCTCTTCCCTTGGAGGGTTGCCTACGCCCTAGTGCAAGTAAGACCTGTTTATTTGGCCAGGCATTTAACGAGCAGCATTAGGATTTGGGAGGGAGGGGTATCAGTATTTTATAGGATTTTTATCTTTTGTATTTTATATATTTTATGATGATGGTAGCTGACCCTGTGGGGGAGGGCGGAATAGAAATTGAAATAAATAAATAAATAAATAAATAAAATAAAGGGTTATCTTTTATTCATCTGTCTGTTACAAACTGGCTGTTACAAACTGGGATAAATACAAAATAATTTATTCCCAGGAATAAATTCCTGCGAACCATTCTAGGATTGCCCCCCTCACTCCGTCCCAGCTGCCTTTGCCAGATTAGAGGCTGGGGCGGAATCTATTCCAATGTCTGTTGTACTTGTAGTAATGTCCTATTGGATTAAAATTCTTTCACTAGCTCCCTTAAGATTGCCCAAAATGTGCTATTTAGAAGAACCAGAAAGGGCGGGCCCTGGGCACGCACCCTGGTCTTGTGCACCCAGCTGAACAGGCCCAGTTAGGACAGAGGCTCAAAGATCAAGCCATTCAGAAGGACTTTGCCATTGTGCATTATGCTAGGGTTGCACCACGTTTTATACTGTGGAAAACTACGGGGGGGGGCCTTAGCCAGTTTTTGCTCAGTAATTTAAGATCGCATTTGAGAATAGCTTTGGCAAGATTACGCAGCGAGCAAATGCTGCCAGCAATGGTCTTGGGGAGAAGGATGGGGTCGGAGGTAACTAGGAGGGTATGTCCATGTGGTGTGGGGGCTATCGAGAACATATTCCATTACCTAATGGAGTGCCCCTTCTACTTGGCACTACGAGAGAATCTCCTGAATCCCTCTCTCACCAAGATGACCTGGCTATCAGCGAAGGAGAAGGCTATCTGGCTTCTACAACAGGAAGATCTTACCCTGATCCACAAAATTGCGGGTTTTGTGTCTAAAGCAGAGGATATCCATGCCAAATACTTTGATCTGGTACTTGCACAGACTTAGGGTCCAGATTCTTTATTTGCCACCGAGTAAGGACCCTAGGTGACTGTCATTTATCAGCAGCCCTCTTGATAGTTCTGGGTTAGTCCTAATACCCCAGTTTGTTTGTTTTATTCCAGCGGCCGCTAGGGTCCCAGGGTGCTTGGTGAAGGGAGGGGAATAGATCCCACCTATTCCACCTTCTTTCTTTTCAATTCCCCTCAAAATGCAGATTGGATTACGGTCTCTCTCTATTGTGACATTCCATTTTATATTTTACTTATATTTTAGCACTTTTTACTGTATGACTGCATGTATGTTTTGTGGAGTGTACATGTGGACAGATTTTATCCTTTGTAGTTTAAAGTAGTGCAAGGACTTGGTGTCACGCTCTTATCAATAAATTCTATTCTAATTCTACAAAATGGTTAGTGAATGAATGATCACCCTGTACACTGATTGTGTGACTATGACCTGCAACCAGCTTCTATACGTTAACAACAACAACGAAAAAGGTTAGGAGTTAAAATGTTTCAGAAGTGGCAAACACTGAAGTCACCCAAAGTGTACACGTGTAGATGGACATCTTTCCAACAGCTAACTCCTATAGATTTAGATGTATAGAACTTATGAGCAGTGTCGACTTGTGAACTTTTAGGCTGATGCGGCGGTAGGCTGGACCACTTGGGGGCAGGGTCACTTAAAATTTGACACCTTACTATAGAATATACAGTTAATTAAACAAAACCACACTGAATACATTTCTGCCCCTCTTCTGAGCAGAGAGTGCACCTCTGGGGGTAGGTTGCAAGTTCAATGTCTGGATTTGGTTGGTATGCATCTAATCCAGAGATGCTTCCAAAGTCTTATCTGACAGTTTGCCTTTTGTGTCAGAAATAATCTGGCTGAAGGAGCAAGAAATGCACCTAAGCAGAAGAGAATTTTGTCTTTCCTTCCATCTGCTGGCTCACACAGGGAATACAATCATTTTAGAACTGGGGTGGGAGTGGGGAGAAGGATGGATTACTGCATGAGAGAAAGGCAAGACAAGTTGTCTTCTGCTAAGATGTGTGTCTTTGCTCTTGCAGCCAGACAATTTTGGTTCAAAAAGGCAACGTTCTTTTTCAGATTCAGCTGTAGCAGAGTCCCTGATCAGATGCATACTAAACCCAAAGGCTGAATTTGCAAGCTATCCCTAAACCATCTCTCTCTGCTAACAAAAAGAGGGGCAGAAATGCAGTAATTTGATGAATGAGAACAATGCGATTATTACTCCACAACCTTTCCCCTCCTCTCTCCACTCCCGGACTCCTTATTTTGGAAAGGCAGTTTTCTGTTTGCAAAATCCTGCCCTGACATGCGCGAGAGAAGCCGCGGCAGATCCCCGTTCGCACTGGTTCTTTTCCCATCGGCCGGCTCCTCCACGCTGCCACGTCGTCTCTCACCCCTCCCGCTGCTGCCACTACCATCGCAGATGGGAACGCAGCTTGACAGACACATTCACTGACCAATTACTGCATGCTTCCTTTAGCTTTACAGGACCAATCAGTAGTGGCTTCAAGGCGGGCATAGAAGAGAAATAACTGGTACTTTGGGGATACCATCCAAGCAATCAGGAGACATAGTTTACATATCCAGGCTGGCCAATTATCATCACAACCACATCATGCAGCACTGTGACAGAGGACATAAGAGAATCTCTATTGGCTCTTTCCTAAACATATACTTCTGACTTCCCAGTAACAAGTGGGTGAGAGAAGTTGGCATGGTCACAGCACAGAATGAGGATATTTGTTTGACATTTCTGATGGCCAATTGGCATAACAAACTGATCTTATACCACAGTGACATGTAAGAGAATCGCTGGCATATGCTTATTCTCTGCATATGCTCGCTGTGCAGGCATATAAAATTTGGACCCGTTATCACATCTTTCTGATATTTGGCAGAGATTATTCTGAAATTGTGAGATACAGTCCTGCCAAATTTCATGTACACTGGTTAGTCTGCTCGTATACGGGGCTGAGATATTTGATGGGCCTTGCTGTTCCAAGCTGGAAGTCGTGCAAAACAAGTTCTTGCGTGGTATTTTGGGGGTACCACAGGCGGTCCTGGTACCAGTTCTTAGGGCAGAAACTGGAGCTTGTTCTATTTTGAACCAGATCAAAATAAAGGACCTGTGTTACTGGGTGAAACTTTGTACCCGGGAGGAATCGAGTTTGACCTCTCTTTGTCTGCAGGAAGAATTAGAACAAAAGCAGACCCCTCTGTACCCATGGGTGAGCAAGATCATGCAACAGTTGAGCAGTATAGGGTTGTCTATGGATTTCTTATCTACCATAGATCGGGTTAGTATGGGACACATAATCAAATCTAAGGTAATAGATATTGGAAAACAGGAAGATATTGCTGCGTTGGCAGATTGGAAAGTTGCACCCAATTATCATCGAATTAAACAAGTGCATAGATTTGAGTTATATTTGAATTGGTTTCCCAAACGCTGTATACGGAGGGCCTTTACACAAGTACGTTTACAGCTGATTAAGTCGGCTATAACTCAGGGAAGATATGCAAACCAGCCTTATGCAAATCGTACCTGCCCATGTAGCGATAGTCATTTGGAGGATGTTTTTCATATTATCCTCCATTGCTCGCTATATGAAGAACTAAGGCAAGCTTGGTTAACTCCTTTGTGGCATGAATATCCTTATTTGTCCGACTATTCTCAGTTAGAGCAATTGTTTACTACAAAGGAGAAGGCAGTGGCAAATGTTGTAGCTATATTTGCCCATTTGGTCTCCTAGAAAAGGGAGGATCTTGGTGCTTGCAATGCAGGGACTTTGTCAGGGCAATACCCTATGTGGTGTATCTTGGTGGCCCTCCCTTTCACTTGGAAGTAAGGGTAGGTGCGAGTAAGGATGGATCCTGGGGTATGGTTGATTAAACTGCCTTTAGTAAACCAAATTCATCCCCTGCAGGTGAGCGAGGCTCCACCCCCTGGGAGGGCTCAGCCCAAGCCACAGGCCAAAGCTGCCCGCCCGCCCCAGCGGGCGGCAGCCCTTGGGCGGTGCCCGAAGGGCGGCGACAAAAGGGCTCTGGCCGTTTTGTGGCCGTTGTGAGGCCGGAGCGAGGACAGCGAGGGGCCACCCCCCTGACAGCACGCCCACGATCACGCAACACCTGCAGGCCTGGCCTCCCCCCGATACCTGAACAGGTAACACCTATGCTGCCTCCCTATACCTCCCTTGCCGCCCCGCCCTCTATCACCTCCCTCCTTCTAGCCTCTCTCACGCACCCCCTCCTTCTCCCTCTTCCTTCACCAGCAGCCTTTCTCCAGCCAACCTACCCCTTATCCTCACCCACGCCCATCCCCCCTCCCCACCCTCATCCCCCCTTACCCATTCCCCCTAGGCCTAAACCCGGCCGTTCCCCATCCCCCAACCTCATCCGCATCCCCTGCCTTCCCAAACACCAATTGCCTTTTTCCTGCTCCCTCTGGAACTGCCGCTCGTCCGTGGCTAAAGCTCCCTTCATCCACGATCTCTTCCTCTCTCGCCCCTTTCAACTCCTGGCTCTTACGGAAACCTGGATCACGCCCTCCAACTCTGTTACCCCGGCTGCTCTATCCTCCGGGGGCCTGTCGTTCTCTCACCGCCCCCGCCCTGAGGGCCTGGGTGGTGGTGTGGGCTTGCTCCTTGCTAAGCACTGCCAATTCAAAACCCTCTCCCCTCCCCCCTCCTCCTCCTTCCCTTCCTTTGAGGCCCACTCTGTGCGCTTATACTCCCCTCTACACCTTCGGGTTGCTGTCATCTACCGCCCCCCGGGTTCCCTCTCCTCTTTCCTCCCGGACTTTGAATCCTGGCTCACCTTCTTCCTCTCCGATGATATCCCCACTCTTATCCTTGGTGATTTCAACATTCACGTTGACACGCCCTCCGCCCCCTCTGTTTCCCGCTTTCTCTCTCTCGCTTCCTCCTTTAATCTCCGACTCTGGACCGACTCCCCCACTCATACTGACGGCCATTCCCTCGACCTCGTCTTCACTCGAAACTGTTCTCTAACTGACCTCTCCTTTGACCCCTTCCCTAGTTCTGATCACTTCCTCGGCTCCTTCAGCCTTTCCCACCGACCCCCCTCCGCCTCCCCCTCTATGCGCCCCTTCCGCAATATGCAGGCCCTTACTCCCTCGGAGTTTGCCGCACATCTTTCCCCCCTTCTCCCCCCCGTTTTCGCCTCCTCCTCCCCTGACTCTGCTGTCTCTGCTCTCAACGCTTCTCTCTCCTCGACCCTTGACTCTCTTGCCCCCCCCTCTGCTCGCCCCGTCCGCCCCCTCGACCCCCGCCCCTGGCTTACCCCTGCCATCCGCTACCTCCGCTCCTGCGCCCGGGCTGCCGAACGCCTCTGGCGCAAATCCCGCTCCCTCCCTGACTTCCTCCATTACAAATTCTCCCTCTCCTCCCTCTCCTCGGCTATCTCCCTAGCTAGGCAGCGCTATTATGCCTCTAGGATCGAATCTTTCTCCCGCGACCCTCGCCGCCTTTTCTCTACTTTCGACTCCCTTCTCAAACCCCCCTGCCCTCCCCCGCCCTCTTCCCTTGCTGCTCGGGATCTTGCGTCGTTCTTCACCTCCAAGATTGACAAGATCCGTCGGGATATTGCCTCCCGCCCCCCTCCGCCCCCCGCTCCCCTCCCGCCCCCTCCCCCGCCCCCCTCCCTCCTCGCATCCTTCCCTCCTGCCTCTCTCCAGGAAATCTCTGCTCTTCTCTCTTCATCCAACCCCTCCACCTGCCCCCTTGACCCGATCCCCTCCCGCCTCCTGACCTCTATTGCTCCCACTGTCGCTCCCCCCCTTCTGCATGTTGTCAATCTCTCCCTTTCCACAGGCTCCTTCCCCTCTGCCTTCAAACATGCCACTGTCTCCCCCATCCTCAAAAAGCCTACCCTGGACCCTTTCGATCCCTCTAGTTACCGGCCGGTCTCCCTCCTTCCCTTTGCTTCGAAGCTCCTGGAACGTGTCGTCTACTCCCGCTGCCTGAACCTCCTCTCTGCCAACTCCTCCCTCGACCCTCTCCAGTCCGGCTTCCGCCCCCTCCACTCTACTGAAACTGCCCTGGCCAAGATCACCAATGATCTACTTGTCGCTAAATCGAAGCGCCACTACTCCGTTCTTGTCCTCCTTGACCTCTCTGCCGCCTTTGACACTGTCGACCACTCGCTCCTCTTGGACTCCCTTTACTCTTTGGGCTTCCGTGGCTCTGTCTTTGACTGGTTCTCCTCCTACCTCTCTGACCGCTCCTTTAATGTCTCCCTCCCCGAGTCGACCTCCCCCTCCCTTCCCCTCTCGGTTGGGGTTCCCCAAGGTTCTGTCCTTGGCCCTCTCCTCTTCTCTATCTACACCCGGTCCCTTGGTGAAATTATTGCCTCCCACGGGTTCCAATACCATCTCTATGCTGATGACACCCAACTCTATCTCTCTACCCCCTCTCTCTCCTCCTCTGTCCGCTCACGCCTCGTCGACTGCCTCTCTGATATCTCCGCCTGGATGTCCCGACGCCAACTCAAACTGAACATGGCCAAGACTGAACTCCTCATTTTTCCTCCATCCCCCTCCTCTCCCTCTGACCTGACCATCTGCATTGATGGGGTCACCATCCGTCCTGTTCTCCGTGCCCGCAGCTTGGGCTTCATTTTTGACACGCACCTCTCCTTTAAACCTTACATTGACTCTGTGGCCAAATCCTGCCGATTCGCTCTCCTCAACATTGCCCGCATACGCCCCTTTCTATCTGTCTCCTCGGCCAAAATCCTTGTTCATGCCATGGTTATCTCTCGCCTCGACTACTGCAACCTCCTCCTTGCTGGCCTCCCTCGCTCCCACCTGTCCCCCCTTGTGGCGATCCAAAACTCTGCCGCCAAGGTCATTCACTCTGCCCGTCGCTTCGACCATGTGACGCCTCTCCTCCTCTCCCTTCACTGGCTCCCCCTTCCTGAACGTATCCTGTTCAAACTCCTGGTTTTCACGTTCAAATCGCTCCATGACCAAGCTCCCCCTTACCTCTCGGACCTAATCGCCCTACGCGCTCCTGCGCGCGCTCTCCGCTCTTCCGCTGTCCCCTCCCTCGCTCTCCCTCGCTTCTCCTGCTCGCCCAACCGCCTTCGTCCCTTCTCCCTCGCTGCCCCGCATGCCTGGAACTCCCTCCCTGCCGACGTCCGCCTCGCCTCCTCCCTCCGCTCCTTCAAATCCCTCCTCAAGACCCACCTTTTCCATGCTGCCTTTCCCAATGCCCTCTAGTCTTTCCCCTTGCTCTTACTGTCAGCCCTCCTCTGCTGACTGCTGCTACCGACCACCTTGTAACCAAGCCAAGTACACGCACCTGAGACTTCGCATCCGCCTGAATGTTTGTTTGTCTTCTCCCATGTCTCTCCCGCTGTCCCCTCTCCTTGTCTCCCCCTCCTTGTCTTTTAGATTGTAAGCCACAGGTAGGGACCGCAGCTGATTATATGTTCTGTACAGCGCCAGGTTGTTACTGGCGCTTTATAAATGTTTAATAATAATAATAATAATAATAATAATAATAAAATGGAGGATCGGCTTGAATTGGACTGGAATAGTCCTAGGATTTAAATGATTGAATTTGTTATCACTTCAGGGGACAACCCCTGCCGAGGTACCCCGCAGAAGAGTAAGGCAAATTTCTCTGGCTCTGGACTGGCTCTTTTGCGATATAGTTATGTGGTGATAAATGATGCTGTTTGGTATATTACCATGGTTGTATTTTGTGATGTTATCATTTGACTATTTTATTTTTATTTTTATGGTTTTGGGTTGTTTATTGTTTATTTGTATATTGATATGTTATTATATTATATTTTTGTATATATATGTCTGTGATTATGGCTGTGGCGAAAGCTAGCCGAATAAAGTTTATTATTATTATTCTAAAAAAAAAAAGAAATGTACACTGGTTGGACTACAAAGGTGCTACACTCAGACATACATTTATAAGTTAATTGCTTATACCACCAGGACCCATTAACCAATCCTTCTGAAAGTTGGTAGAGACAGTAAATTTGAGAAGTGGTAGAAACGTGACAAGTTTAATCTACATTAAATGTGAGGTAAAGAAGTTACAACTAAGAATGTATATGAAGATTTTTGCAAAATAATATAATTCAACTGCTTCTAAAATTGGAGTCTTTTATTCAATCTTCTTGTAAAACCTGACTGTTTGCCCAGGCCTTTGGGGAGGGTGGGATAGGGTTTTTAATCTCCCTGCCCTTATTTTTTATTTTTCTCTTATCCCTGGATGTTTTAATTGTTGATGTTTTAAAGAAAGTAAATGTTTTTATGAATTTTTTAATTGTACGTCGCACCAGGATGCCGTAGGCATATGGGGCAACTCATAAATGTAAGAAAATAAATAAATAAATAAATAAATAAATAAATTCCACACTCGCTGCAGTCTCCGGACCATCACCATAGGTACCCCATGTAGAGTACATTGCAATAGTTCAATCTCGAGGTAATGAAAGCATGGATGATGGTAGCCAGGTCACTATCTGAAACATACGGCTGAAGCCGTCACACTAGATGCAATTGGTGAAATACATTCCTTGCCACAGCCCTCACCTGGGAATCCAGGAGGATCCGCGGATCGAGGAGCACGTCCAGACTATGGACCTGGGCTAGCAGTGGAGGGCGGATCCCATCAATGATGGGAGATGCCGCATCCACTGCCCTCCCCACCACCATTACCTCTGTCTTGGAGCAGGAGGGGCGAGGTAGCAAATGATTTTATAAAATAAAAATAAAATAAAACTTCTATGGAACTTAGGCTAAGGTTCAGTAGCACGTGAGCTGTCTCACCTAAGAATTGCACTCAGGGGCTAATGAAAGGGTTGGGTTTTGGGGTTTTTTTTTTTAATAAAAAATGAAAAGGAAATGTATTTTACCAGGAAATGTATTTTTACACATAAAATTAAAGGACACAAAACTACCAAGAAATATTTTAGACTAAGGTAATGAAACGTCATTTGATGGGTACTCCGAATGAGAAAACCCTCCCTCCATATAAAACTTCACAACATGAAGAAATGCTGCAGGATTATAGCAAAGCATAAAGGAAGAAGTAGCAGTAAAATCCAATAAAACTATGTCCATACACAACTTGTCAAGCATAAAGCTTTCACACATAGGCATATGAGTTTTGCACTTTAAAACATGAGGAGCAAATACTAGAGCCAATCAAAGCAACACACACTAACAGCATCTAAATCTGCATTTTCTCTTTTAAAATTTATTTAAATCTCTAAATGCTTTATCTCATAGCAGCCTCTAGACCCAACTTAATAAACAGCAAGAAAAAATCTTTTACAAAACCACAAGGGTTTCCCCATCTAGCACTAAAGATACCGGGGGGGGCAAAGCTCAAAGTAATGTTTGCCCTTCACAAGGGACCATATGCTACAGTTATCATGTCTCAGAAAATAGCCCTGCAGCTTTCTTTGAAAATCATTGATTAGACCTGGAATCCTCTGCAGTTTAGATTCAAGAAACAAAATTGCACTTTGTGAGTACAATTTGAACATGCACCCTATGTCCGTTAGAAAGAGGCACAGCAGTGTGGGCATCAACACCCTTCCATCTCCTCTCTCTGCTCCAGCCCCTACCCCCCTTGCAAACACCCACCCACATACCCATTGACTCACCTCTGAAGCTGTGCTGCAGCAAAGAATCCTGTGCCATATCTCCTCAGGGGAACGCCTGCCACATAGTGATGTTGTGGCTGCCTGGAGCAAGCTCAGGTGGGCACAAAGCAAGTCCTGCCTCTGGCAGACCTATTCTCTGATAATACAACAACAACTGCTAGATGTAAACCAAATGTTCATAGGTTTAATATAAGTGCAAACAACAATAATGGGTATTTTCAGACGTTACGAGATCACGGTGAACCACGGTGAATACCCACCTGTGGTCACCGTGTCTCGAACGTCTGTTTGGCGGCCGCCAGATGTTCGCCACGGTCAATACCCACATGGGGTCAATTTGAACCACGCTTCCTGGGCTAGCTGGGGGAATGTCCCGGGAAGCGTGGTCAAAAAGATCCCCAGCGGGGACCAAAAAAGAGTAACGTCTGGCCGGTTGCCACGGCCTGGGATCCCCGGCGGGATCCCGGGCCATGGCGCTTCCGGCCTGATGCGGCGGCCGCAGTGGCCCCGCCGCCCACCCGTCTCCCTGGAGGGCGGGCGGCGGGGTGCGTGGAGGGGGCGGGGCCGTGCGGCTGCACGTTGCGCCGCGCGGCCCCGCCCCCTCCCACATTCCCCGCCGGGATCTCCCCGGCACGTCTGCTATGGCGTTACGGGGTGATCCCGGGGGGGAATGATTTCGGTGATTTCGGTACGGGGTCAAAGGGCCCCGTAACGTCTGAAATCACCCAATGATGGTAAAATGGAGAAAGAAAAACAACAAAATTCAGAAGCCCATAGGAAAACAACAAGTTTCAAAAGCCCAACGTTTCGCCAGTAGACCTGGCTTCCTCAGGGGCGGTTATAAAATTCCTGTCTTCTAGAGGTAAGATAAAAATGTAGACAGATCTGAAAGGGACAGCGTACATAAACAATTTGAAAAGTGAACATATAATACGCTTATTAATATACAATCTTTTATATCATTGAACAAAAGAGTTCAAAAGGCCAAACAAAATGTAGCAACCCCCATCCTAGGTTTCTTTTGGCCGAGACCTCATATAACCACATAGGAAAGAATCTCTACGTACTTTGCTACTTTATACCTATCTATCTATTGAGCCCTATTTGCTGCTGCCATTGGGCCAAGAATGATATAAATATTGCCCTAAGATTACTCTCATTGGCTGGATTTCTCCATAGGAACTCAGTATGAGAGACTCCAGCCACGCCTGTAACCCCGCCCCTAAACTGAACAGAGCTTGTACCGTTCAGGCAGTCAGTGTTTCACCCCAGACATGCACAGCAAAGCTCAAGGCTGGGGCAGAACAGCCGCTGCTAGACTGCTCCCAGCCAAGCCCCTCCCTTACAGCTCCCTGTGATGTATTGAAACACACCAGTGAATCTGCTTATGTGAATCTGTGGCCTAATTCCTTATTTGAATCTGCTGTTGTGGGTTGTTCACTATGTTCTTCCTGGAGTGCTGATGTAATACAGATTGTAGTTGTGATGGAGTCTCATGTGTGTACCTGTCTCTAAGCTTGAGTCACTATAGCCAACATACATTACACTTGCCTACAATGGGAACAGCTTTAGTGGCTCAGAGCCCATTTGGCCATATGGAGGAGCCTGTTCCGCTTATGAAGCCACCTACAAGAGTACTATCTACAGACTCCCAACAGCATTACAGACGACATCTGTGTCTCTCTTTTATTAGACTGTCCTTTGTCTGAAATATTCCTACTTCACTCAGGTATCAAAAATATCACAAGAGATGATGTAAAGAAAGCAGTAAATTAGAAATTATAGGACCAGAACAGCAGGTACTTATCTAGGATAAGGAAGCTTTCAGCAGCAGCAGCAAGGTAGCTGTAAGAATTAATGAATGGTCCTGCTCCCCATGGTGCTTTGTGAGTCTCTGTTTTTTGGTCTGAAGCTCTCTCTGAAAACGTCATTCTTTTGATGCTGTTGTCTTTCAGGGAAGTGAAAATTTGTCCAAGTGGTATTTCAATGGGTGTAGTTCTGTCATATGAATTCATAAATAATCTATACGGCTGAGGGCTTCAATGTGGAAGGCAGCCGTGATGACACCACCTATAAACACCATTGAGCGTTGCCATGGGGATGGGTATCTAGAAGCCAGCGGTTTGTTGGATAAAGAACAGATAATCTGAAAATTAAGCACAATCTGTAGGATTCTTTCTGCTGAGGAGTGTTGCAAAACACTTATAGTGAGTCAGAATATGTTACCTGTGATAAAACATGTGCATTTACAGGGACACACACCAGCACCAAACAACAGAGAGAATAATGTCTCAAAAGCTAAAAATAACTAACACTCGCTTTTGCAACAACATGGCGAGCTTTTTCCCTTCTAAAACTCAAAGGCAAGTGCAGATCTTTAAACAATAACAAGGGGACATTCCATGTTTACACATTACATCCTCAGGTTATTAAAGGACTAGTGTTCAAATCAAACCCAGCGAGTGTATGTGAGACAGTTGAGGATGAGGAGTGATGTTTACTTCATGGTCTGAAGAAGGAACTAACATCAGGAATGATGCTTGTTACTATCACACGGCTTTCAAAATGGGAAAACCGATGCAGAGTTTGATTTTTATTGCCCGGAACACTGAAAACTCAGCTTCCTTATATTTTTTCTCCCATCAGGGAGGAATTCATGTGCAGACATGCAATGTTTTTGCTTTCCCTTTGTTTTTCTTTCCCCTCCTGTGATGTCAGTTTAAAAATGAAAAAAGCAGACCCCCATAGCAAGAGGTTCTAATTAGGGCATGATCCTCCAGGTTGCTGAGCACTTTGCCCCTCTCCATGAAAAAACTTAAGCAGATGCTTATCTTTAAGCACTTGAACAATCTTGCTGAAGACAACCAGACAGTTCATGTGCTTAAACTCAGGCATGTGCTTAAGCATTTTGCTGGAGACAAATGGTTTGCTCAGCCCCTTGCACACTCCTAGTCCTTTGAATTTCACTTTTGGCCCAGCTAAAAATCAGATTGTTTCAGATCTTCTTTCTTTCCTTCTCAAAACCTTTCCAGATGGAAAGGAAGCCCAAGGCTCCTCCTGGGCTGTAGCTTAGGCAAAGAGAATACATCCTTCCTGGTGAGTTGATTTACCTTTTTCTTTTAGCAGCTAGGAGGGGTAGATAGAGCCTGTAGAAATAACAGAGCATGGAATAAAGCAGCTGCTTATTATAGATGATAACAGGGGTGCAGCTAGGTTGGGTTGGGTTCTAGTTCAGAAGATGGAATAGGGCCCCCTGCTTCTCCCTCTTGGTAGCAGGGGATGTAGCTGCACATCCTGTCCCTAATCCTATTATAGCTACGCTCGTAGACTATAATCTTGTTTAGATGGACATAAAAAGCTGATCTATGAAACAGTTCCTTAAGATATTCTGCCTGCTCCCAAGAATGGCCCTTTTAAAATTGGCTGTGGTTTGGGGGGGAGGAATGGGGGCCCTGTATATGGGCACACACCAATCCCCCACGCATCCCCCCACTCACAGAGCAATCACCATTTTGGCCAATTGCTTCTCCCCTACTAATTTAAAACCAAGAGATGGCAAAAGAAAGACTATGCATGTGACATGCCCAGCACCGAAACTAGTGGCCCACCAGAGAGTCACAACAAAAGGGGTAGCTCCAGGAAGGGCTGGTGTCCGAGATACCAGTAGATAGACATAGCACGACACATTCCTGTCCAGGCAATTCTGGGGACCCCTGTTCTGCTTTTTGCAATGTGGCCGATGGGTGGAGGTGGGTGGGCATGTGCCTTTCGTGGGAGCGTGCACACCCACCCACCCACCGTGGCAGTGACGCAGTGGACTTGTGTGGGCACGTCTCATGTAAAAAGGGCCAATGTCCTGAAAGAACTGCTGTGTAGTGCAGCGTAGTGGATAAGGTGCTGGATGTGAACCTAGGAAGCCAGGGTTCAAATCCTGCCCTAGCCATGAACTCACTGGGTGGCCCCAGGCAAGTCACAGCATCACTTCCCTGTCTGCAATAAGTGGGACCCTGTGTGTGTATCTGTCTCTCCCTGTGTTCCCCTCCCCCATGTCTATTGTAAGCCCAAAGGGCAGGGACCTGTCTCTAATAATAACCACTGTAAAGCGCAAAAGGAGCCAAAACAAGGACCAATTCGGGAAATGGTGAAAATTACATTGTGAACTTGCAATCGTACAGAAGTGAACATAAGCGGCATGTAAGGAACGTTAGGTGGTATGTGGCTGCTCCTTCTTAGGAAGAATTACCAGAAAGAAGTACCGAACAATGGCAATTACTGAATAGGAACCAGCAAAAATAGTGAAAAAGCTGTTAAGTTTCCTCTTCATGTGAGCCCAGTCGAATGGTCTGTTTCTTATGGAAATAGCTTTCACTACAATTGCTCGATTCAGCCCTAAAGCACTACTTGGGTGCCTACCTGTCATTAACTTTCAATTAAAACAAGACATTTTTACCTTTGAAAACCTACCTCTGGGCACCTAAGTGACAATCCTATGTATGGACTTCTAGCAGCAAGTTACATTTAGTTACCTTTTTCTAAAACCTTGGCCTTCTATATATTCCACACATTTATGCTTAGAATAAAGGCATAAGTGGCCAGTTTGCAACCCAAGCAGAGAGGGCTCAGGGTGAAGCTAAAATGTGGGGTCCCTGGTGGCCCAGGCCCCCTCCCCCGGGACACCCTCTGCTGGGCCCTAAAGGTGTTCTTGTTTGTGGCTTCACTGGGAGGGAGTACGGCTTCCACACCCTTCCCTGGTGAAAACAGGTACCACTGCGGGGTCCCCAAAAAGAGTGAGACACCGTGTGGTTACCCCTGGTCATCCTGTGGTAAGGCCGGCCCTGAACCCAAACTTGTATATAAAACCCATTTAAAATGCATGTAAAACTAAATCTCTCGCATGCTGCTGAGTGTCCCATCAATCAATCAAATTCCATCAGGTTGGGAATTGCCTCCCACACAATGATAATAATAACCGTAATCTGGCTGATGCCAGGCAACAAAACCTTCCTACAAAGTACATCTTCCCTTAGAGAAACTCTGGGGGCTGTGGGGCCCAGAACAGCTTGAGTTCCCCACTAGCTCAGTGCCATGATTTTCCCCCTCCCCTAAATTATTTATTTATTATAAGTATTTCTACCTCACCCCTCTTGCTCAGAGGTGACTCTGGGCACTCACAAAACGGTTAAAACCACAATCAATAAATACAAATAAATACAAATATAAAACAAAAAAACCACAGGACTATAAAATCAAGTTACCCATGTAAAAACCCCATCGAACCCCCTAACCCCCCTCTCCCTTCCCCCCTCCAAATGTCTGGTGGAAGAGCGAGGTCTTACATCTACGTCAGAAGGCAAGGAGAACCGGGCTGAGACGGATCTCCACCAGGAGGGCATTCCAAAGCGATGACGCAGTCATCAAGAATGCCTGCCTGTCCATTCGGACTTGCTGGAAATGTGGGACCTCCAGGAGGGCTCTCCCAGATGATCGCAGGGGCCACCAAGGGGATGAGGTGATTCTTCAGATAAGCAGGACCCAGGCTGTTTAGGGCCTTAAAGGGTTAAAACCAGCACCTTGAATTGGGCCCAGAAGACAATAGGCAGCCAGTGTAGTGCTTGGAGCACCAGTGTAATATGCTCCCTGAGATCCGTCCCTGTAAGGAGTCCTGCTGCAGCATTCTGCACCAGCTGCAGCTTCTGAATTTCAGGGAAGAGCGCATTGCAATAATGTAGTCTCGAGGTGGTGAATGTATGGATGAGGGTGGTGAGGTCGGAGTCTGAGACATATGAGCCGAGCCTTCACTAGATGTAATTGGCGAAAGGTGCCCCTGCCCTGGCCACAACCAACACCTGGGAGTCCAAGCGTAGCTGCGAGTCCAGGAGCACCGCCAGACTCTGCACAGATGGAACCAATGGAGGATGAACACCCTCAATAACGAGCACATTCCCCTCGCGAAGATCACCAAATTCACCTGCCAATATCACCTCCGGCTTCCCAGGAGTGAGCTTCAATCAGCTCAACATCATCCAGTCCCCCACAAAGGCCAAACACTGGGACAGCAAGGAGAAGGTAGGGCCTGGGTCAGATGAAAAAGATAGATACAGCTGGGTGTTGTCTGTGTATATTGATGACATCGTACTCTCCAGCTGCACATGACCTCCCCAAGTGGCTTCATATACACATTGAACAGGAGAGGAGACAGAATGGAACCCTGAAGGACCCCACATGAGAGAGCCCCAGGGGATGAAGTACAGTCCCCTAGGAGCACCTGCTCTGATCTCCTGGCAAGGTAAGAACGGAACCATTGTAAAACAGTTCTATCCACCCTGGCCATGTCCAACAGATGAGTCACCAACATCTCATGATTAATGATATCAAAAGCTGCTGATAGGTCCAGTAGAACTAGAAGGGTCATATGACCCCTATCTAGTTCTACTAGGAGGTCATTGACCAAGGCCACCAACGCCGTCTCTGTGCCGTAACCCGGATGAAAGCCCAATTGCATGGGATCAAGAAAAACAGTGTAGTCCAAATGTATCTGCAGCTGTTGGGCCACCACCCATTCAATAATCTTCCCTAAAAAGGGAAGGTTAGAGGCAGGCCGGTAGTTCACTGGAGCATCCACATCAAGAGATGGTTTTTTGAGGAGGGGCCGGACCAAAGCCTCCTTGAGACAGTCCAACACCCTCCCCTCCTGAAGGGAGGTGTTAACTACCCCAGCCAGCACCAGCCCTAATGATTCTCTGTAGGCCTTAACCAACCAGGACAGGCATGGATTTAATTCGCAAGTTGTGGCACAAACAGACCCCAGGACGTTGGCCACCTTGACAGGTGTCACCATTGAAATTCATCCTACAAAACCTGACCAGACGGGGCGTTCCTAACCTCTGACTGTCATTGCATCTAATAAGGCAGAGTCGAAGTCATGCTCGATGCGAGCAATTTTATCTGCAAAGGACGTTAACAACATGTCACAGTGAACCTTAACATAAGAATATAAGAACATAAGAAGTGCCATACTGGGTCAGACCAATGGTCCATCGAATCCAGCATCCTGCCTCCGACAGTGGCCAGTCACAGGGGCCTGAGAGAAGCACCCAACAGGTCACATGCTATCCATTCCCTGTGGGTCATCCCCAGGCTCCCGACCTATCAACAGCTTTTGATATCATGAATTGGACAAGTCCAATTCAAAGCAGAGACAGGGTGGACCAACTAACCCTCTCACCACCCAGAACAGCTCCATTGGACGCGACGGAGCAGATGCTATGAGGGAAGCAAAGAACGGTTTCTTCTATGGTTTATTGTTCTGATAGTCAGAACACTGGGTATTTCTGCCACATCACCACTAGGAGGCGTTAGAAAGCTTCCAAAGTGCTTGCTTGAGACTTTCCCGCCGAAACTCCTCAGTTTTACTTTTGCCTCACACTAGGCAGGAGGCTTTCTTTTCACTCCGGGAAAATAAAAAAAGAAGAAAAAGGACAGACTGAAGACTCTGCTCACAAGCTCTGTGCTGCCGGCCAAGGCTACCGTCACCCTCGGGGCGCAGCCCGGTTCACCCTTTTCCCTTCTGCCGGGCCGACTGTGAACGGACCCGCGCAGGTGTTACTGAGGGGGGCCCTCTGACATGGCAGAGACAGCGAAGACTCGCAGCGAAGACTCGCAGCGCCTCAGCCAGCGCCTCAGCCAGTGCCTCAGCTGCCCAGAGAGAGCTCTCACCTGAACATGAGGTACAGGCGCGGGGGCCCCCATCTGTCTCAGACCTCCAGTAGCAAATGCTGCAGACCCTGACAGCACTGCAGTCTGGAGCAGCTGGGTCTAAAGGGAAAAGGAGGAGGAGGAAGAGTGAGGCCTATTCCTCTCAGAGCAGCCCCCCAGTCAGGGGTTCAAAGGCAAGTCCAAGCGGGCTGGTAAGGGCAAGCATAGAAGCCCCTGGGCTCATCATGCCCCCCCCCCTCCATTCACGATCTCCTGCGCTCTTCCTCACATGAGAAGGGGGAAGGAGGGAGACAGGCCTGGCCCTCAGGAGCGGAGTCATCTTGCTCCATCTCTTCCTCCCTGCCCCATTCCAAACGCAGTAGAAAAAGGGCTTTCACTCAAAGGGAGGCACCCAGGGCCTCAGACTCTGATTCTGAAGTGGAGACACTGGCCTCAGGCGAGGACAGGGAGCCCCATTCAGTAGAGGAAGTCCTGCCCCATTGCTTGAAGGATTTGGATAAGGAACTCTCTTTTCCCCAAACCCATAAGATGCTGAGCAGAGCAGAGAGAGTGCTCCGCATTAAACAAAAACAGCGCAAGAGTAAGGAGTCTGAGTCCTCATCTGCCTCTTCTGACTCTGACAGAGACTTCCTCCCCAAGCTGGGCTTGGATTGGCTACCAGGGTGTCCCGACTCGATTAAAAATTTGAGCGCCTCATAAGGGAGCAATGGAGAGAGCCTACCAAGCTTGTCAGGCTCTCTAGAGCCCAGCTAGAGCTTTATGAATTCCATAGAGCCTGCTCCTATATATTTGGGGTCCCCAAGATTGACGCAGCAGCTGCTTCTCTGGCTAGACAATCAGTGTTCCTCTCTGAGGGTGATGTCATGCCAAAGGATCCTACTGACAAGGGCACTGAGACTGGCCTTAGGAGAAGCTTTGAGTGCCTCTCCAACCTGCTGAAAATGGCAGTCACAACCTCTTACGCCTCAAGAACCATTCTCAAATGGTTTCACATTAGCAAATATAAGGAAGTGTATGAGGCTGAAGCAGACAAGCTAGCTGAAAATATCACCATGGCGCAATCCTTTTTGGTTGATTCCTCCCTGGACTCTGTCCTTTGGGCGGTCAGGGGCATGGCGGCTAACGTGGCTGCCAGAAGATGCCTTTGGCTCCGTTCCTGGAGAGTGGATGCGCATGCTCGTAATCTCTTGGTGAACAGCCAGTTCAAAGGTGCAAAGCTCTTCGGCTCGGCGCTCGATAGGGCTATCAGACATGCCTCAAGTAAGGAAAAGAAAACATCTCTTACCCAGCTTCAGTCAACTAAGTCCTTCTTCCGCTCATTCAACAGGCCTTTTTCAGGACAACGCAGAGACTTTAGTTCCTCTCGTTCCTGGAATTTCTCATCCCGAGCAAGAGGAGACAGAGGTAAGGGGTTTCGGCCCCGGTCCTACCAGCCCACATCATACGGTAGGAGGGGACCACCCTCGGCAAAGAAACATGACTCCTGACGCCCTTTCCCTGGTAGATCTCAAGTCTATCGCTCTGGGGGGCAGGTTACAGATTTTTTCAGAAAGGTGGTTGAATTCCACTTCCAACAGATGGGTAAGGGACACAGTGTCAAAGGGCTACTCCATAGAATTCACACAGTCCCCCAGGGAATCCTTTTGACCGTCTCCCAGGTCCAGGAACTGCAAGAAGCATTCAGCCAGCAGAGATCCAGATGTTCCTGGACTTGCAGCCTATCGAACCTGTCCCTCTATCCGAAAGATTTACGGGACTTTATTCAATATTCTTTTTGGTTCAGAAGAAGACGGGTGGTCACAGGGGTATACTGGACCTAAAGAGGCTGAACAAGTTCCTAAGGTACCAACACTTCAAGATCGAAATGGTAGCCTCCATCTGCATGGCCATTCGCCCCCACCACTGGCTAGCCTCCTTGGACCTGAAGGATGCTTACTTACACCTGCCCATCCTCCCGGCCCACAGGAAGTGGCTCCGTTTCTCTTACCACGACCTTCACTGGCAGTACCGTGTCCTACCATTCGGCCTCTCCACTGCTCCCTGGACTTTCACCAAGGTGTTGATCCCCCGGTCACCAGCTTAAGACCCCGGAGGATAGCAGTCTTACCATACCTGGATGATCTGCTGATACGCGCTCGCTCGGAGGCAGAAACTACGTCCCACGTTCAAGCCACTTTTGCTTACCTGCAGTATCACAGCTTTGTGATCAGCCGGGACAAGAGCCACTTGCCCCCAACGCAGCGAATGCACCATCTGGGAGTAATTATAGACACAATAAAGCACAAGGTGTTTATCCCAGCAGATCAACAACACAGGATACGCCATTTCTGCCAGAAATCCAGACAGTCCCAGTCAGTTCCGTTGAAGCTTCTGGCCTCTCTTCTGAGTCTGATGGTCTCGTGCTTACCCCACCTTCAGTGGACAAGATTCCATGCCAGGCCACTGCAGAGGTTTCTGTGCCCCTGGATTCACCTCATCATGTCCTGATCCACAAAACACTTACAGGTAGACGATTGCACAGCAGAATCCTTACGCTGGTGGGAGGAACCGGATCAGTTTTCGGAGGGAAGCCCCTTACAGGACTCGCCGAGGCAAATCCTGATGATGGATGCCAGCCTATCAGGCTGGGGAGCCCATGCCTCCAGCTGGACAACCCAGGGTCGATGGCGACAGCAGGACCTTCGCAACAGCATCAACTGGCTCGATCTGAAGGCAGTCTGGCTAGCCCTGCAGCACTCTCCCAGGACATTCAGACAGCAGTATATCCTCATGTTCTCCGACAACTCAACGGTGGTCGCTTGTATCAACAACCAGGGGGGATCCAGATCACCAGAGCTTCATCTAGAGGCATCTCACCTATTCCGATGGGCGGAGGTCAACCTGGCATCCCTAGTAGCCCGACATATCAGGGGGAAAGACAACGAGACAGCGGATCGGCTGAGTCGAGAGACTGCGGATCCAGGAGAGTGGAGCCTCGACCAGGCGGTCTTCAACCAGGTGACTCAGAGGTTCGGCAATCCCCATCTGGATCTCTTTGCCTCCCAGGCCGATGCCAAGCTCCCTCTCTTCCTGCCCAGGCACTGTTGCAGGACAGCACTAGGGACAGATGCCCTGTCATTCGAGTGGCCCTTGGAGATTCTGTATGCTTTCCCTCCACTTCCGCTCCTGAGCCGAGCACTAGTCAAATACAGGCAAGGCAACCACAGGTTAATCCTCATTGCTCCATTTTGGCCCTGAAGGCCATGGTTCGCGAATCTCTTGGAGCTGTCAGGAGGCCGATTTTGGAGGCTTCCGCAGGTCCTGGATTTGCTCAGACAGGGCCCCTTGGTCCACGACAACCCGACCTTCTTCAAACTAACCGCCTGGCCCTTGAATCTCAGGCCTTAAGGACTTTAGGGTATACAGATTCCATTATTCACACTCTCACAGCGGACAAGAGAGATTCGACCAGGAGGATTTATCAATCTTCATGGAAATCCTTCGTCAAGTGGTGTAGAGATTAGGACTGTTCACCTGAGTCACCAAGTATATTACAGGCTCTGCAATTTCTTCAAAGGGGCTTGGATATCGAGCTGAAGCCACCCACTCTGACGTGTCAGCTGGCTGCCATTGACTCTACACTGTCTTCTTTAGGGAACGACAGGCTGTCATCCCATCCACACATTAAGAGGGGCTTGGCAGTTGGCGCCACCAGTGGTTCATAGATTTCCTACCTGGAATCTGAATATCGTCCTCAATGCAATCACGTAGCCTCCCTTTGAGCCCCTCGTGGAGGTCTCCCTTTATTTTCTCTCCATAAAAGTGGATTTCCTCATAGCCATTACCTCAGCAAGGTGAGTTTCTGAGCTGGGGGCATTATCCATGGACCCCACCCTCTGTATATTCAAGAGAGAGTCAGTTACTCTTCGCCTTGATCCTTCTTTCATACCCAAAGTTAGTTCTAGTTTCCACATTTCACAGGAGCTGGTGCTCCTCTCCTTTTGCCCCAAGCCTCGTCATCCTTTCGAAAGGACATGGCACACTCTTGATGTTCGCAGGGCTCTTAAGATCTACCTCCACAGGACCGAGCCCTTCAGGCGATCCTCAGCCCTTTTTATTCACTACTCCCCTAGATATAGGGGGAAGAAGTTGTATCAGAGAGGCGTACAAGGCTTCCAACCTTCCACCTTCCTTGGGGGTAGTGGCTCACTCTATTCGTGGGATGGCCTCTTCCTGTGCCTTTAGGTCTAGGGCTCCCTACTCAGAGATATGCAAAGCGACGGCGTGGAGGTCAGTCCATACCTTCACGTGCCACTATAAATTGGATTCGACTGAGACGGCCTTCGGCCGCAGGGTCCTTCAAGGAGTCCTGTTGTTCAATCCTGCATAACCCTCTGGGGTTCCGCTAATAGGGAATCAGCCTTAGGCTCTTTCCCCCCCTAATTGCTTTTTCCATACTGTCTAGTTTACACTGCTATATACCTCCCAGTGTTCCGACCATCTGAACAATAAACCATAGAAGGAACAATTGGGTCTCTTACCTGGGAATTGTTCTTCTGTGGTTTATATGGGAGGATGGTTGGCCCTCCCAGACTGAGCCTAAGGCAACCAGTTTGGGAACCCTGTCACTCCAGAGGTTGACTCGTTGGGAGGCCCGCCTTTTTTCGTTTGGCGGATCCTCCCCCTTTTTCAGTCATACGCCCTTAAGGGCGGATCCTTTTGCTATAGGCCCATTAGGAGCGCACCTTATATGTTATAGGCCCTTTAGGGGTGGACCTTACATGTTATAGTCCCATTAGAGGCAGACCCTAGTTCCCTAGGTTACGGAGGCCGTACACAAGCTTATTCCTGTTACTGTTCTGTAAGTCTGTGTTCATATAGTTCCTGGAGTATTCGGCTTCTTACAACTGAGGAGTTTCAGTGGGAAAGGCTCAAGCAAGCACTTTGGAAGCTTTCTAATGCCTCCTAGTGGTGATGTGACAGAAATACCCAGTGTTCCAACCATCCTCCCAAATAAACCACAGAAGAACAATTCCCAGGTAAGAGACCCAATTGTTCCTTTACTTCCCGCATGGCCACAGCATAGGGCCTCAAAATCACTCCAAGCTGCAATCAGTTGTTTTGGGAGCGAGTACGGTGCCACCGTCACTCCAACCACCTCCCTTAACGCTTCAGCCGCCCCATCTCCTCCATGAACCATGGGAACCTGTCGTGATGAAACGTCGGGAGCGAACACCTGGACTAATATAAATTAGTATTGTTTTAGACAGTCTCCATTTTGAGATGGGTAGGCATTTCTGGGCTCACAATAATGTCTGCACCAATGAGCAAATAGCAGGGATTTATAAGTCTTGGGGAGAAAGTTTTTTTTTCCAGAGCTCACAGATCTAAAGAGCTTGCTGCAATTGTACTGAAATTGCAGATGGTCAGCTTTTGAACTGGCTGAATAACCCCATTCAGCAAATAAACACTTGATGGCATTTCTCACTTAGGCCTGGGCCCTATCTATCGGAGGGACTGCTTCATTTCCTGGGCCCCTGGGTGGCTCCTGTAGTCGTCAGGGGCTGCCTTCCTGGAGGTTCCCTGTTATAGGCAGGTGGGGCTGACAGGCAGGCTTTCTCAGCAGCCGCTCTGGTAATGTGGAACTCCCTCACAGCCGAGGTCTGCCTTAGCCCAAATCTTCTTATATTCCACCGCCAGTGTAAGGCCTGGCTCTTCCGCCAGGCATTTGGTGGAAGAGGGGTGAGGGAGAGTTGGGTGTGTTTTTACACACCCAAGTCATAGGAAAACTTCTGAATTTGCCAAATATTAAGGTATTTGGTTTGGAAAGGCCAAATTCCGAAGTTCCAAGGACCAAGGCCATTATTCGGAAAACTTCAGAAACTTTGGAAATCTCAGAATGCATGGGGTCTGGTGAACAGTTGAGCTACTTCTGGAAATGAAATTTAGTGCATTATTTGGTAGGAGGGGGGTATGGGGGGGGCAATTGAGTGATGGTAAGCCAAATGGCAAGTTTTGATTGGCTGGCCAAGTCAGATGGTCAGCTTTTGAACTGGCTGGAAGGGCAAAATAAAAGTGTCTGCACTGCAGCCGCTATGTCCGTTCTCTTTGGTGAATTTGGCTACAGTGCTACTGGATCTGTAAGTAATTGGCTGCGGGGGGCCGGGGAGAGGGGGGCCTGTCCTGTCCTGTCCTGTCCTGGCATGGCATGGTATGGCCTGTCCTGTCCATAGGGCCAATGCTGGAGGATGGCGGTAACATTGCCCTTTACCATGCCTAGCAGTTTTAAAAATTATTAATAAATAATAATAATAATAATTAATATGCCACATTGCTGCCTGCTGCTTGGTTGGTACCATGAGGAGGGAGGGATCTCTCTGTCTGGCTCCACTTCCCAAGTTTGCTTAGTCTATGCAAGTTACCACTGCCACAATGCCATGCCAAGGAAGGGGAGGGGTGTGAATGTCTAGTTTCTTAATTTTGTGATTGCTGCTGGGGCCTCTGCTTCCTGGCTTTTTTTGGTGGGATTTATTTCTCCATATAGTTGCAGACTGTTTTGTGGGAGGAGTTGTATTCTTCTTGAGCAAATGTCCTTTGCTAGCCTGCATTTTTGTGCACTGCTTGGTTTGCATAACGATAAAGTGGTGCACTCACTGCTGATGGTGGGTCATGCTGTGGGTACACTACTGTTGGGATGGGGTTGGATTTCTGCATACAGTTGCACTTTTTTGGGGTTGTCCTCTGGAGTGATTGCCCCACTCTTGCTAGCCTGCTTTTTGGGGCAGTGCTTTGGCTTTGGGTTCAAGAACTTTGCAACAACTTTAAGACGTTTCCAAAGTTTCCTGATCTTCTGAGCTTTGGTCTCCAAAGTCCGAAGCTTCGGCAAGAACACCGAATTGCCTCCAAGGACTGGGACCGACTATTCGGAATTTTGAAAATCCGTCCGAATACCTGGAAGTACTATTTGGTTCAGCTCTAATGTTTACACACCGCTGGAATGAATGTTTCTAATTTTTACCGTTTTAATGTTTTATTATGAATTTGTATTTTTAATACATTTATTATAATTTTATGATGATGTGAGCCGCCCCGAGCTGCCCGAGTGAAGGAGGGGCAGGATATAAGCTTATTAAATAAATACATTAATTTAATTAAATAAGCTGGCATTTTTGCCCAGGACAAATGAAGATTTTGCCTTCTCATAAACATCTACGTTCTCAATGTCCATGAAGCCATTCATTTCAGAACTGATCACTCAAAATAATGTGCGTGTTTGTGTATATTCTCTCTCACACATAAGCACATTCACGCTCACACACATGCCCCCCCCTCCCCCCGCACACACACAAGAGCTGAATCTTTGGTGCTTAAGCCATTCATTTTGTTAGATTAAAAGCACAAGGCCTATTATAGCTAACCCATCTTGGTGTTAAAGAGAGCCTTTGTTGCTGTTTTGCTGATCATGATAACAATCTGATTTCATTTTGCCTATAAATTATAACTCAGCTAATGAATCCCATTGCTGTGGGTTTATTTAAAAAGCCGAAATTTCACATTCATTTAATGTGGGTGAGTGGGAGTGAGAAAGTATCAGCAACGTCAGTGGTACAAAGAGCTATGAGGCAAAAAGGGAAGTAGGGGTCCCCAGAATTTCTGGAGAGGAATGTGTCATGCCACGTCTATTTACTGGTATCTCAGACACTGGCCCTTCCTGGAGATGTGTTTTTTCCAAAGGTGATTGATGGTGCTGCTGCTGCCCTTTATGTTGTGACTTTCTGGTGGGCCGCCAGTTTCCGGGCTAGTACGCATGTCACATACGTTGCCTTTCTTTTGCCATCTCTTGGTTTTAAATTAGCCTAGTATGCTATATGCATCCTGTGGTGTCTAGGTTCATGACTCCTATAGCATAAAACAGCGGTGTGCTAAAGTGAGACACCATCGACCGCTTTCTCACGTGCATTAATACGCACTCGTTGGCGCCACAGGGAAGTCAGGGGCTCAAAAGATATGCAGCTTCTGTCTCATGAAAAGGGTGGCAATGCGGATCTTTGCCTGCAAACATGTACATCTGGCGGGGTTGGAAAAAGGTGCTCTGCCGGATGAGCATGTTTGCAGGCAAAGGTCCGCATTCTGCCCTTCTCACGATATGGAAAACCATGCGTCTTTTGAGTCCTGGACTTCCCCTCAGTACCAACAGGTACGTATTAATGCACGTCGGAAATTGGTCACAGTAGGCAGCAGGACTGGCCATAGCCCCACCTTTTGTACCGCTTGTCCCCAGCCATGGTCCACAGACTGAGCGCCCACATATACAAATGAACAGATGGAAGTTTTGTTAAAGCCAGGGGACCCTTGCCAGCCGGGCCTCAAATCTGTTTGATTTGCACTCTCAATTTTCAGATGCTTCTGCAGACCACCCTATGCTAATATCTGTCCCAGGAGATATTACTACTGTTAATTAATTAACTAATTAATACTGATTGGTTAATAAAAGAAAATGTGGGGAATGAAGCTATTGCGTATTTGAAATCCAGAATTTTAGCGTAAAACAGCAGTGTCCTAAATGATCTAATACTGATCCCTGAATCAAACTACAGCACTGGCTCTGGATTGTATTGGTGGCTGGCTGCTTCCCAGTCTGGGGTTGCATCAGGCAGCTGCAAAAACAAAACCCCTCATGCAACAGGTGCTTTAAATTCTTCTTTCAGCTGCCCAAGTATAAATGAATAATGTCCTGTGCAACCTGCACATAAAATAAATACAGTATTGGAATACGAGTTCACAAATTATAGAGGCGTAGGCTCCATTCCCTAAGGCTATACAAACAGCATGCCTCCTGCTTGCAGTTTTAAAAAAATAAATAAATAAACTTTTGCTTTAAGAAAAGTTAAAGCTGAGCATTTTGTCTGGATGTCCTGGGAACTTTTTACATTAATGTGCAAATCTGGCGAGCAAGAACAACCCTTGTATTTTTGCACATGCTGCTGAATTGTGGCTGCAAATCTGAGTCCTTTTGCCTCTAACTACCAGATTGTGGGTGTAAATCAAATCGACAGAGATGTTGATACTCTCAGTTGTGTACTTGCAACTCAAACAGTCAGCAGAAAAAAAAAATCAGACTCAAAGTGGAAGAAGTTAGGTCTTTAAATATTTAGTAAGATTTAGTGCACAGGGGGAGGAAGTAGGGGCAGGGAGACTAGATTATCTGGATTCCATGTAGGCTATTAACGGCTATCCCATCTGTGAACGAGTGATGATAACTTACTCCACCTCACATGGGTGTTGGGAGGCTTTGCTTTTTCAGGGTGTTGAAGCAATAAATATAAATGCCAAGTTTTTAAATTCAGGACACTGAGGGTAAGGGAAGGGGGTCAGGGCCCTGCGGGAATAGTCACAGACAGGGAGACTGAAAGTCATGTGCATGGAGAGTGCCCCACAGAAATGGCTCATTCTGGGACCTCAGGAGCACTGGATCTGAGGCTTCCAGGATTGGCCTCTATGTGAAGGTGCCCTGAGCATGGGGCCCAGGCCATGGCCTCTACTAGTCTTGCTGAAGGCCAGCCGTGTCCCAGTGTATCACCATGTCCCGTCCTATAGGTAACAAGTTTTCACAGTGGGTGTAAACGGATTTATGCGGTGGCTGCCTGCCCCCAGACCTGCTCCAGGGATGTACTGCTGCATCCGCCTGCTTGCAGCTCTGCGTGGGTCCCTTGTAGACACACCCGGCAGTTTCCCCGGCACCCCTCCTGTACCATAGAGTTGCAGGCAGATTTAGGCGTTCGCAGCTCTGTACAGTTGCCCAGGGCAACAGCAGGTCGAAAGCGGAGCTGTAGCATGGATCTGCCAAGCAGACAGACAACAGTCCTTCTTCGGGCCAGTGCCCCGGGTTTAGACAGCCTACTCCACAGACGGTGCTCCAGGATGATCCACACGTGGCGGGGTGCTTTTAAATGGCCCAGCCAGTTTGGGGGTGGAGAGCTGGAGCTGTGACCCATCTAAACGTCCATCAGAACTGGATCTGTGATCCATCTAAAAGCCCCAGGTGTGCCACTATCTCTACAGAACATTTATTCAAGATAAATAAATTCTTTTCTCTGAACCCAGACACCTCCAAATAGACTTATTGACTTACTGAGCAAACTGTTCTCAAGGAGGAGAAAATGACAAACCCTAATTAATCCGTTCACACTGGCTACCTCAATGCATGACTTTGACAGTTCAGATAATGGATATTGCCAGCCAACTGGCTCATATCATCTAGTCACACTAATGTTCCTATTTGCTATTGACTAAGGGGCACTGTGACAGGTTCCCCAATAAAGATTCAGACAGTTGCTGTGGTTGCACAAAACCCCCTCAGGGTTTGTTTAATTATCTATTTTGTCACAGAAACAGTCCCACACAACAGAACAGAAAAAAATAATACTATTTTTTTCTCATCATACTCTCAGCCTGCTATTAAAGAAGATCTTCCCGGAGGTCTTTCCTCCCAAAGCCCCTTCCCTGGCAGGAGGAGCCTTCCAAAAATAATACACACCTGTCCTCTAGGCTTGCCTGGTGATCTCATCTCTTCAGCAAAGCCCTGAGTTTTATACAGTCTGAGGTCTGCTGACTTACTTCAGCTCCACCTGGTCACAATCAGCCTCCCGTTTACAATTATTATTATTATTATTATTATTATTAACAAACATTTATATAGCGCTAGCAGTGTACCTGGCACTTTACAAAGTAATAAAATAGACACGGTCTATTACAAGCTACAGATGCTTTCAGCTGGGGTGAATTGATCAGGAACTGGGAAGCTGAGCACGTAAACCCCATTCAGGGCCAGCTTAGCCTGCTACAGGCATAAACAGCAGGGAGACAAACTAATACTTCTGCTTTGGACAGAAATTGTATTTCAGGAATCACACTCCAGAGCCACAATTCAGCTGTCTATAGAAGCAGAGGGTGATTTCAGATGTTACACAGTCCCGATTCACCACAGTGGATTCCCGGCAGGGGTGAACCGAACAACCACCCCCTGTGGTGAAAAAAAGCCCCGAACAGATGTAACGGGACCGGGATGACAGCAGGGAATCAGGCCGGCAGATCACGGGCCGGGGCAGTGCAACAGACGTGACGCCGATTCCCGCCTGCGGTCAAAACACCCAGAAGGCGCCGGGTCAGCCTGTCCTGGCTGCTGCTGCTGCTGTCCCTCCACTGCCTCCAGGTGCAGCACGACCGCCTCCTCCCCCGCCCGCACCTCTACCACTGCCTCCTCTACCTCCTCCTCCTCCCTTGCTCTCTCGCCCTCCGCTCGCCTCTCCCTTCCATCTCACTCCATCCCGCCCCATCCCCCTGCTGCTGTGTGCCCTTTAAATCTCCTACCGCTGCCTGTGTTGTTGCTGGTTGCCTGGCAGCGACGCTACGTGCTTTGTCCCCGGCTGGGAATTATTTCCTTTGATTCCGACTGGTGGTTGCCGGCCAGACGTTACTTTTTGTTGGTTCCCGTCGGGGATCTCTTTGACCACGCTTTCGGAGATGGTCCGGCGGGGAGCTCCGGAAGCGTGGTTGATTTTGACCCCATGTGGGTATTGCCTGTGGTGAACATCTGGCGGCTGCTGAACAGACGTTCAGGGTGCTTTGGCCCCGCTGCGGGATTGACCGTGGTTCACTGTGGTTGAGCGTGATCTCGTAACGTCTGAAAATACCCAGAGTCAGAGAGACTGTGGTACAGAAACCCTTTGGACATAACTGTAGAGACTGACAACTAGGAAGCTACATAGTGGAGAGCCTGTGTGGTGTAATGGCTAAGTGCGCAGTACTTGAACCGGGGGAGTTCAAGGCCCGCCTTCGCCAAAAGCGCACTGGGTGACCTTTGGCCAGCCACAATATTCTCTCAGCCCACCAACCCAACAGGGTTGTTTTGAGGTTTAAAAGTTGTGTTTATTAGTTATATGTAAAGCGCTGTGAGTGCCATGGCAGGGGGATGCTATATAAAAATAAAGATGATGATGATGATTGATTATTGATTATTATTATTATAGTGAAGTGGCTAATTTCAGAGAAATCAGCTGAGTGTCATGGGTCACTAGGTGCAGGAGAACTGTAGCAGTACTGAGATAGGGTTGCCACTGGGGTGATTTTTTACCTGACACTCCCATAGGCCAAAATAGAAGTGTCAGGTAAAAAAGGACCCAAGGTGACAACACTATATTGAGGAGGTCAAAAAGGTCTGGGAGCACTTTGAGTTCTGAATTCAGGAACCCAACTGTGATGGTAACTTCTACGGATAGGGAACCCTGGCATTTATCTGCTCTCCTTCTTGTATCAAAAAGGAAAGAACATGCAGCCCACAATCAAATCTGCGGCAACTGCATTTATAGCAGAACAGATTACCAAATAATGGGCAATCATGCTCCAGACCATCCCATTACATGGCAATTGCACAATCAGGATTCAGAGGCAAAGCCATTGCTAGTTTTGATCAAACGAGACTCTGTGGAGCCATTTTGCTTGATCATTGGGAAGCTTTTGACACTGTTAACTAGAGGGTATTAATTAACAATCTTCAATGTGTAGATTCCTCTGATGTGACTCTTAAGTGGCTTCAAATCTATGGTACATCTCAGAGACAAAATAGATAGTTATGGAAGACCCTGAGTGTGATTAACAATCAGAGTGGGACTGCTCTGTTCTCTGTCCTTGATGGTTTTAGGAGATGCAAATGAGCTGGCCAGTGCCAGCTCTGAATGTGACGATGCGTTCTGTAGTGTCATTTGACTCCCAGCTGTATTTGTGCATACCATCAATGAGGACAGAAGAGGTTGTTCATTCCTGTTCACATAGAGGGCCAAATTCTGTCCCTCAGTGCACGTGTGCAGCTTCCCCTCACTTTCATTGGGAGCTGCATGCACACACCCCAAGGGCAGAGTTTCATCCATAGTATTGATTTAAATGTCTCCATGTCAACTGACTTTTGCTTAACATGAAAGCAAACAACACCATTCAGCACCAGGATTAATGATGAGTACGGAGAGGAGTAGAATTTATGATATATGTATTATGAAATGTATTTTCAGTTATTGTAAGCCACCTGAGCTATATAACTTGGTTCACTCAGCAATGATCCTTTTTGTTGTGGGAAGAATGCACATCTGCTAAAATGAACATACTGAAGTAAAGCTTCCTCCTGTATATTGTTGATGGACTTTAAGAAAATTGTTCTTGATGACTGCTGTCCAGAAGGATCTGGCTTGGGGCCAGATCGAAGCAAGTACAGACAGTATGACTCCACAGACCCTAAGTGTCAGGGTGGGGGCAAGTCATAGGTTCCATGAATAAACATCAAATAATAACATGGGTATAAGAAGCACTGGCATCAGATACAGGCTTACAGAGTCTCAAATGTGAGGATTCCTGGCCCATGGTGGAGGGCCCATGGCAATTCAGAAGCCCCCCCCCCCCCCACTCCCTAGAAATAACAAGATATGCAGATCAATGAGCCTGCAGAACCTGCAGTATACAGAGTCCTGGTCCCTGATGGGGATGTTATGTTTAACATCAAAAATTAATTGCAGTAACATTTTCTTTTTCCTAGTGAGCATCTGTTGACCATTCCTAAGTTAGGAAGTGGCCCAAGTCCAATGTCACACAAAGCCCTAACTTTGGACACTGGTCTGGCTGTAGTGTGTACTGTAGTTTACTTTGGAATTTATTTTCTCACCACATCAAATTCAGTGTTGAGTTAATGCTGTAACAAATAGTACGTTTATATCTGTGGTTAATATCTGCCATTCTGGGTAGTATGGCAGTTACCCAGCTATTAACCTACTACCGTAATGGATGACAAACTGAATTGAAATGACAGAGTCAATCAAGCTGGTGGTGCTGTATGTTAAAGACAGCACTGAGTCAAACTGGAATAAAAATTTAACAGGAAGTGAACTGTACTCTGGAATCTCTATGGATAGAAATTACATGTGAAACAGGAAAGTGTATAGGAGTGGGACTATCAACCTTCTGATCAGGACAGTGAAACTGACTATGAAATGCTAATGGAAATTAGACAGGCTACTAAAGTAAAAAATACAATAATGTGTGATTTCAATTACCCTAATACTGACTGGGTAAATGTCTCCTTGGGGTGTGCTGCAGAGGTGAAATTTCTAGATGTCATAAATGACGACTACTTGCAGCAGCTGGTCCTGGAACCTACAAGAGAAGGAGCTACTTTGGTTCTAGTCCAAAGTGGAGCACAGGACCTTGTGCAAGGGGTAATGGTGGTGGAGCCGCTTGGCAATAGTGATCAATCATAATATAATCGAATTTGGCATAGTTACAGGATGGAGAATGACAAATAAAAAACCCTCAGTAACATTTTAACTCTAAAAAGGGGAATTATGAAAAATGAGGAAACTAATTAGAGGAGAACTAAACAGAGCAGCTGCAAGGATTAAATGTCTGCAAGAAGCATGGAGTCTATTTAAAAACATCATCTTGGAAGTCCAGATTAAATGTATTTCACAAATAAAAAAAGGAAACAAGAGGACCAAATATGGCCTGCATGCCTAAATGATGAGGTGAAGAAGGCTATTCAAGCCAAAAAAGTGGTGGTGGTTTTTTAAATGGAAAGCTAGTCCTAATGAAGAAAAGAGGAAAGAATATAAGCATTGACAAATTAGATGTAAAACATTACTTAGGTAAGTCAAGAGGAAATTTGATGAGTGACTTGCTGCAAGGTGCAAAAACTAATAATAAAAACAACTTAAAGTACATCAGAAGCAAGAAGCCTGCTACAGGGTCAGCTGGACCATTAGATGACCAGGGGCTGATAGGGGCACTCAGGGAGGATAAGGACATTGCAGAGAAGCTGAATGAAATCTTTGCTTCAGTCTTTACTGTAGAGGATATTAGGGAGATTCCCATGCCGGAGCTATTTTTTGTAGGTGATGAATCAGAAGAACTGTCACAAATCAATGTAACAATGGAAGAGGTTCTAGAGAAAATTGACAAACTATTATAGGGATGGGACTTTTGGTATTGCCAAGAACTGAAAGTACCCTATAATGGAACTATCAGATTAATCTTCTATCTCAGTTCTTTTCTCAGTATCGGTGATATTGGGGTTTTTTGCATTTTTTAAAATCAGAATTTTAACATTGAGGTTTTCCCCATTGTGGGGAAAAAAGCAATGTTAAAAATCCGATACCAAGAGAACCGAGAGAAGACCCGATAAATAAGAACCAAGAACCAGTATAACCGAGATTTTGCCCAGAGTCCCACCCTTACAAACTAAATAGTAATAATTGAAGTCCTACTATTGGTAATTTGTAACCTATCACTAAAATCTGTCACTGGACCTGAGGACTGGAGGGTATAGTGAATGTAATGCCAATATTTAAAAAGGGCTCCAGAGGTGATCCTGGAAACCTCAGACCAGTGAGCCTGATGTTGGTGGATATGGTTAGAAAGGAATTACTGGGAATACTGATAAACATGGCTTAATAGAGAATGAGTAAATATGGATTTAGCAAAGGAAAGTTGTGCCTCAGTAATCTATTGGAATTTTTTTTATTATTTAAATAAGCATGTGTGGAAAGGATGAGCTTGTTACGTAGTGTAACTGGATTTTCAGAAGGCATTTAATGAGGTCCTTCAAGAGAGACTCTTGAAGAAATTAAAGAGTCATGGGATAGAAGGCAGTGTCCTGTCGTAGAGCAGTAACTGGTTAAAGGATAAGAAGCAAAGTGTAGGACTAAATGGTCAATTTTCTCAGTGGAGAGAAGTAAATTGTGGAGTGCCCCAGGAAACTGTACTGGGACCGGAGGTGTTTAGTATATTATTTAGTAATGATCTGGAAAAGGGAGTAAAGTGTGTGGTGATCAAGTTCAAGCTTGTTAAAACCCGAGTGGACAGTGAAGAATTTGCAGGAGGATCTTGCGAACCTGGGTGGCTGGTCATCTAAATGGCAGATTAAATTTAATATTAACAAGTGCATAATGATGAACATAATTCAAATTGTATGTACACAGTGCTGGGTTCTAAATTAGGGATTAGCACTCAGGAAAAGGGGCTTGGTGTCATTGTGGACAATACATTGAAATCCTCAGCTCAGTGTGCACCGGTGGTCAAAAAAGCAAGGAGGATGCTAGGAATTATTCAGAAAGGGATAGAGAATAAAACAAAAAATATCATAATGCCTCTATATATCTATGGTGTGACCATACCTTGAATATTATGTGCAGTTCTAGTAGCTCCATCTCAAAAAATATATTGTAGAACTAGAAAAGGTACAGAGAAGGGCAACAAAAATGAGAAAGGCTATGGAATGGCTCCCGTACAAAGAGAGGCTTGATGGGTTAGAGCTCTTCAGCTTGGAGAAGAGACGACTGAGAGGGGATATGAGAGAAGTGTTTACAACCATGAGTGATGTGGAACAAGTAAAAAAGGAACAGTTATTTACCCTCTCAAATAGTACTGGAACTAGGGGACAGTCTATGAAACTAATTGGTAGCAGATTTTAAACAAAAGAAAGTATTTCAATCAACATACAATCAACTTGTAAGCCAAAGGTAATGGCTTAATTATTAGGATCCTTGTGATTCCCTTATTTACACAGTAAACAAATTTTAAAAACACTCATGTTGATATAAAACAAGACATAAATAACATTCAAAATAGTCTGTGTGGGCTATCATCTTGCAATCTTGAGGCTCAGTAGTGTCTATGCAACAATAATGTCCAACATAATGGCAGGATTCCTCACAAGTTCTTATCCCAGCCTTGGTTAACAACACCATGAACCCACTGACATCAGCAAGAATATTTCCACTAAAGTTGGTGGAGTGAGAATTTCACCCATTATCATAACATCCGATGCCCCTCATCTACCTGGCTGTTGAATTCTTAGGACATACTGTCAAGCTGTATACCCCTTTGCAGAGAAATTAACCAAGGATGGGGTAGTTTTAATATCTAAAGAATAGTTTTAGTCCATTGCACTGTTACTTTTGTTGACTTGTTGGCAGCTGCAGCAAAAATTAAAAGCTAAGAAATGTTTCCTTCTCTTAAATGTGGATGAGCTAATATTCAGTAGCCCGAAAGACATAATGGAACATGCACTTTTGTGAATTTCAATAGGAAATATGCCAGGTACTCTATTAACTAAGCCGTACTATGCACTGTCCTAGTCATTCTATCTTTCCAAAAGGTTAACCTGCAAGTTTCACTGTCATTTTGATAAGGTGGCCTGAAATTATCTAGATCATCTGTGTGAAGGCTGATGGGGTGGAGGAAGGACTGACTCTCTTTAAAGTGGAGAACTCAGATTATTCAAAGTAAAGATTGTGACAAGAAAACAAATAATTTAAGCCTCTTTGAGTAGTGAAAAGACTTAGTTCACAGTCGATAGTTACACATTTACTAACATCAGTGCTATGGCAGATTAATAATGTTCTGCTGTAGTTGGATGCCTTTCCTCCACAGAAATCAAATTCAACTCTCTTCGCATGCACTTGCTGTTAAGAAGTTTTAACCTCTCCCCTGCGCTCTGATTTTCTCTCTTTCTTTACTTCCGTATCTCAGAAGGTTAACAATGTCCATTGTCAACATCCACAGATGCCAACGGACAGAATTTAAAAATCTCCATAACCAATAGCAATTCAGAAATGGCAGTTGGGGGGTGGGGGGGACCTCCTCTGCTGGGGGTTAGCCCTGTGGAATTAATTTAATTTTGACATAAGGCAAACCTGCAGTGGCCATATGCATGAGATTAGAATAAAGCACATAAAAGAGGGCTATTACGGTGTTGTTCTGTAACGTATATTCTTAGATTAAAAAATAAATAAAGGAATAGTTACCTGGACTATAGTCAGGGATCTGCGTTCACTTTGTTTCATTGGGGGAAATGCAGTGAACATGGGTCCCTGACTATTGATCGCTTCCCTCTAAGTCTCTTTGCACAAAATCTAATGGACCCACTTCCATGCTAATTAACATACCAAATGAGCAATCTCTCTACCAGACTTTGCATTCCACTGTTGTATTGCTGATCCATGCCATGTTTTTACTGGGATTTTGGAGAGTACATTTCAGTTTGCACATGCAATGCCCTTGTTGTGTTTTGTTTATCCCAAGGGATTTCTCCACAGCTTCTTAAGCTTAAGAGACTGCTATGCAGCTAGGACACTTCTTTAATTAAGTCAGACCTGGCTAGCTGAATGCACTTCCAAGATAGGCTTGTTGTTGATACTGTGCTTTAATTAGAACTTTTTGCATTGCGTATTCAACAACTAGAGCCATAACCTGTCACACTGCTGCAAGACTGTCCCCTCTTGATACCGTTAGTTGTGAGCCTGTGAGTGACACTTGTATCCAATTTGTCTATAGTTGCTTGAGGTGTTTTTGTTCTTGTTTTTCTAGATGTGTGTGTTTATTTAGGAGAGAAGGAGGAAAACACAAATCCACTAATATTTGAGAATTTTTGGGAAACATGCCAAGTAGCTCTCAAAATTCAAGCCTGATTACCTTGCCTATAAAGTATTTGAGACTGTTGGGTTTTTTTTGCAATTGCTAATTGGGCCCACCCTCAGATTTGCTTGTTTTAAAGTTTGTGTATTTATTTAAGTTAAATATTTGGGGGGGGGGGGGAACCCTTCCTATTGTAGGAACAATTGGGCAGTGGAACAAGTTGCTGGAGGAGTTTGTGGAAACTGTTGCATTGGGGTTTTTTAAGAAGAGGTTGGACAAACATTTGTCAAGGACGACTTAGGACAGGGGTGGGTGGGGAACCTCAGGCCTGGGGGACAAGTGCAGCATAAAGCTAAGATTTATGCAGCCCCTTCCAAGTTCCTGGATGCAGTTTCTACCCCCCATCACTGAAACAGGGAATTCAGGGCAAGGAAGTGGAGAGGAGGGCATTCATTGATCCGTGGCACAGATCCATGATCTGGACACCCCTCTTCCTGAGTGTGCCCCTTAAGCTCCCTCTCCCCAACTACTATGTGGCCCCCAGAGCGTCTACTAATTTTCAAAGTAGCTCCCAGGAAGGAAAAGGTTCTCCCCCTCTGGTTTAGGAATTATGAATCCTTCCTCTCTGCAGGGATTGGACTAGATAACCCTCGAGGCACTTCTAACCATGGCAGTGCGAGGATTTTGTGACATTCTACCTGTTTTCTTTCATCAACAATTCACATCCAATGGATGTCTTTAGACAGACCTGGCAGTAGCCACCCCTAAACCTGCTCCCAGCCCCATATTTCCCCATGTGCAGCCCCACCTGTTTATACAAACTGGGCAGCTGCCGCTGTGGTGTCCCACCCTGGCACTGGGTCCCAAGGGTGGCCTATGGGGTGAGGGGCTGTGGGCTCCTAGCCCAAGTACTCAGACACCAAGTTCAGCAACACTCTTTATTGAGGGGTTTCCCCAATACAGAATCTGCTCGTGAGTCTCCCTCCAAGCCCAGTGTCCTTGCAAGGCTGTGTCTCCCAGCCTCAGGCAGGGCTCCGGCAACAGCTCTGCTGCGCTAGGCCCTTGTACGCAGCAGCTCGTGGGGGAGAGAGGGAAGCAGGTGACCTTCCTTTAGCCCGTGCTGCTCCCAACTGCCTCTGCGCCTCGCGCGCGCTTTCATCTGCCCCACCCTCCGAGTCACATGGGGGCACTGCTGCGCAGGCGCTGCCACATCCCCCTTGTCCAGTGGCGAAGCAACCTATCCCCTCTGCAATGAGGGCAATGTTGCTTGTCATGTTAATAAATGACAACATTGGGAGAGTTGCCTGCGTGTCTGAGAGTCAGAGGTCACTAGTACATGACTCGTCGTAGGAAGCAGTCTTTACCACTGCCCCACGTAGTAGTCTTGTAGGCGGGTAGGGAGGCTTGTTTCCCTGCACGGCCTCTGCTGTCCCTGGCATGGCGATGTCAGTTCTCTCTGGTGTTGGGGGGTTTCCTCTACATCCCCCGTCGTTGGTGTCACGTCGGGGTTGTCCGAGACGGGCTCACTGCCGGTTGCCGCTTGTGGTTCCTGTGTCATGGATTCTGGTAGTGGAGTTGCCTGGAACTGTTCGTATTGGTTCCTTGATGGTGCAGTGTCTGGTCGTCTTGCGAAGTTGTTGACTGTGCTTGGGGCTGTGGGGCCCTCTGCTCGTCTTAAATGTCGTTGGTTTCGGCGGTATGTGGCTCCTTGGGGTGTTCTCACCACATAGGAGCGGGGTTCTGGGCGCTTCGCGATCACTGTGGCTGGATGCCAGCCAGTGGGGGCAGCCATCCGGATCATGTCCCCAATGGCTAGGGGTGAGAGGGGTCGTGCTCGCCTGTCATAGCAAGCCTTCTGGTCCTTTTGTCGTTTGCGGAGTGTCGCATGCGCACCCCAGGGTATTGATGGTGTGAGGACTGGGGTGGTCGCCGGTAGCGTGCTGCGGAGTACGCGTCCCATGAGCAGTTGTGCTGGGGCAAACAGTGTCCCTGATATAGGGGTATTGCGCAGGTAGAGCAGGGCCAGTCGCGGGTCTGTACCATCTTTCATGGCCTTTTTGAGCATGGCCTTCACTGTCTGTACCATCCGCTCCGCTTGCCCATTCAATTGGGGGTACGTCGGGCTGGAGTGGGTGAGAGAGAAGCCCCAGTCTGTGACAAAGTGCTGCATCGCTTGGGGGGCGAATGGGGAGTGGTCACAGATCATCTCTTTGGGGATCCCATGTCGTGCAAAGATTGCCTTGAGTCGCTCGATTATGGAGAATGCGGTTTTGTCTGGTAGGTGTATTACCTCCGGGTACTTGGAGAAGTAGTCCACGATTACCATGTACACTTGTGTCTGCAGGTCGAAGATGTCCACAGCTACTTTGAGTCATGGTAGTTCAGGTAAGTGATGCAGCATCATGGGTTCCGCCTGCTGAACTGGCCGCCCTTCTTGGCACGGGTTGCATCCTGCTACCCACTGCTCAATGTCTCTTGCCATGTTGGGCCAGTACATGAGGGCTCTCGCTCGAGCCTTGGACCGCTGAGCTCCCTGGTGGGGGATATGCACCATGCGTAGCATGTCCTGCCTGGATTCCTCGGGGATGATTATCTTGTGCCCTACCATCAGTAGGCCGTCCTCCAGCCTCAGGTCATGTCGGAGGGGCCAGTACAGCTTGAGTGGTGGTGCCACTGACTTCGCATACCGGGGCCATCCGCGGTTGTGCAGGGTCTGCAGGCTGTTCAGGACTGGGTCATGCAGAGTGTGATCCTGCAACTGGCGTAGGAGTGGGTCACTCAGAGGCATCGTAGTTTTGGTGTGGTAAATGACTTTCTCCCCTTGAAGGTCTAGTGTGGGGGACGTCGGTGAGTCAACTGGAGCCCTGGACAGTGTGTCCGCAATGTGCATGCTGGTGCCCTTTGTATACTCTAGTTCCAAGTCGTATTTTTGTAGCTGGAGCAGCATGCGTTGTAGCCTGGCTGGGGCTTGTCCTATGGGCTTCCCCATGATCGCTTCTAGTGGTTTGTGATCCGATTGGACCTTGACCGTAGTTCCGTATATGTACTGATGGAACTTGACGGTGACGAAGAGGATTGCCAGGAGCTCCTTCTCAATTTGAGCGTAGTTCTGCTCGGGTGCCATGAGTGACCTGGAGGCGTATGCTATGGGATGACCATCTTGGGACAGGCAAGCTCCCAGACTGTCTTTGGATGCGTCTGCCTGTATGACAGACCCCTTGTTTGGGTCAAAGTATCTTAGTACTGGGGCTGTTGAGATGGCTTGTTTCAAGGCATTTAGAGCTTGTTGGTGGTTGGCGTCCCAGGCCCACTCAGCTTCCTAGCGCAAGAGGGTTCTCAGTGGGGCGGTCATGGCTGATTCGTTTGGAATGTATTGGACCAGGTATTGTACTGTGCCCAAGATCCGTTGTAGCACCTTTTTGTCTTGAGGCGCTGCGAGTTTCTGGACGGCCTCCACCTTGTCCTCATCCGGTTGGACCCCTCTTCCGGAGACGATATGTCCAATGTACTTTACTCGCTCCACCATATATTGGATCTTGTCCTTGTTGAATCTGACTCCCTTCTCTCGGGCTCGCTGCAGCACCTGCTTCAGGATACGATCGTGCTCTGCCGTGGACGAGGCTGCAATCAGCATGTCGTCCGCTATGATGTGGACCCCAGGAATGTCCCCGAAACTCTCATAATTCTTTTGTTGGAAGACTTCACTGGCCAATTTGATGCCAAAGGGCAGCCTGTTGAAATGGTATCTTCCCCATGGGATGTTGAATGTGCAAAGCTCGGCCGATGACTTGTCTAGCGCCACCTGCCAGTAGCCATCTTTTTCGTTGAGTATGGTGAATATGTATTTCCTGGCCAGCTTTCGTTGGACATCCTCCACCGTTGGGATGTTGAAGTGTTGTCGAAGGACTGCTCTGTTCAGGTCTCTTGGGTCAAGGCAAATACGTAGGGAACCATTCTTCTTTTGGGTGACCACCAAGCTGCTCACCCAGGCGGTGGGTTTGGTCACCCTGGAGATCGCTCCTGCCACCTCTAGGTCTGTCAGCATGGTGCGGAGTTCGTCCTGCATGACAAACAGAATTTTGCGGCATCCGTGAATCTTGGGGGTACCGAGGGGTTCAAGTATATGTGGTGTGTCCCTGGAAACCGACCAAGGCCTCCCATCACGTCTGTGTAGTTAGAAAGGATGCCTGTATCCATCTTTGTTGAGTTCGATGTGGGTGAATAGATCCGACGAACTAAGTTTAGGGCAATGCATGCCTGTCGGCCGAGCAGTGGCGGGTCCTGGGTGTCAATGACATAAGGCGGAAGCTGTGTATTGGTGGTAGCCGTGGAACACTGAACAAAAAGTTTCGCCTGGGGAGTGATTCTCCCCCCACCGACAACAACCAACGTGCTGTCCGGTGTGCCCTGTCGGATATGCGCCGGTAGGTTCCTTGCCACTTGAGCAGGGATGGTGTTGGTCTCCGCTCCGGTGTCCAACTTGAATGTCACCGGGTAACTGGCCACTCGAATTCTGCAGTGCCAGGGATCTTCAGAGTACCGGATGTCTTCCCGTCGAGGCGAGGCCAGGGCTCCTACGTACATTGCATTGACAGTGCTGGTGCAAGGGGGATTTCTAGCCCTGCAGACTTTAGCGAAGTGATTCCTTCCTCTGCATCTGCGGCATGTCTCTCCATATGCTGGGCACTGCTGGGGGCCATGCTGGAGTCCACATCTTCTGCATGGGCTTCGGGTGGCCTCTGTGTCCCGCACCAGGGGTGGGCTGATCTCCGGAGTTGGGGGGGGGGGTCTGATGCGGGATAGTCGAGGGGCGAGGCGATACTGCTAATACTCATGGCTCAGCAGACATTGCTGTAGCTTGGGCCCGAGTGATGGCTTTCATGCGACACATGTCCACCGCCTGGGTCAGGGTGAGGTCTGGCCTCTCTAGAAGCCTCTCCTTCAGCTTAGGGTCAGGGATGCTGAATACAATCTTGTCCCTGAGCATGAGGTCTATGGTGGGCCCAAATTCGCAATGTTAGGCCTTCTCACGCAGGGCGGTGAGGAAGGGGTCAGTCCCTGCTTGTTCTTCGTATTGGAGCTGCCAGAACTGGAACCTCTCGAACACGGGGTTCTTTTTGGGGACACAGTAGTTCTGCAGAGCCATGAGGAGCTCCGCGAGGGTCTTCTTAGTGGGGTCTGCGAACACGTCTGGCAGCGTGTTGTATACTTCTAGGGCCTTCTCTCCCAGGCAGTGCAAGACCACTGCTACGTTGTACTCTTCCAGCTTCTTAGCCGCCTCAGTGACGGTGAGATAGAGCCCTAGCTGTTGCTCCCATCTCCTCCAGTTCTCCCCCATGTTCCCATCAAAGTTGAGGGGTGGTGGTGGCTTGAAGTGCTCCATGAGTAGGGTATTCGCCTTCACTGGACTGTGAAGTCCACTTCTGTCACCATGTGGTGTCCCACCCTGGCACTGAGTCCCAAGGGTGGCCTATGGGGTGAGGGGCTGTGGGCTCCTAGCCCAAGTACTCAGACACCAAGTTCAGCAACACTCTTTATTGAGGGGTTTCCCCAATACAGCATCTGCTCATGATTCTCCCTCCAAGCCCAATGTCCTTGCAAGGCTGTGTCTCCCAGCCTCAGGCAGGGCTCCGGCAACAGCTTTGCTGCGCTAGGCCCTCGTACACAGCAGTTCGTGGGGGAGAGAGGGAAGCAGGCGATCTTCCTTTAGCCCGTGCTGCTCCCAACTGCCTCTGCTCCTCACGCACGCTTTCGTCTGCCCCACCCTCTGAGTCACGTGGGGGGCGCTGCTGCACAGGCGCTGCCACAGCCGTGGACCGCAATCTACCCATGCAGCGCCTCCCTCCACCCGACCATAGAGCTGTGGGCGTATTGCCTGATGCTCTAGGCTGCTGCCTGAAACTCTATGGCATTACCCGGGGCAACCCCTGGCTAGGCGTGGGGCTGCAGCGGACGGACATCCGCTGAGTAGATGGAGTGCAGTTCTGCTGCTGGGTGGCGCCCCACATTTGGGTAGCCTGCTTTGCTGGTGGTGTTCCACTAGTGGGGCTGGCGCATGTGCTCCATCTGCACATCTGGTGGGCTGCCCTTACACAGATGGGCTGCCTGGGTGTGAGGCGGAGCAGAGCTGTGGGTGCCATCTGCTTAAAAGCACCCAACGTTCTGCGCTTCCTGTCCTGAATTAATATTTAACTGTATAAAATAATGCTACAAATCTGTTGTGCTGAGATCACTGCTGACTGATGAGATTTCAGTGCTGTAAAAGCTGGTTTTACTCTACTATGGTTATTTGTTTGTGTTACAATAGTGCCCCACACTGCTAGCTGAGATGAGGGCATCGTTATGCTAGGCATTATATAACCGCTAAGTAGGAGACAGTCTGCGCCTTGACGTGTTTATTTGCCCAAATCTTTCAGTATGATCTCAAGGATCCTAGTTTGTCAGTAAAACATGTGGTAGCTTTTCCAATAAGAAGCTATCTAAGGGTGTATTTAGACAAGTGCCTCTCCACCCATTATGCATGTTGCGAGCTGCATAAGCCTGCAACATGCATGTTGGGAGGCACTTGTCTAAAAACACCCTAAATATCCATGGAGTTTTTTGGGGTGGGTGGGATTGTTTTGGTAATAAAGTTGTTGTCGTGCCCAGATCTTCTTTTAGTGGGAAACGCATGATTCAACAGAAATCTTCTTGCATGTTATCAAACCCCAGGTGAAACTAGGCCAGTTGGCTGGATAAAGAGTTTTAATGAGCATTTTACTTTTAAAAAAGAGACTGATAACTAAAATTTGGCCCATCTTAAAAACAAAGACCACAAGACAAACAGTTGTTTATAAATAAATAAACACTGGCTTCAGGTGTTTCAAACCTTATGGTTGCAGAACTAAGTACTTGACAGCAAAAGTGAGAGAAGAAAAGGTCACTGGATTTTCCTTCTCCAAACTAAATGTAAAGAGATCACAAATAAACTGAATTAATAATATAAGGTGATAGTAATGTATGTAAAGAAATGCAATTTCTGATATAATACGCCTCTTCAGTCAGTGCTCATGTTTGCCAAATAACAAGAATTAAAATACAATGTACTTCGTAATAATGACCCAACTTTATTTTTTCTCTCTAGGATGACATCCAGTCTGATCATGCGACAGACTACATGGTGCAGAAGTCCAAAGAAAAAGCACTTCCTTTGGCCCATACAACAGCATCCCATCTAAAGTATTCTGAAAATGTCCCTATGAGAACCTTCAGCCAACCTCAGCCAGACAAGTACCCACCAAAACCAGAAGCAGAGGCTGACAGGAGAGCTTTGCTAGCTGCGTTAAATTCATACATTGCTCAAAAGGCAACAGCACAAAACCTTGCTGAAAGTTCTACTGGCAGGACTAAAGGGTCCACCCTTTATGCTAATAGGCTCCATCCACCTCAGACTGACCATTTTGATGGAACATTGTCCAAAGAAAAGGCAGGGACCTTTCAAATGAGGCCGCCATTCCTAGAAAGACTTCGAGCTGGTGTGCTGGGACTGAGTACAGAGATTCTGAGTCCTAAATCTGCTTCTCCCGAGCGTGACCGAAAGGACCCTCTGAGCACAGTAGATGGTAAGTTTTCTCCTCAGACTATGTAATCCAGCGGTTAGAGTGATGCTTGTAGTGCAGACAGGGCCACGTGCTTTTGCTCCCCATTGAAGAGCTGGTCACTGGGGAGCAGGATTGCCCCCAGTTACAGGGCAGGAGTGGGACAGGACAGGAGCAGCACAACTTTAACCATGAAAGCAAACCCTGTAGGCCTGGCCTTCATGCTACGTTTGCTGCTGTGATGCATCACACTCAGAATGTAGTAAGTGTAAATGATATGGTGGTTGGTTGGGGTGTGTACGCGTGCACATGTGCACTGCAGTACTACTGTGTAATTGTTATTTTTATTGTATGTATATGTCACTGAGGGTGAATAGGCATATCTAAAAGGTGTACCGGCCCTGTAAGCTGAGACTGCAATTCTGTCGGCATGCTCACACAGGGGGATACAAAGGCCTCAGCTGCAGGCTAAAGAGTCAGTCTGTGCCAAGCCTCTGGAAGGCAGATGGTGCAAGCAGCTGCGGGAAGCTCTCCAGGTTCTGGAAGGAATGAACCATGAGACTGAGATAAGACTATTGGGCTTGAGTGAAATCCTGCAGGGTTGATATGTTATACTGTTGGGCTGATAAACTAGAAAGCCTCTTGATGTAGCCCAGAGAAGGGCTAATAATTCCCAATTCCTTAGCCCTTCTAGCCTACATCAAGAGGTATTCTAGTTTATCAGCCCAGCTGTATATTGCATCAGCCCAGCTGTATTTCACTCCAGCCCAATTGTCTTACATCAGTCCAGTGGCAGCTGGTGGACTTTTAGGTTGGTGGAGCGGTGGCCAGTGCCAGTATTAAAATTTCACCCTTACATGGTTCAATGCAATAGAACACAGAATGAATGACAAAAATATCCACAGAGTATGCAAAATGAAAAACTACACAATGGTGGTGGCATGCAGTAGTGAGCAAAATGCAAAGCTCTGTGTAAAAAAATCAAAAAGGAAAAACCAGCATTTGCTACTGTAGATCAGGAGCGAGGAGAAAATTGGCAGCTCAAGGCTTCAAGTCTGGTGGTTGTTGTTTCTTTAAATAAATAAATAAATAAATAAATAAATAAATAAGGGGACGTTATATGTATGTGTTTGTGATTTGTTTCATTTTTTAAAATTGCTATTTTAAAAGAATCCACTCAGGAGAGCAACCTTGGCACATAGGGGAGAACCGTTACATGAGCCCTGACTGGGGAATGCTACAGGGTGAGTTCAGCCCTGAGGACACACCAGAGAATTCACCCTACCAGGGAAAGGCCCTATAAATACTAATTGTGGGGAAAGCTTTAGTGTGAACTTCTCAGACTTCATATGCATGAAAGAACCCAAGCAGTTCCTGTATTCCCACCCTCACCTCAGCTGCAGTTGCAGTTGGGAGAGAGGTGGGCATGACTAGAAGAGGCAGCACGAGGCAGAATGCTTTAGCAAACAAGTTTAGTTACTAAGCCACACTGGTGGTGCTGCATTTCTAATCCCTCACCTCAGACTAACCCCTTCCATCTTTGTTCTCCTTGCCTTACACCAGGAGTAGGGGACCTTAGACTAGAGCTGAAATGGCAAGCTGCTGCAGTAGCTTTTTCTGATGGAAAAAGTTCTTCCGCCGTGAACGGCATGGTGCGATAGAGACGTTCATTCCACTACTTTAATTCCACTACTTCCGTCGTTCTGCTACTTTCATTCTGCTACTTCCGCTGGCTGTGAAAATCATAGAACAATGGATGTTTTTACACACACATTTCTCCTGCATGTTTGTTGTTACATCCTGAACTTTGTGTGTGTCTAAATCACTCACCCAGATCTTAAACATCTGGCTCTTTGAACTTCTGCATAGAACTTCTCCCAGAACTTTTGTGTGTAAAAAGTTCTCCTGGTAAACTGCTTTGCTCCAGGCAGCTGTGGTCACTTGGTTTCCATGGCAGCCCCTCATGTCTACAGCTGCAGCTACTTTAGGCTGCTTCAGGGCAGTGTGTATGTGAGGAATGCATCCAGGAACTGCCTCAGGGCAGTGTGTGTGTGAAGAATGCATTCGGAAGTTACTTGTGGACTTGTAAACCCAGGAGATTGAAAGACCAGCAGTTTAAGGTGTGTGTAAAAATGCCCATCGTTTGTTCCAACAGTTTCAATCTTCTGCAATTTCCATTGGCACTGTGAAGCAGCGCAACAATATTTGTTCCGACAGTTTCTAAATTAGCAGAATACCGGCGGAATTTGCTGAATGCCAGCGGAAAAGCTGTGGAAAGTTGCGGGCAATTCCGAAATGGCAGAATGAAATAGCGGAACAGAAAAAGGAGTTGCCGCTTCAGCCCTACCTTAGACTTGGGGGCTAAGTGTGGCCCATGGCAAGTTTTTATTTGACCCCTTTTCGGTTCCTGGATCTGGCCTCTATATCTAGTTCCTGCTCTCAAGAACTGAAAATCTGAGTTTAGGGTAAGGGAGCAAAGATGAGGGCATGCACACAACATAGTGGACAGATCTGGGGTGCAGATCCATGATGTGGACCCTCCTCTTCCTAAGTACACTCCGTAGACACCTCTGCCTCCAGATTTTATGTGACTCTCAGCAGTTTTATGTGACTCATTTTTCAATTGGTCCCTGTGAGGGAAAAGGTTCCCCACCTCTGATATAGCACTTTCAGTATGCTTCCTACAAGTTCCCAGCCTATTGAGCAAGAGGGAAAAAAATACATGGAAAAATCCTTAAGATCCCAAATTCCCAGTAGGATCAAATTGCTTGTATGGTGCAGGACAAAATTCAAAGGGGATAGCACTGTTATTTTTTTCTCTGTTGCATTCAGTCAGCACGTAAAAGTTCTAAGGCAAATATCCAATAGGCTATCCTATAGTGAAAGTCAACAAAAGTCGAGGGGGGGGGGAATAATAATAAATAAATAAATAAATAAATAAAATAGATTTTTAAAAATGACTCGTCAAAGTAAAGAAATCCAGTCCTCTCTCTGCTGCTACAGCAGCCTCTGAACTGGTCCAAACCAGTTCCAGGCTGCTTTTTTGTCTTCTGTCCCCTCTTCCCCCATCCTAAAGAAGGGAATGGTGGGGGGAGAGAGCTCCTCAAGACTCAGACTGGTTTTAGGGCACCTGGGAAAGTGCTTGTCATTCCACTATTTTTGTCACTTCATCATCGATCATCAATCATCATCATCCATTTCATTTACATATTGCCTCTCCTGCAGATAATGCTCGGAGCACTTCACAACATTAAAAATGCAGTGTTGATACAATGTCCCCATTGTCGACGCACCCCAAAATGAGACACAGAGGCATTAACTGGTTGTAAACTGGCCCCACTCTTTATTCCGATTTCAAATTCAAAGGCTGGTGGGTAATTGCACCATGCAATTTTGGGTCCAGTATGCTAATCAACTATTATCACTTTCTAACTCTGGGATTGTCGTGGATGTGCCTTCCAGTGACAATCCCTTTAACTTCAATGCTCCCCTCTTTTGACATCGCCATGGTTTGGCCGAAAGGGGGAGCATGACCCCTGTGCATGCTGTGCCATGCATTACACAAGGTATCACCTCCCCATCTCTTAAGGAGATGACTCTTATTATCCTATCTCCTTCCTATTTAACATAACTTAGCATACTGGACCCCTGCCACACAGGGGCGTTCCTTCCGAACCGCCCCAACACCCAACACCTAGCCCATCAACAAAGTTTCTAGATGTCCCGCTAACGCGGCAAGGTACATCTCATTCCCCATCGGAGACAGGTGCACTCCGTCCGGTCGGTACAGTTCTGGCCTTGTATGAACTATCCCCATGTGTTCCCAGTTGGATCCCCCCAAACTTTCTATAAACTTAACAATTTCTCTGTTAATGTTCTTCCTAGTTTTGTCAATGTTACCCGGTTTTTTGGCCCTATCCCATTTGATTCTTGGATTCAAATTCGTCCATACTATATGGACCCATTCAGACCACTGTTTGATGGTGCTTAATTTGTATAACTAAATTAACTAAATTAACACCTTTTCAGGTTGGAAGGTCATTTTCCCCCAGATGAATAACAAATATCTGTGGCATCAGGTTTTTGCCCATTCCCGTAAGCATTGGGAGTAGCTGACTCCATCGCATACCACTCCTGCCCAACTATTTGAGATAAACCGCTTCATCGAGACCCAAATGTTTCCCCCCGGGAGTTCTTGCAGCTGCTGCACCTGCCCACCGCACCAGACTGTGCCCAACGATCCACCCGTTTCGTCGTGCAGCGCCACCAGCTCTGCCTCCTGGCGAAAACAGAAACATTCTTTTAGTAATGGTATGGTCTAATGTATTTCTTGTATGCACCAGACCTCCATCTCCCAACTGCTTTAATGGCTTCCTCAGGCAGCCCTGCTGCTGCCGCCGTAGTGGCTGCCCCTATCCTAAAAGAATGTAATCTGAATTCCCCCGGGGGCAACCCCATCCTTTCCAATGCCACCCACAATATGGCCATACACTGGGAAGTTGTTACTGGTGCCCCACTCATATGTACAAACAATGACCCCAGGCTACCCAGGCGGATGCGCAGGTAATGCCTACTTTGTTCCACCAGGCAAATTGCCGCTGGACCACCCCGAAACAATTTCACCATGGTACCCCTCCTCTTTTGATCAGTCTTGGAACATCATATCCGGATCCAGACTTTATTCACCGTTAGTTCCATGTCCTCTATCGCCAATGCTCTGTTAGTGACGACCCTGCAAGACTTGCTCACAACCTCACTGCTCCGAAATCCTACAAAATACATTATCACATAAATTGTTGTGAATACCTGTGCCTCATAACTGTTGTAGCATATTTCTTTCAGAACTTCCACTAAACCGTTCAATATTGGGGTTGTCATTGGTGCCCAGACATGTGCGGGAGTGTTATGGGCTCGCGCCCATGCCTCAAGCATGTGTTTTAAGTAAAAACCCCTGTCTGGCGAACCCCTTGTGTTTACTAATGAAGGTAAGGGCTGCTATCTTTCCGCTATCATGCCTACTGCCAATCCTGACCTATGGAGGTGAATTGCAAATTGTAGTGCCTTAGGCTCGGTAATGGGAAATCCATTCCACCACCCTCTTTCTAACCGAAAGGCCTGGAATTCCCAGAAGGCCCTACCGTAAGCTGACTGGGTTCTAAGGGCAAGGGAGCCCTGGATGATGGTTTGTAGTTCTAACTCCCAAGGCTCCAGATTCCGTGTGGCAAGGGGTCCGGGTTCGCACATCCCCATGGTGCTAGTTCCCAGAAACAGTCCATCTGGAACCAAGAAAGGGCATCGGCTATGCCATTGTCGATTCCAGGGATGTGTCGGGCTATGAACAGGATGTTATGTCTTAAGCATGTAAGTACCAGAACCCTAACTAATGCCATTACCCTGGGGGACCATGAGGATAACGAATTCACGACATGAACCTTGGCCAAATTGTCACACCAAAATAACACGGTGCGGTTGGAGAACTGTGGTGTCCACACGAGAGCTGCTACTAAGATGGGAAATAGCTCAAGGAAAGTTAGGTCCCTAGTAACCCCTGTTGAATGCCATTCCTCAGGCCATTTCGCCACACACCAGCGTGTATGGAAGTAAACTCCGAAGCCTGTGCCGCCCACCGCATCTGATTGCACCTGTAACTCGGCTTGGAGCAACCACCTTTCCCTTCAAAAGCTAACCCCATTGAAGCCTTCCAGGAATGTCAGCCATACACCCAGGTCCTGCCTCATCTCTCCATTAACCCATATCCTGTGATGAGGGGAAAGGTTGCCTTTCAACTTTCCATATAATTGTGACAGAAATACCCTCCCAGGGGCCACCACACGACATGCAAAATTGAGGCTCCCTACAAGTGACTGCAATGAACGGACAGTTATCTTGCGTGCTCCTAAACATTCCCTGATCTTTTCTTTCAGAGCTCCTAACTTGTCTTAGGGGAGTCTTGATAACATTCTCTCTGTGTTGAGTTCAATTCCCAAATAGATGAGTCTGGTCGCTGGTCCCTCGGTTTTTTCAGGAGCCAGCGGGACACCTAACTCTTGGACTACCTCTTGGAACACCCTGCACACTTGTCCGTCCCTGGGTGGCCGATTATCAAAAAATAATCTAAATGTTTGGTGACGTCCCCTGACTGCATCCTTCGTTGAAAGACCCACTCTATAAGGGAACTGAACTGCTTGAAGGCTGAACAAGATATCGAGCAGCCCATCGGCATGGCTTGATCAAAATAGTACAGTCCTTCAAAATTGAAAACCTAGGAGATGAAAGCTACTAGGATGCACTGGTAACAGTCTAAATGCCAATTTTATGTCACATTTGGCTATTAGGGCACCCCTCCCCATTGCCTTCACTTTTAATACTGCTTCATCAAATGATGTGTACTTAATGGTGGCTAACTCCTTGGGGATAGCATCGTTTACAGAGCCACCCCGAGGGTGGGAGAAGTGGTGAATCATGCAATACTCCTTGTGCTTTCTTTGGGATGATTCCCAGTGGGGAAACTATCAGGTTCCCCATTGGGGGTCGTTCAAACGGTCCTATTACCCTACCTTCCGCCACTTCTTTGGTTATTTTTTGCCGTACTAACGCCTCCATTCCAATTATTGATTTTAGATTCTGCACCTTCCCTTGCTTTTGGACTGGCCCCGCCGGTATCATAAAACCGTCCCTAAATCCCTGAATAACATAATCAACCTCTTCCTTATCGGGATGCCCTGCGAGGGCTGCTGCCAACCAGTCAATTTTGACTGGTGTCAGCCCCCTTCATAGAGCAGGGTGCAGGGGAGGGGCCTTGCCTCCCTTTTCCATTTCCTTGCCCTTGTCCATAACCGCCCTTTCCCCCTTTTTGGCGGGTCTAAAACAATTAATTTCTATGTGCCCTCCCCCACAATTGGAGCAACTATGGCGGAATCGACATGTAGCCCGATTACATCGTCCTGCCTGATTGTATTTGGAGAGACTGTACTTTATTATAGACTGTGTGAACCTGGGAAAATGGACTAGGGAAATAAAACTTTGTTTGCTGAGATAGAGACACAAAGAAAAGGGAAGAGTTTGAAAGTGATGAAATGAAATTGAAATGACACGGTTATATTGGCAGCTTGCTATGCACCAACTCCACTGTTGGATTGGGAGTTGACTGCAATGTGAGGGCAATAAGTGAACTTCAAAAAAACCCCAATAATGTTACACTCATTTGTTCCTTTTATTTATTTATTTATTTATTTATTTACATTTCTACCCCACCCTTCCCCTAAGGCTCAAGTCGGCTTACATAATAAAAACATACATGAGGGGTACAATCTGTCCAAATTGCATCTAAATCATATGGGAAGAAAAGAAGTTACAGCCAGATATGCATCACAAAACTTGATGTCTATGCAAATTGGGACCCTTTATCCACTCCTTCTGAAATTTGGCAGGCATGATCCCTTGAGTAAGAGGTACAATCTAGCCATGTTTCATGCAAATTGGTCTGAAAACAAAGACCGTTACAGCCATACATTTTCATTTTTTAAAATCTGAAACTTTTGTTAGCATTCTGAAATTTCAGAACTATTTTTGTTCTTTTTCATTGCAGTAACAAAAAGGAAAATGGATGCCCCTGTCCAAGACAAGATTCTGGGTTACAAGGGTCGTTTATCTGACCTAGTGTTGCTGGTCTTTTATTCTGAATACCATTGACTTCCTCTCCTGTGGCTCTTGTTCCTGTTCCTTATCTTAAAACAGCTGAGCTACCCTATGACCCATTGTCCTCACTGACACAAACTTTGTAGAGTTTTATATCCAGTGAAATACTCTGAAATGTCTCCCTTGAAATTGGTTGTTGCAGACTCAGTTATAAAGCTTAAATCTGGTTTCCTGACTTTTAATATCTAGGGGAGCAATGTCAGTGAGCTGATCTTGGTCCATTGTGAATATTCAGCATTTGCATTTGCACTAGATAGACAAAGAGAGATCCAGGGCTGAATCTGTGGCAGAGCCCAGCCCCGGCTCCTCTTCAGTGAAAATTAGACTTGGCAGTCACACAGGAATACACCAAAGGCAACAGCCACTCCTGTCACAGGACCATAAGTGGCTCCAGCTCATCCCCCTCATTCCTTCACACCCATGTTCATCTCTTCTTCTCAGCAGCAGTTTGGAAAGACCATGTCATAAAGTTGGTGGGGACAGAAGCTCTCTCCTAGGCTGACTTGCCTGAAGGCATATCTGGGGCTCTACTGAACTCAAACCCCACAGCTCCCTTTCCCAGCTCAACAGCATCCAGCAGGGTTTCTGAGCACCCCACCAAGCTGAATCCAGCAAAGGATGGGGGCAGTGACTGGGTCCAGCAGTGAAGCTTTATCAAATTCTCTGCTTCCAGTGACTAAAGAGGTGCCACTTCCAAGGTGGTCTTAATTCCCAGCATCTCCTGCTGGATAGATTCTTAATCTGATCTGTGCAATGGAACTGACACTATTTGTACATTTCTCTGAGGGCCACTATCTTTTCTTCTAGCAGTAAAAGACCAACACCATGGAAGGTGGCTATGAGAGCCTTCAAAATCTTGTGTGTTTGAACAAGAAAAGTGCTGCATGCAACAAGTCGCTCCCATCCCACTCATAGATTTGGAGCCAGCAAACGCTTGACAAAAGCCATTGAGGCTGCTGAAGTTTTCCATTCCTTACTTTACCGGGTATCAGTGCATCTGTAATTTATGTAGAGTGCTTCAGACATATACTTGTTTTCCCCACTGTGATGTGCCATACAGCTCTTTCCATTTAGTTTAAAGACGTTGTGTTTAGCTTAGAGCAGATGTCTGGTCAGTACTCTTGACTTTGCCGGTTTGTTTGTGCTCTGTTCAATATTTTGGATGCTTTTCCTGATACACAGTGTCTATAACTGTACTTGTATAAATGAAAACCTATGCAGATACTTGGATCATGCTGCAGTTTGCTAACACTGTTGAATCTGTAGAGCTCAGTGTCCTACATAAATGTCCTCTGCTTGTTTTCCCGATGGCTCATCTTCAGAGCTAACAGCTAAGCTTCTAATCTTGCGAAAAGCTTCTGGGACTCATCTTGGCTAATTTTGATTAAAACTTCTTTGATTTCTGCATGTCCATGGTGCAGAGCCCTACATCCATCTGTTATTGCAGACTACCTCATTGAAGAAAGGCTATTAAGTCATTATTTTTCCACCTGCTTTTAGATAATCTTGACTATTAATTTCCTAATGGTGAGTGGAGGCTGCTAGGAAACATATGTCAGCCATAAATATGGGACAGCCACTCTACGACATCCTTGCAAGCAGCTTCCAAATACAAGGCCCAACTCCACCACTTTTACTCACCTCCAGTAGGATGGGTTATCATGGACTTCTTCACTCAGTGTTAGTTATTCCAGAATAACTAACATGCTTAACTCACAGTTTGGTAAGTGCATGAGTCCCTGTGGGCCTGGACCACTGAGTTGTAGGGCTTCAGGCAAATGGTCTGGCACTGTGGAAGAGGTGCCTGCATGTCAGGCCTTTTGGGATTAGCACTTCTGTTCTCCAGTGGTCCTGGTGTCTGTTTGGATGGCCGGAACAGCTCGCTATTGGCAGACAGACCTATATAAACATGAAGCAGGAATTGTGTGAGGTGTCCTTGCGATGCAATAACTACCCAGAATATATGAGGATCCTGTGCTCCTAGACTAGCCTCCAGCCCTGCCTTCATGCTGCGTCCATTTTAAAAATTATTATTTATTATTATTATTATTATTATTATTATTATTATTATTATTATTATTTAGTGCCAGCAATGGACCTGGTGCTTTACAACTGTTGAAAATAGTTTCCAGTAGTAGTCTCCAGCCCACCCTCCAGTCCTGTCTTTGTCCTGCTTCCAGATTAGCCATCAGCCCAGAAACCCTGTTCCCAGCCTAGTCTCCAGCCTAGCCACTAGTCTTACTGTTGCCTTCACCCTGCTTATAACCTACTCTGGATGCCATCAGACTCCTAGACCCATGTCAGTCTGGCGTTCATCCTGGGCACTGTACTGAGACTGTGCTTGTGACCTCAGCCAATGGTTTGCGCCACCTTGAGATCAACAGGAGGAAATCCTGTGTTGATCTTGTTAGATCTTTCAATGGCGTTGAAACGATTAATCATGCGGGGTGGTTGGCATGGCTGTGAGACTGCTCTTGAGTAGTTTGCAGCTCATTCCTATTGGGAAGGTCCCAGAGGGTAGTGATGGGCAACTGCTTGTTGTTCTCTCAGGGTCCTGCAGAGTTCCATCTTGTCTCCTCTCCTGTTCAATGTGTATCTGAGACCTCTGGGTGACATCATGCAGCGGTTTGGCATGCAGTGCCCATCAACATGCTGACAACACCCAGCTTTTTCTCTCTCTTTCATCAAACCAAGGTCCTTCAGTCTGGGTGCTTTCCTCGGGCCTAGCTACCGTAGATATTTTGTAGATAGATCATTTTCAAAATAAGAACATAAGAAGTGCCGTACTGGGTCAGACCAATGGTCCATCGAGCCCAGAATCCTGTCTCTGATAGTGGCTAATCTCGGTCAGTTGGGAGAAGTACCCAACAGGTCACCATTGGGCAATCCATTCCCTGTTGTTCACGCCCAGCTCCCGACAGTAAGAGATTATGTCCCTCATACCTACTTGGCTAATAGCTGTTATTGGACTTACCCTCCAAGAACTTATCCAATCCTGTTTTAAACCCAGCTGTACTATTGGCCTTGACCACATCTTCTGGCAACAAATTCCACGTTAATTGTGTGGTGAGTGAAAAAATACTTGATTTTTAAAAAAAATAAATCTTCTGCCAGTTAGTTTCATGGAGTGTCCCCTAGTTACAGTGTTCTTTGAGAGGGTAGACAACCATTCCCTAGTAACTCATTCCACACCACCCATGATTTTATAGACTTTTAAAAAATTATTATTATTGTTATTGTTGCGCCAGCAGTGTACCTGGCACTGTAGAATCTATAGCCGTAGACAGGTCCCTAGCCCCAAGGGGCTTACAATCTAAGGCACAAGGAAGGGGGAGAGAAGGGAGATGTAAACATCAGGAGAGACAAGGAAACATTCATGAGGTTGAGAAGTTGCAGGTGCATGTGCTTTGCTTAGTTAACTTAGTTATTCCTTGTTCTCCGAGCTGAAGAGCACTAACCTGTCAAGTCTCTCTTTGTAGGGAAACCGTTCCATACTCTTTATCATTTTTGTTGCCCTTCTCTATGCCTTTTCTACTTCTATGATATTTTTTGAGATGGGGTAACCAGCACTGCACACAAAGGTGCGGTCACACCATAGAGGCACCATGATATTTTCAGTTTTATTCTCTGTTCCTTTCTGAATAATTCCCTAACATTCCGCTTGCTTTTTTGACACCCACTGCACGCTGAGCTGAGGATTTCAACGTATTGTCCACAATGGCGGGGATCCCATACTCTGTGGACTGTGCACGCACATGCGGAGCTGTGCAGAAACCGCACAGAAACCACGTGGATCTGCATTGCGGGCCCTGCAGAAACTGTGCTCAGTTTGTCTGCATGTGCACGTGGTCCACAGGGCATGGGATCGTAGCCATTGACTCCAAGATCCTTCTCCTGAGTGGTAAATCCTAATTTAGAATCCAGCATTGTGTATATATAGCGGATTATCTTTCCCTATGTACATCATTTTGCACTTGTTCACATTAAATTTCACCTGTCGTTTAAATGCCCAGTCACCCAGTCTCACAAGCTCCTCCTGCAATTCTTCACAGTCTGCTCAGGTTTTAACTACTTTGAAAAACTTTGATTCATCTGAAGATTTGATCACCTCACTCTTTACTCCCTTTTCCAGATAATTAATGAATATATTAAACACCAGTCCCAGTACAGATCCCTGGAGCACTCCACTATTTACTTCTCTTCAATGTGAAAACTGACCATTTAGTCCATTACCGATACAAGATAGTGATGGGATAGGAGCAATGTATATTTAATTTCCTCAAGAGCCTCTCATGAGTGACCTTGGGTACTTTCAGACGATACGGGGCCCTTTGGCCCCGTACCGGCACCACCGGCTTCGTTCCCCGCCGGGGTCACCCCGTAACGTCACAACAGACGTGCCGGGGGGATCCCGGCGAGGAAAGTGGGAGGGGCCGGGGCCGCGCGGCGCAACGTGCGGCCGCACGGACCCGCCCCCTCCATGCACCCCGCCGCCCACCCTCCGAGGAGACGGGCGGGCAGCGGGGCCAATGCGGCCGCCGCGTCCGGCCGATCGTGCCACGGCCCGGGATCCCGCCGGGGATCCCGGGCCGTGGCACGCGGCCAGACGTTACTTTTACTTGGCCACGGCCCGGGGTCCGTTTGACCACGCTTCCCGGGACCTTCCCCCGGCTAGCCCGGGAAGCGTGGTTCAAACGAACCCCATGTGCCGATTGACCGTGGCCAACATCTGGCGCGCCGCAAACAGACGTGCGGGACACGGTGACCACAGGTGGGTATTCACCGTGGTTCACCGTGTCAACGTCACGTCTGAAAATACCCCTTATCTAACGCTTTCGAAAAATCCTGTTACACTATGTCGACTGGCTTACCCTTATCCACGTGCTTCTTTAAACTCTCAAAAAATGCCAATAGATTAGTGATGCATGACTTTCCTTTGCTAAATTTATGTTGACTCTTCCCTATTATGTCATGTTTCTCAATATGCACAGTCATTTTGTTCTTAACAACCATTTCCACCATTTTGCCCAGCACCGACATCAGGCTTACTGGTCTGTAGTTTCCAGGAATGCCTCTGGGGCCCATTTTAAATATTGACATTACATTTGCTACCCTCCAATCCTCAGGTACAGAGGCAGATTTTAGCAATAGGTTACAAATTACCAACTTCAACTTCAGTCTTCAAATTACCAGTCTTCAAGTTCATACATTATTATTTATTTATTTATTTATTTATTTATTTTAATAATTTTATACCTTGCCCCTCCTGCCACAGGCAGCCCAGGGCAGCTAACAATATTAATATAAATATAAATATAAAACATCGTAAAACAAATTAAAACATCATACAACAATAATAACAACAATAATAAAAAGGAACAAAACCCCACCCCAATCCTCACCAATCTCCCCACACCCTACCCATCCGTACGCCTCTCCTTCACCTGTAAGACCTGCCTGACGGAACAGCCAAGTCTTACAGTTCCTATGAAAGGCTGGGAGGTCCAGGACCAGATTTGGGCCCCCACCGGGAGGGAGTTCCAAAGAATGCCCTATTCTGCGCGCCCCCCCCCCCAGGAAACCTCCAGCACGGCGCCCCCGGATGACCGCAGAGTCCAGTCTAGAACCCAAGGAGTGAGGCAATCTCGCAAATAGGCAGGGTTTGGGCCGTGTAAGGCTTGAGTTCCTTCAGAACTCGGGGATGTATACCATCTGGTCCTGGTGATTTGTTACTATTTAGTTTGTCAATTTGCTCTAGAGTCACATTGATTTGTTACAGTTCTTCCGATTTATCACCTACAAAGAATAGTTACAGTGTGGGTATCTCCCCAAAATCCTCTGCAGTGAAAACTGAAGCAAAGAATTCATTCAGCCTCTGTGCAATGGCCTTTTCCTCCCGGACTGTCCCTTTCATCCCTTCGGCATGTAATGGCTCAACTGACTCTTTAGCAGGCTTCTTGTTTCTGATGTACTTGAAAAAAAATTGTTAGTAGTTTTTGCATCTTTAGAAAGTTTTCCTTCAAATTCCCTCTTGGCCTGCCTTATTAACATTTTACTTCTAATTTGGCAATGCCTATGCTCTTTTCTATTTTCCACATTAGGACTAGGTTTCCATTTTTTTAAAGGACACCATTTTGGCTCCAATAGCCTCCTTCACTTCACCATTTAACCCTGCTGGCAGACATTTGGTCCTCTTGCTACCTTTTTTTTACTTGTGGAATACATTTATTCTGGGCTTCCAAGATGGTGTTTTTAATAGTCTCCATGCCTTTTGCAAAATTTAATCCTCGCAACTGCTCGTTTTAGTTTCTCTCCAACTAGTTTCCTCATTTTTGCGTAGTTCCCCTTTTAAAAATTAAATGTTACCGCAGTAGTTTTATTTGTCATTCTCCCTCCTATAAGAATATTGGTTTTGATTATATTATGATCACTATTGCCAAGCGGCTCCACTACTGTTACTCTCTGCTCCAGGTCCTGGAGCACTCCACTTGGGACTAAGTCCAAAGCAGCTCCTTCTCTTGTAGGTTCCAGGACCAACTGCTCCAAGAAAATTCATTTCTGGCATCAAGAAATTTTCCCTTTGCATAAAGGGGGGGGGGGGGGAAACGGGAGGAGAAAAGCCACAGCTGGCCCTCCATTGCTCCTTATGGCCGCTTCCTGGCTCCATACAATGGTGCCTCTCAGGGTAGCGCGGCTGATGATGTCATCTGGTCATGCCACCCTGGGAGGCCCCATGGGGCAGGGCAGGGCTAGGAAGCGGCCAGAAGGAAGCAGCCAGAGAAGCTGTTGCTCCCACCACTGCTGGGTGAGTTACTGGGCTGGGGAGGGTGTGGAGGAGGCAATCTCCAGCAGACCCCCACCCCAAACCAGCCCAAGTGCTGCCCCTGTCCTTCCTCTCCCCAGCTGGGCTGGTCAGAAATGCTGCCAGCCGGGCTGAGGAGAGGGTGGATACTAGCATCAGTACTCGGACTCCTGCTGCTGCCGCCACCTGAACCCAAGCAGACAAGGGGGGTGGGGGGGAATGCAACCCCCCAACCCAGGCTGGCCCAGCGGGGATGGAGGACAGGGACTCACAGAATAAGGACCTGAGGCCCACAGACTCCTGCTGAATATTTTAAAAAATTCTGCTGAAGAATCAGGGTCCTGAGTATAGTCCAACTGCTATAAAATTCCCCATTACACACTGAAGCCAAAGAGTACATTATTTTTTCCAGGGGGAAAATATAACCATGCAGCACTTACACAGAGCAGTGTGTTCATGTAGGTGAACCCAGTTTTCAATTTTTTGTGTTACTCAGAAACATTTATTCAGGATGTTCTGAGAGACCTGAAGAAACATAAGGTGAATGTGGAGAAGCTGAGCCCACTGGAATTGGATGAGATGGCTGATATTATTGCTGATGCCATTCAACTTGTTGATGTGGATGAAGAAAAGGACCAAGCTGCTGGAAAGGTTGAAGGAGAGAGATCAGAAAAAGGAGTGAAGGAAGTGGCTACGCGAGGAGGAGAAGATTATGAGACTGGATTTGTACATGGAAGTTTTAATACACAAGGTACTATACATGAAAGATAATTGTGACCAAAAAAATGTATACTTCCTTTCTTAATCTGTACGTCAATATCTAGACTTTCTTTCTGTTCTTCTCTCTCTCCTCCCTTTCTTTTTCTCTTTTTCTTTTCCTTTCTCTCTTTTTAGTGGGACACTGGAAAGGGTTTTGCAGGTGTCTGAAAAGACCAAGGGTTGTTTTTAAATGTACTTAAGTGACTTAGGTGTCTAAATCCCATGGAAAGTCAATAGAATTTGGGTGCCTAAATCACACAGAAACCAATTCTCTAATCACTTACTGTGGAGTAATCTCATTGATTTCAGTAAAATTACCCTAGAGTAAGTGACTTGAAGGGATGGCAAACAGAACCGAGTTTGGAAATTCGGTTTGGTTTGGTTCGAAAATCGAGTTCAGTTTGGAAGTTCAGTTCAGTCAACCGAACTATTCGAGTTCGGTTTGAACTCCGAACTTCTGAACAGAGTTCGGAAATTCAAACCCCATTGAACTAAATGGAATATTATCTTATAGGGATGGGCAAACAGAACCGAGTTCGGAAATTCGGTTTGGTTTGAAAATCGAGTTCGGTTCGGAAGTTCGGTGTGGTCAACTGAACTGGTCGAGTTCGGTCCGAACTCCCAACTTCCGAACCGCGTTCACCCATCCCTAGTGGCTTGAGGATCATAGCCTTGGCCCTTAAATTTCATTTTCACACTTTAGACATGCCTTTAAGATAAAGAATGTGTCTGCTTTGCAAGTTCTTTATCTTTGAGCTCCATAAATGGGATAAACCTGCCTGCCTAATTATGCTGAAAGGCAAATTGCTACATGCCATTCGGTCTTGGTTTTATTGTTGAAGAGTAGTTTGAACAGAATTATAATGCAAAGTGTTTTTTATTCCAAGAATGTTGTCTTTAAATAAACATATGCTAAAAGTGAAAAACACAGACACTGTTGTGGATCAAAAAATAATAATTCCTTTGTGTGACATATTTGTTGGCAGATTTGTATGGGGCGTTGAGCTAGCATAGCTCCTTTCCTAAGGAGGATCATCACGATGTGTTTATTTAAATGTATACCCCACCCTTCCCCTGAGGTTTAAGGCGGCAGTTCTGGTTGGGCCAACAGTTTTTCCAAAGTGTTTCCAGTGGTCCAAGAATTCATCAGGATATGTGTGCTTTTAATTGCTGTATACCAGCAATGCAGAACACATGGGCCAAGTACAACCCATTATAAGTGTTTATTTGACCCCTTTCCAATTTCTAGATCTGCCCTCTCCCCCACTCCCAGATCCAGCCCCTGCCCTCAAGCATTAAAGGGGCACATTCAGGAGGAAGGGAGCTGAGAGGAGGGTATGCACGTGAGGGTAGTAGATAGAGCTGCGTCTCTAGTCCATGATTTCCACCTATCCCTCCCTTTCCCCTTCCTGACCAATGCCTCAGGTTCCCATCTTGAAACTCTTATTTGGCTCATAAAGCTTGCACTAAATTTCCAAAGTGCCTTCCTTTCCTAAAGGAAAAGGTTTCCCACTGCCTTCATCAGTTTTGGAAGTCTCTTCAATATGTATAGAAATGATGTTTCTGTTTACGTACAGTACACACTCTTGTTTTGCAAGGTTCTATTGTCAGAAAATTGCTACAACAATGGATGTGTTGTTGCTGCTTGTTTTCTTGTATAAGTGTTGTGTTCCTGGTCGCTAGAGATGCCTTATTGATTTTTCTCTTGAGTTTGGTAAGCAGAGGAAAATTCGTAAGCAGTTCCACTGAGCTCATTAGCATAATGCACTCTTATTGTACTGCTTCCATTGATCTTGCATTAGCCAGCTGTCCAAATGGAGGCAAAGTAACAAACCTGAACTAGGCTTTTACTTCATCCTTTCAACTAAAACATCTTCATGTTTAATCTACAGCAAAGAGAGCAGGTGGAGGAGGGGAGTAAAGCAAAGTTATCTGTATTAAGCGGAATGTTCTGTACTTTATGAAAATGTTTGTAAAATGTTCCCGCAGATAATGGAGTGCAGGAAGGAGATGCCACCGCTGAAAAAGAGGTAAAGTACCAGTTTGTTAAACACAATTATTTCATACCATCGTACCAACCATTCATTTCCATGCTTATTGCAGCAAGAGACCAAGGTCATTCCTAAAACTGAATACATTCAACCAGGCTAGGGGCTGTAAGAGGTGTGGGAAGGCTTAGCCTCCCCAAGCCTATAGCCCAAGCAATACACTAATAAAAAGCACTGGCACAGCCAGAACCAAGGACCACAGGGCTGGGGGTTGGCTCCTCCTTGAATCCCCTCCACGTGACAGATGTGTGGAGAGAGGATTCAGCAAGTCAGGCTGCTGCCGCCGCTCTTTCTCTGCGGGACCCACTGCAGCCACAACTCCGGCTCCACGGCAGTGTCACCATCCCTACTGAGTTGCAGGTGTGGAGTTACTGGGTGTGGGGGGTAATGGGCAGGACTTCTAATATTAATTTGATCATAACCTTTTGTGATGCTTGCATAGTCAATATCAAATGAAGCTGAGGGTGGCAACTCAACAGAACGAAAAGGGATCTCCAAAGTCATCTAGTCCAACCCTCTAGTTAGGGTATTTTCAGACGTTACGAGATCACAGTCAACCACAGTCAATTCCCTGTGGTGGTTGTGACCGCGTAACGTCTGATGGGGGGAACGGATGTCGCCTCCCAGATGTTCATCACGGTCAATCGTGGCGGGGAATCACATTCACCACGCAATCGGCTGAACCGGCGGGGCCGGTGGTGATTGCATGGTGAAGGCGATTCCCCACTGTGATGAACCGAGCCGTCACGTCTGGACGGCGGCCACGGTCCGGAATCCCTGCAGGGATTACACATCTAGATGTGTATAAGAGACAGGTGACATGGTGGCCCCGGCGGGGGATCAACAGATTGGTTCTGTGACGGGGTCAGTTGGCCCCGTCATGTCTGAAAATACCCTTAAATGCAGGATGGGATGTGTAGCCAGAGAGAATGTACAAGAGATTCTCATGGTCAGACAACCCCCAGTTCTTATTGAAAATGCCTTCTTCAATCATATTCTCAGGGCTTGGTTGCACACCAGTGGGAGTTGAGGGTCACAGATATAGGCAATGACCACTGGCGTGAGTAACTACTGATGAGTGTGAACAAAAGGATCAGGTAACTCTGTCATGGTCACAAATCCACACAGGATCAGGCTCTGTGCAGCACATCATATGCAGGTTTTCTTCAATCATGTGCATGTATTTACAGTGGCAATTCAGCACACATAGTACAAAGTATGCATGGCACATTGTACCTATTCTGCCAGTCCTTCCCCAGGCTGTAGTCCATCCTCCCTTGTTGAGGCAAACTCCTCCCTTTTGCTCTCAGCCCATGGCTCAGACAAGCCCCTCCCAGGACTCCCACTCCCTGACTTAGGCACTTTAAAGCTACCAGTCTCTAAACCCCTGCGCTACAACTCTCAAAGTGCTGCTTCTCACTGTGCCTTAGGGTGTCACCCTGTCCACACTTGGCGTGTTTCATTACAGATTGTGAAGTCTAAAAGTAGCAATAGAAGTCACTTTCCCTTCCTACATACCCCACCCCGTAAAAGAATTGGAAGGTAATACAAGCTGTTGAGCAGGGCTGGTGCTACCATAGAGGCAGCACAGATGGCCATCTAGGGTAGCAAGTTGAAGGGGGCAAAAAAACCTGCAGCTGCCCCCACCGAATGCTAAATGTCAAGACTAGATTGGGGCAGAAGGGGCGGGGGGAGCTGGGGCCTCCTAGGGCGGTGAAAATCCTTGTGCTATTCCTGCTGTTGAGTACTGATGCTTCTCACAGTACTTCAGTGCCAAGAATAAGGCTTTGCAGGACTGAGTCCATCAGTTTTCCCGTAACAGTAGCATCTTGATTTTGTTTAATGTTACAAAGAATTCTGCTTTTCCAATACAGGAGGATAGTCTGGGAGCGAAGTTATTGGACTTCCTGAATGAAAATGCAGAGACTGAAAATCAGCCTAAGGAGCCCATGCCTGAGGAGTTCTTTAAAAAGGAAACCAAGAAATCGGAGGACTCAGATTCCTCCTCCTCTTCCTCAGAAGAAGTGAGGGCTGGGCTTGAAAACGTGAAAAGTGAGACTTTCTCAAGGGAATTGACAGCTGAGAAGAAAACTGAGCCTGAAACTTATGCTAAAGAGCTGACTGAGCTGCAGCAGTGGATTAAGAATACTTGGATGCAGGATGAAAGCGTTGTTGAAGCAGCTCAAAAGAAAATGGGAGAGGGCCTTAAACTGGAAGTGAAGTCTTCTTCTGAGGAGGAATACGGCTATATCGTGACAGGGAAAGAGTAAGTACACTGAGGCTGAATAGTTATTATTCATATTAAAGTATTCAGTATTACCCAAATTGGACTGCATTGATTGGTTGCAGCTGACAAAAGAAATAGATGCTGTGTACTGTGCCACTTTTAAAGCACATCAGAAACCCTTTGTTGGCAGCAAGCTCATTCCTTTGATGGAACTCTGAGAGTTATACCATGGTAGAGATATACCAGGTGCAGGCCTCAGCTTATTTGTCTCTGTCTTCTGATATCCCAGTGACCTGCACAGCATGTCAGTAACTGTACCTGCGGTTAAGGATGTGTGCTTTAAATATTTGACTTCAAAGTAGCCAAAATATCAATCCCCGAGTCAGTCTTCAGAAAAGTGATGCACAACATTTCCTCTCCGTATCTGAAAATAATACAAACAGGAATCCAAACATCACGTAGGCAGCCAGCTTGGGAATGAAAGAGCTAATGGTTCCAGGTCATGTCACTAATGAATTTGACATTCAATACTATGCTTTTAGAAATTCAGCTTCCCCACCCCCTCAGAAGGAACATGAAATTTTTACAAAGAAATTTTTTTGAAAAACTTGACATAGTACTTATAAAGTTTTATGCTTTTCTTTCTCTGCCTTCTGTCTGTAAATAAAAGGTTTTAATTTTGTTAGTAGCTCCCTCAAATTGTCCCAGAAACAGCTCTAATTGTGTAGAAGGAGCAAAAGTTTCTCTGAGTATCATTAAGGGAAAGTGTGATTCAGACTAGAGCTTTAGTCAACCTGGAAAATTCAGTCAAACAAGATCAGGACCAGCCTGAACCCAATCCTGAGACAGCTGGGCTCTTCCAAACCCAGACCTGATGAAACAGAGTTAGCCCTAGCCCCAGGCCCACGAGGTCCTGTGATGTCACAGCATTCAGTGGGGATGGGGGGCACATCAGAAAGACAGAAGATTAAGACAGGGCTCTCATACGTTTTTGAATCATGCCCCTCTCATTTATCTGTCATAGTTGAAGTCCCTCCCCATGCTCCCCACGCATGCATACATACATCTTGCTCCCTCTCTTCCTCTCCCCTTTCCCACCCTCCCATTGCTTCTACTCTCTCCCCCTTGCCTTCCCATTATTTTGGAGATTTCTCCTAGCTCGGGGAGTGTGTGAAACTGGGTGTTTGCCAACTGAAGTCCTCTTTGTACTTCCGAGAACACCTTTTGCACACACACAAAGTTTGAGAACGTAGAGTTTAAGGCATTCACCCACCCCTTTTATGATGTGGTCTCATCTCCACAGAGTGCCACGGGGCCTCCTGTCTGTGGAGAGTCCCGCCTGGCCTGAGTCCAAGGGGCTTCATCTCAGAAGGTTCCTAAGTCATTATCCAGGAGCCCAATGGGACCAGTCAGGTCCCATCAGACTCGGTTTGGTCTACAGGGTTCCAGTTCACTTGAATAAATAAATAAGTAAATTCGAACTAGAAATCTTTGTACCAGTGCTAATCAATATGACCTCTCTGAAGCAGTAATTACTAAATCTCTTTCAACAACAGTTGAGTGAGGTAGATACCAGACATCCATTGCTGACACCCATTTTCAGCAGTGAAATACAGACAGGGTCCTAGAAAGTATCTGGAAAAGTATCTGAGAGAACAGCACAAACGTAGTCCATTAGAGGGTGTGTAGTAGGGGTGGGACTACCGGATGATCCGGTATCCGATACTGCCTGTTTTTGGGTGTACCGGCAGTATCGGATTACCCCAGTAATTGAGGGAATTTCCCGGATTCCCCCTATGCCGGATTTTTTTACATTGCAAATGAATGGCCGCAATGTAAAAAAAAACACAGAAAAAAAGCAAACACATTCGCTCCCCCGTCCAGGCTGTGCAGGTGGAAGGGGGGACACCACCCACCCACCCTGGGATCACCCTACCTCGCCCACCCTGGGATCACCCTACCTTGCCTTCAGCTCCGGGCGGCGGTGGTGGCGGCGGTCCGGAGGCCGGCTTCAGCTCTGCTGTGGCTGCCGGCTTCAGCATGCTAGTGACGTGTACTAGGCCTTCCGGGGAACTTCCGGGTTCCCCGGAAGGATTAGAGCATCGCTAGCATGCTGAAGCCGGCAGCCACAGCAGAGCTGAAGCCGGCCGCCGGACCGCCGCCACCACCGCCGCCCGGAGCTGAAGGCAAGGTAGGGTGATCCCAGGG
>QEPC01002394.1:1497623-1530775 GCA_003113815.1 Sphenodon punctatus | reverse complement strand
CTCCTCATTTTTCCTCCCTCCCCTTCCTCTCCCTCTAACCTGTCCATCTGCATCGATGGAGTCACCATCCATCCTGTTCTCCAAGCTCGTAGCTTGGGCTTCATCTTTGATACGCACCTCTCTTTTAAACCTTACATTGACTCTGTTGCCAAATTCTGCCGATTCGCCCTCCATAACATTGCTCGGATCTGCCTCATTCTCTCTACCTCCTCAGCCAAAATCCTTGTTCATGCCATGGTTATCTCTCGCCTCGATTACTGTAACCTCCTCCTCGCTGGCCTCCCTCGCTCTCCCCTCTCCCCCCTTATCGCAATCCAAAACTCCGCTGCTAAGATCATTCACTCTGCCCGTCGCTTCGACCATGTGCAGCCTCTCCTCTTCTCTCTCCACTGGCTCCCCCTTCCTGAACGTATCCTTTTTAAACTCCTGGTTTTCACTTTCAAAACACTGCACAACCAAGCTCCCCCTTACCTCTTGAACCTAATCTCCCTACGCACTCCTGTACACGCTCTCTGCTCTTCCGCTGTCCCCTCCCTCACTCTCCCTCATTTCTCCTGCTCACCTAACCGCTTTCAACCCTTCTCCCTCACTGCCCCCCATGCTTGGAACTCCCTCCCTACCCACATCCGCCTTGCACCCTCCCTCTGCTCCTTCAAATCCCTCCTCAAGACCCACCTCTTCCTCGCCGCCTTTCCCAATGCCTGCTAGTCGTTCCCCATATACTTACTGTCGGCCCTCCTCTTCAGACTGCTGCAACCATCTGATTGTAACCAAGCCAAGCACACGCACCTGAGACTTCACATCCGCTTGAATGTTTGTCTTCTCCCCTGTCTCTCCCACTGTCCCCCCTCCCTGTCTCCCCCTCCTTGTCTTTTAGATTGTAAGTCACAGGCAGGGATTGTGTCTATTGTATGTTTCTGTACAGCACTGGCGCTATATAAATGTTTATAATAATAATAAATAATGGTTGGTGTGCACAAACCTGGCCATGGGCACAGAAGTGGACTTTAGCCCTACCATTTTTGTGACCATCTCCGTGGAAGGGGACTTGGGGGATGGCTCTAATGCATGTATGTTGGCTGTGGCTTCCACACCGCCAGCACATGCATATTACAGTCTTGTCGGCGCACCCACTCCCACCCACCCCCAAAGCAAGACAGGACACAATCTTGGATTTATATGGCCGCACCCTTTATTATCCAAATTACAAACAGCCAAATAGGTGAGGGGGTGACATCGCCTATTGCGATACGGGTCCAGTATCAACCCTAAAACATAACTTCAACAGAGGGGGCTGCAAAATACCTTTGCCAGCCTCCGCAAACAGTAAACGTCTCCCCTTCGTCCAGCGCTGAGGGCGCGGCCAAAGGGGACATTGTCCATCCGGACCTGAGTAAGGATTGCGGTGTCTGACAGTGGGAGGCCTTATAATGCCCTGCCACCCTCATTGACACCCCTTTCCCAGGGAAACCAACACTCCGTGTGCCATACCCTGCACCGCGGTACACGTGGCGTCCCCATCCCTTAATGAGATGACTCCTAACTTTCCTTATCCTACTTTAAACGATACTGGACCCCCGCCAGGGTGTGACAATTTTATTCAACTACTAAACATCGTCGAAACACCACACCACACTAATGGCGAGCCAGATTCACAACCATATACTGTAAGGAAGGCGAAAAAACAAGTAGGCCCACTGACCAATATACTTGCCAAAAATTCCTTCCTGGCCTATACTAATGCAACCGATAACCACAGTATAAGGGACGGGTGGGTGGGTGCTTCTTCGTTCCCTGCTCCTCCTGGAACGAGCGGGGAATGCCTCTCCTCACGCCGATTGCCCCCACGTGGTCCTGGGGACCAATCGGTGACTGTGCCTCTTTGCACCATCGGCAACCCTTGCTAATCTACCAGCGGTGCAGCCAGGTTTTCAGTGCAGCTGCCGCAATAAGCGGCTTGCACCATCCAGAGCAGCCTCAGCGGGGAGGGAGAGAGAAAGTGGGCGCGACAACCCCCCACCGCCTGCATTCGCGGTGGAGGGTATTCTCCTGGACCCAAATAGCTGGGTACCATTGAGGATCAAAGCCACCCTTAGGCAGCTGCATCCAGCCTGTGACAAGGTGCATGTTGGTCTGCAATAAATTTTAAGGCTTGGTGGTGGTCCATTGGTCCAATCATTTTGGGAACTTCTGATCTGTTGGTTAAGGTTCTAGTCTTAGACTTGGGAGACTTGAGTTCAGTTCCCTCCATTACAGACTTCAGGTGTTACTGTGGATAAATCACTGGAGTCTTTCTGTACTTACATTCCTCAACTGTTGAGTTAGAATAATACTCCCTTGTAATCCATAGGGGTGGGAATTCTGGTTCTCCCAAGAACCGATAATGCCGGTATTTGGGTGTACCGGCTTAATCTGATAAATCTGATATTTACCTGTACCGGCATACCGGATTTTTAACATTGGCCGCTTTACCGGATTTTTTACATTGCAGCCATTGAAGTCAATAGCCGCAATAATAGCCTCAATGTTAAAAATCTAGTAACGTGGCCAATGTTAAAAATCCAGTATGCTGATACCAGTAAATCCTGTACCAGGGAGATCCGATACCAGTAAATCCGGTATCCGGTATTATCCCCGGTGTCCCACCCCTTGTAATCAATGTTTATTCTGTCCTTTGGGCTTTGCTTGCTGGTTAATGATATCTCCCGTTATGCACCCAAAACAAAAATAATCTTTGTGTAGGTAATTCTCAGTCTTCCTCTATGGCAAATTTTGCAGATCTAATTCTGATACACCCTGGACCTATGGCAATAGGGTCCATAGAGGTGCCTAAGATTGGTGGAAGTGAAGGTTTAAATGAATTGAAGTTTTTCCTGAATTATGGTGTGTTGTATATTTTGCTTTTTTGGACAAGGAGTTGTAAGTGAATGCATGATGACTGTCTGTAATTTCAGTTGGGTGGTAAGAATTTATTTAAATATTACACATTTCTATAGAATTTCATTTTCAATTTTTTAGCACCTTTGCTAAAGTATCATTTTCTCCTAGTATAGATTTTTCATTCTATTAAGTGTTGGAATGATACTACTGAACACCAAAACACTTGAGGGGACAAGTAACAATGGAGAACGGGACTCAAGAGTCAAATTGAAATTTAAAGACCAGCTATAACAACTCCAAATTTTGGACTATTGTGTAACATGCTATGGCTTCGTTTTTTTTAAGCGCCCCCTTGCCATAGCACTCAGAGCGCTTTACATAGAACAATTTTAACACAACTTTTAATCCTCACAACAACTCTGTGAGGTAGGTTGGTAAAGTCAGTGCTGCACAGCTAATAATCAAGACAGGCGCAACACAGTGTTGGTATATTCTGACATGCCCTGACATATCCAGGGCAGCCTGCAGCTCCATAAATCGTTAAAACCAGCAAAAAGGCCCTCTAAGGAATCAAGGATATATCGGCCATGTCCTCACACAAGCCTGAAAGGGTGGCTCCCTAATAGTGGCCGTTGACACCTCCCTGCCCTGGTTTGAGATGCGGAGCCGTTCACACCATCCAAGGAGTTAAGATCTAATCAATGTTCATGACTCACCCTCTCTTCCTTTGTTCACCTTTCCCATTGCCTGCAGCTATCCTGTGCTGTACAAGAGACCTTTCCAGGGCCTCAGAACCATCTTGGCTAACTAGAAGGGTCTGTGTTGCTGGTTCTCCTGGTCAGGGACAGATCCGGATCCACTGTCCCTGTTCCAGTTCCTAAGCAATAAAGCCTAATGATCCAATCCTGAGAGTGTGGCGTCTACCACGTTCTTTAGATGTGTACTGCACCAACCCCTTAAACCACTTAAAAGAAGACACTACACCCAGTCCTCTTCATGCTCCGCCAGCACCACAACCAGAGCTTCAGTCTATTTAACCCAGCAATAAACTTGTGCACAGTGAATGGATTTTTTGAAATGCTATATTAGTCAATATATAATATATCTATCTACCTAATAATTCAGCCCGTCCCATTTCCCCCACTAACCTTCCATTAAAAGCTAGACGTTGCCGTTCCATTAATTTTATTTATTTATTTATTGTCTTTCGATTTCTTAGCCACCCCCTCCTGTCACAACAGCTCGGCGCAGCTTACAACATAGTTAAAAGACATATAAAACTAGAACAATAATAAAATGCTTCAGTAAATAGCATAATATTAAAAAAACACTAATAATTTAAAATCCATAAAAAACAAACAAACCCAGGCAGAGCCAAAATAAAACCTACCTCCCCCTGCCAGCCCCTCACCCATCACTTGTCTCCCTCGCTGAAAGCCTGGCAGAACAGCCAGGTCTTACACTGTCTTTGGAAAGAGGGGAGGTCCGGGGCCAGGCGGAACTCTATCGGGAGGGAGTCCCATAGCCACGGTGCAGCCACCGAGAACACTCCCTTCATTATCGCCACCCGAGATACCCAGGCAACTCTGAGGGAGGCATCTCCAGCCGATTGCAGGGGTCGATCCAGAACCCGGGGAGTGAGGCGATCCTGCAGATAAGCGAGGCCCAGCTTTAGGGCTTTATAGGTCAAAACTGACACCTTTAATCAGGCCTGGAAGACTATAGGCAGCCAGTGCAAAGAATGAAGCACTGGTGTAATGTGCTCATGGTGACCCATCCCCATAAGGAGATGGCCCGCCGTTTTCTGCACCAGCTGCAGTCTGTGGACTGTCATCAAAGGTAGTCCCACGTAGAGCACTTTGCAATAGTCCAATCTTGAGGTGATGAAAGCATGGATGATGGTGGCCAGATCAGTGTCTGAGACATATGGATGAAGCCATTGTACCAGATGTAATTTGCAAAATGCTCCCTTTGCCACAGCCACCATTTGGGCATCCAGGCAGAGCCATGAGTCAAGGAGCACCCCCAGACTATGGACCTGAAGCAACCAATGGAGGGCAGACTCGTTCAATGATGGGTGCCACCTCTCCCTCAGCCCTTCCCACCAGCATCACCTCCATCTTGTCGAGATTCAGTCTCAGACGGCTCGCCCTCATCCAGTCCCCCACAGCTGCCAAACACTGGATAAGCAGTGAGATTGCCGGGTCTGGGTCAGTTGAAAAAGACAGGTAAAGTTGGGTGTCATCAGCATACTGGTGATACCACACACCAAACCTTCCAACGGCCTCGCCCAAGGGCTGCATGTACACACTGAACAGGAGAGGGGACAGAATAGAACCTTGTGGGACTCCACACGTGAGGTCTCGGGGAGAAGATGAACCACACGTTCAGTTCTTCCAGCCATGAAGGAATGGAACCATTCAAGAACAGTTCCACCCTCCCAGCTTGGTCCTGCAACCGCGTCACCAACATCTCATGATCAATGGTATCGAATGCAGCCAACAGATCTAACAGAATCAACATGTCAAATGACCCCGGTCCAATTTACGGTGGAGGTCATTGACCAAGGCCACAAGTGCAGCCTCAGTGCCAAAACTCAGATGAAAGTTGTACTGCGAAGAATCCAGAAAACTGACACGGTCCAGATGCCCTTAAAGCTGCCAAGCCACCACCCATTCAATAACCTTTCCTAAAAAGGGAAGGTTAGGGACAGGCTGATAGCTGGCCAGGGAGTCAACATGCAATGAATGATGGTTTCTTGAGCAGAGGCCACACCACTGCCCCCTTGAGGCAGCCCGGCACTCTGGCCTCCCTGAGGGAGGCATTGACCACTCCAGCCAACATCGACCCCAGCATCTCCCGGCTTGCCATGATCAGCCAGGACGGGCACATGTCCAGTTCACAAAAGGAGGTCCTGACATCCCCCAGGACATCCTCTGCATCAGTGGGCTACACCCACTGAAACTGATCCCACGAAATAGGACAAGGCAGGGCTTCCGTTACCTCTGGTTCTCCTTTATTAGCCCAGCTGTTTTCTAATGATGAAGCTTCATTTTTACAGCTGAACTGGGTAGTCAGTTGGCAAAAGAAGCCCTATTTATGCACTGGTGATGATAGCTTGAGTTTCTTTACTGTTTGATCCCAGATGTGATTGAAAAGATGGGGCACAGTCAGTGGTCTAGTTGACAGATGTCAGAGGTGATTCATACATTGCTGGATTTTCAGGCTCTTTTGTCTTCCCATGTGTGACCCAAGCAGTTATTTAAGATTGCCGTCCCAAACGCCTAAGATGCCAGGTTTTAATTGGGCCATGAAGCAGAGATAAACATACCCATGTAATTCTTGAAGAAAAGATTTGTGATGGTTTAAAGACTTGTCAAAATGGCAGTCTGCTTGTCAATGATGAGAACAATAGGTCATCTCCCGCTGTTTTTCGAGTTACCTTTCAGATGCTTAGAGAACGGCAATCTATACCAATCCATACTATCCATCAGGGCTAATCTTAGGAAGGAATTGACAGTTCCAGTGTAGGCAATTGTCTGACAAATCCTCTCAGGTTCTTCTTCAGGACTTTATTATGAGGGAGAACCAATCAAAATGGGTCATTGACTTTGTTTACTGTTGGTTTCTCAAAAATGTAATTGCCAACATAGACTGATCCCTCCACCCCCCTATATATGGCATAGTGTCTCTGACACTTTTGTACTGCATATGTCATTTTCCCAATGCAGTATAGCGAAAATAATGTGATGTTTTTATTTTCTTTGGTATGGAAACAGGAAATGTTGGTCTGACCTTACACACTTGGCTGTGTCTTTTTGAAATTACAGTACTATTTTATAATATGTTTATACATAACAACACTATTGAGCGAGAAAAGTATCTCTTCTCCTATATGCAGCTTAAAACCAAGGACATTTTCATGTTGTCATGCAGAGTCCCTACTAGGTATTAGCCATTTAAAGAGTAGCACTAGCCAGGTAACTGTGCTAATGAGTATGCAAGTGCTAATTGAGAGGACAGTGCTTGACTGAAGCCAGCTGTGAGATGGGCAGGGCCAACCAACTGTGTATAAAGATGTACAAGAGCTCAGTCTGGTAGGGGCTGTAGAGGAGAGTGGCGGAGCTCTCAGGAATATTTCTCTCAGGTGCTGAAGCCTTGCTGAAGAGACTGAGAAAAAGGAAACTTGTATTGCCAGTGAGTGAGTAAAGACTATGGGGAAATTATTTTGAGCCCTAGAGCTTGAGCTGGAGGCTTTGGGAGCCTAGAGAATTGCACCTGGCTCTAAATTATGAAGAGCTAGTACAGAGATTTGCCTGACTTAGAGACTGTGGAAACAAGAAGCCTGGCTTAGAGACTGGGAAACAAGAAGGGTTTTGGCTAGGATACCAGGGAGCTGTGTGGCCCTGGGATCCCTCCAGATTGGAGAACCCAAGAGGGAAGACTAGCAAGTGTATAAAGCCCCAGTCTGTGTGGACAGATGATGCTTGAAGGATGAGACTTACATAATAAAGTAACTGTAAACTAATCCCCAGTTGAGATTGCATGATTTTGGCCCTGATCCTGACAGTACTTACAGACGGCACCACTATGCTGTTATACATGTATTAAAAAAATCTTTGTTAAATGCCAGTTGAAGTTGCTTTTGAGGAATGCCTTCCTGCAAGATTACGTCCACTTACCAGTCCCGTTTTAACACAGTGTAACTATCGCATATAATACTTACCGCTTTTGTTGATTGTACTTTTCTTGAAATAATATACATTCAACTATGGCATTGCTTAATAGATTTGAAGGTTGTATGATCAACCAGATATCTGAAAGAAAGCCTCTTCCCCTATGATCCGCCCTTTATTATTTTATTTTTATTTTTAAAACGTATTACCCCGCCCCTCCTGCCACGGGCAGCTTGGGGCGTCTTACAACAAAGACCTCTGAGGTTGGCCGAGGTTGCTGTCTTGGGAGTACCATTACCCATGAGGTGCGTACAGTGTGGGCATGCAGAGAGATGGTCTTGGTGTGTGCTCCACAACTATGGAACTCTCTTTCCTTGGAGATCTGCCTAAGCCCAAGCCTGCTCACTCACCTTTTTGGAGAAATGTAATTTTGTTTGCCCAGCTGCTTGGTGGGTTAGGATATGGGGTTTAGGGGTTTTATAGGTTATATACGTTTATGTGTGTTTTATGAACTGCCCTGAGCCTTCATGGGAAGGTGGGGTAGACAATGAATAAGTAAATAAATCAATCTCTATAATACAAACCATAGATTTATCCCAGCAGTTCCTTCAATTGAAACAATTTTTCCTTCCTGCTAGGTGATAACTTGTTTCTGGATGTGAATATACCCCTTCCATTAGTAAGCTATTCCAATGGATGTTGTGCCTTATTTGCAATTCAAATCCTATTTAACTTCTACTTTTAGTTGTTTGTGATTTGCCTTTATTTGCAAGAGGAAAGGGCCTCTGGTATCCGCTAGTATAAGTGTAGACCAGGATTGCTAAGGCTGAGCTGCTGAAGGCTCACTTTAGGTATATTTTCCAACATTCTTTAGGTCTTCTCTAAAACAGGGCTGGGAACCCCCTGGCCTACAATGGCTGCTGAATGCAGCCCATGACAAGTTTTAATTGGCCAATTCCTGGATTGGCCCAATGAATCCAGCCCCTGCCCATAGGCACTAAATGAGCGCATTCTGGAGGAAAGGAAAAGAAGGCGGGCATGCACTCGAGGACAAGAGATGGATCTGTGGGTTGGCTCCATGATCTGGACTAGTGGTCCCTAAACTTTTTGTGGCTGCAAGCCACTTTCAACATTTAAGATATATGGCGAGCCACAATTTTTCTTTGAACATTCAGTCATAGAAATACATTACGTTTTAAGGTTGTAAGTAAATGGGAAAACAAAAACAAAATAGAAACTAAAAATAAAAAAGTGTTTTTATTTGTTTTGTTGTTGTTATGTTTTTATTGTGTCTGTCTCTTTAAAAAAACCCTAGCTAAAACGGTTAGAAATGTCACATTTTTTCCTGCAGTGGTAATTTAGGGCTTCTTCCAGCTCTGACATCCCTCTCTGCCAGGAGCCATGGGAGTACTGAGTGCATTTTAACCTTCCCCTTGCTGGTTCGAAGTTGCACATGTGCTTTCTCTCTTACTCCTCCTTCCCTCTCAATATTTTGTATTTATTTACGGAGCTGTTCTGCTCAACATGAAAGTGTGTCGGGAGGGGATCGCTGATCAAAATCCTTCCCTTGACCTGACCACACCCCTCAAATTCCCAGCCTTCAGTTGTCGATGCACCCCCCCAGAAATGAGACAGGACACCATTATATGGATTTAACATGGCCGCACACTTTATTGACCCAAATTTTCAAATTGAATAGGTGAGGGGTTGACATCGCCTATTGCAATTCCGGGTCCAGTATCGAAGTAACACATTGAAACTTTAAAACTCAGGGGAGGTCTCACTATACCCCTGATAACCTCCCCGCAACCATAACGTCTCCCCATCGTCCAGTGCTCTGTGCACGGCCAACGGGAACTTAGTCCTTTCGGACCTGAGTAAGGACTAGGGTGTCTACCGGTGGAGGCCATACAATGCCCTACCACTGTCCCAGGTCACCCCTTCCCAGAGAAAACGCCGCCACGCATGCCATACCCTGCAATAACATTACATGTGTCTTCCCCATCTCTTAAGCAGATGACTCCTATGCTCACTTACCCTAACTGAACCGATACTGGACCCCCACCAATCAGGAACCGCTGATACCTTCGGATGGGTCCAGCCCCCACACCTGTCCAAGACAACTCAATACCTTAGCCCGCAAAACATGCAGGTAAATCTCATTACCAGCCGGGGACAGGTGGACATGATCTTGCCTAAATAATTCTAAGTCCGTATGCATAATTCCGTTATGTCTAACTGTCTCTCCTCCGATCCCTCCTAACCACTTCCTAATTTCTCTGTTTATAGTCTTCCTTGTTTTGTCAATTTTCTTAGCCGGTACTCCTTCTCCCCAACTGACCCTTTCAACTAACTCGGTCCAAATCAGCCTTACCCCATGTAATATTCGCTTTAGCTCCCATAAGTTGCTTTTTATGTTCTTAACTAATTGCACCCCTTTTAACTTTGGTAAATAGTTTTCCCCAAGATGTATGACCAAGATATTGGGCTTGCTGATCCGTGCCTGCCGAGTGAGACCTGGGAGCAATTGATGCCATTTCATCCCACTCTTTCCCTGTCAGTGAATCTCTCCCATGGCAGACAACCCCAGCTGGGATCCCCATCTAGTATTCTTCACTGCTTTGGCAGCCCACCGTACCAAACTATGCCCGCAGATCCAAATCTTCACTCTCCTCCGTCTGGGGGAATCTTCCAATGGAACGTGATCGAGTAATTAACACATGTTGGACATCAGGTCCCTTCGCACGTACGTGCAGTAAGTCAGAGACCAGCACTGGCCAATAGCTTGGATATCCCTTCCTGGCATACCCATCTGTGCTGCAAACGTTGCAGCCCCTATTCTAAATAAATGAGATCCATATTCCCTGTATGGGAGCTGAAGCCTAGACAATGCCGAACGTAATACTGACACAAACTGGCGCCTAGTGGTCGGTACCCCGTTACTGTGGCAAAAGAATGTTCCCTCGGCCGATGGATGTATTTTCAAGTATTCTTGTACCGCTAATATTGGGCATAACTTATCATCTCCAGCCTTAGCCAACCTAACTGTCTGCCCCCTTCCCCGCTTATCTGTTTTTGATTTTCTTAACTGTAAAATAAGCTCCTGCATGCCTATTGCCATGTCCCCCACCGCTAGTGCCCTACCTGACGTATCCCTGGCTGATTCTACTACTAACTCACTAACCCTAAAAAAAACCCAAAACGCTAGTTTGAACAGTGCTGCGAACATACGTTGCTCGAAGTCATTGTAGCAAACCAGGTGCAAAACACCAACAGTTTTCACTAATAGAGGGGGAGTGATGGGTAACCTGCCATCGGAATTAACAGGCTGCTCTTGCGCCCATGATTCTAGCAGTCTACGGGCGATGAAACCCCTATCTGGCATCTGATGACCAGCAAGCTGACTCATAAAGCCCAAAGCAAACAATTTCCCAGCAATGGTCCTTGCTGCCAACCCTTCCCTTCTCAAGGCCATGGCGAACTGTAACACCTGTGCTTCGTGGATCGGGAAACCCAAGGTCCATCCCTGCTGCTCACGGAGATGCTGAATTGCTTGAAATGAGCTGACATAGGATGCTCTGGTCCACACAGCCAAGGAGCCCTGCACTGCGGAGCAGAACTCTACAATCCAAGGTTCCACATGGCTGTAGGCATAGGCTCTGGGTTCTGGTTGGCCTGTGGTGCCAGTAAACAAAAACGCTCCATCTGGAATCAAGAAAGAACATCCGCAATCTCATTCTCGAGTCCTGGAACGTGCTTAGCATGAAATAAAATGTTATGCTGAAGGCAGGTCATAACCAAAGCCTTAACAAGTCCCATAACTCACTGGGAACGTGATGAAAGTGTGTTGATTATATGGACCACTGCCTGGTTGTTGCACCAGAACGGGACCACTCTGTCCGCCAGTTGGTCGTGCCACAATTTCACTGCCACGACAATGGGGAATAACTCAAGGAACGTGAGGTCCCTTGTGATGCCTCTGGCTATCAATTCATGAGGCCACCTGGCTGCACACCACTTGTCCCTAAAGTATACCCCAAACCTATGCGAGCCCGTCGCATCCGAATGAATTTGCAGCTCAGCTTCGAACAAAAGCTGCTCTTTCCATACACTAATCCCGTTAAATTCTTGTAAGAATTTGAGCCATACCCCCAGGTCTTCCTTCATGTCCTTAGCAACCCTTATATGGTAATGAGGCAAGAGTTCACAAGCGAACTTATTATACAGTCGAGTCATGAATGCCCTACCCGGAGCTTTGACCCTACAAGCAAAGTTCAAACTCTCTACCAGTGACTGAAGCTGTCTAACCGTGATCTTAACTGCATTGCTACACTCTCTTAGCTTGAGGATCAGTGCTTCAACCTTGTCCGTAGGTAAACGGGACACCCCCACTACGGTATCCAGCTCTATGCCTAGGTATGTGAGAACTGTGCTAGTCCTTCGGTCTTTTCTTCTGCCAATGGGATGCCCAGATGCCCTGCCACCTTCTGAAAGGTGTCAACTAATTCAGAGCATTCGTTCATGCCGGCTCATACCACGAAGAGGAAGTCATCAAGATATTTTGTGATGTCTCCCCCCACCCCCCGCGGCATGCTGCACTACCCATTCTATAAGGGAACTAAAGTGCTTGAAGGCCAAGCATGAAATAGAGCATCCCATTGGCATGGCCTTGTCATAGTAAAATCCCCCCTGAAAATGAAAGCCCAAAATCGAGAAACTGTCCGCCCGGGTGCACTGGCAAAAGGCGGAATTCGGACTTCACATCGCACTTTGCCAGCAATGCCCCATTTCCAAACTCTCTTACCAAGGCCATCGCTGCGTCGAAAGACGCGTAGTGGATAGACATCAGGCCCCTGGGAATGCTATAATTAACAGAGCAACCCTGTGGGAAGGACAGATGATGAATCAATCGAAACTGCCCAGGGGCCTTTTGGGGAACCATGCCCAATGGAGAAAAAACCATGTCGTGCAGCGGTGGGGCGACAAATGGTCCTGCTACTCTACCTTCCACCACTTCCTTTCGGATCTTCTGTGCTACCACTTCCTCCATACCCACGACTGACCTCAGGTTGGGAGCAATTCTACCCTGTCGTACTTCGCCCGCTGGTATTCGAAACCCTTCCTTAAAACCCATAACTACGTACTGGACCTTATGCCTGTTGGGATGCGCGCACAGGGCAGTTGCCAACCTATCCACCTTAACTGGCGTTGGGGCTCTTTCCAGCCACCCCTGTTCCTCCACTCCCTTGATTTCCTTTTCCACCTCCAGTGACCCCACCCTTTGTCCTAAAGCCGGGCTTGGGTCTGGGGCAAGCAGTTGTAGCGTGAAATCCCCAACAAGAGGAGCAGGTGTGCCAAAACCTGCACGATGGGTGGGAACATTTGCCCATGCGGGAAAACTCCCAGCATTGCCCAATGTTCCCCACCGCATTCTGCTTCCCCCAGGCCCTATTGGGGTTGTTGACCGCCCCCCCCCCCCACCTTTACTAGAAGGTGTCCACTATCTGCCCTGGGGGCTCCCGTGGCATCACTCATGCACTTTAACCAAAGGTTGTGGGCATGAGTGTCCCACCTCAATCCCGGGGTGAATGAGGCCCAGTGCCTGAAAGCCTCATCATACCTGAGCCAGGCCCCAGGTCTCATAGGCCCTGCAGATTATCTCCCCGTATTTTAGGAGATCGCCTCTCTCTCAGGGAACATTTCCAACTGCAACCCGTGGTAAATTGCGTAAGCCGCCGTCCAGTAGGCCCAGTTCCTGTCTGCCCAAGGTCTCTTGTACTTCTCCTTTTCTTTCTTGTCATTGTCCCCCCAGGATCCACTATGGGATCACTGAAAAGGAGGACAAACAGATCAACATAATCCCCTCTCCAAATTTTTTCTCTCGTTGCAGGCAACAAGTGCTCGCCTATTGGCGCAGATAAATCTGCATAGGCTCCCCCCAACAGAGCTGGCTGGTGCGGTCTCGCCTCTAATTGCCCTAACTGTCCCGAGGATCCCTATGCCCAAACTTGTAGTGCCTGATGGGATTGCGACAGGACCGGCCTGCACCTCCATTCCATGTAACCATGCCCATTCGCCCCGGGGACCATGCTGTGCACACTCCCGGAACAACTGTGGGGTGGGGGCAACCTGCACCCATCCCCCGTTCCACTACAAGTACTGTGTGGGCCTTTTTGCTGGTGGGGTTCTGATCTGGGCGCCACCCATGCTCCAGGCCTGAGGGCCTACCCCGGCACCTTTGTGCCACATGTCAGAGGAAGTTGTATCCCTCCCCCATCATCAAGGCATGCTGGGGGAAGGGGGGCGTATTCCCCCCCACCCTCCGACGCGCCCTGTCCTGTCCCGTGGCTCAGTGGTGCCTCGTCTCCACCCGCGCACGTACCTGCCTCCCCCTGGGGGTTCTGTGCCGGTGGTACGCCAAATCTGCTTCTGTCTGCCAGCGCCTGCTCCAATGCTGCGATCCTTGCCAAAATGTGCGGGTCCTCCAATCCTGCTCCTGCAGTTTCCTCACCCACTACCAGCCTGTAATCACACTGAGGTGGGAGAGGACTCCCCTGATGAATTCCCTCGCTCTCATTTTCACCCGTGCCTCCTACTTGACCCCCGTCTCTCCCATGCTGTGGGGGAAGGGGGGGGTCTTCTGGCTCCAAGGGCTGGCCATACCCCCCTCCACCTCTCTGCCAGCGCGCCAGGGGCACCTCGTCGGCAAAGCGCATGGGGGTAACGATGGGTCTGGTTCCCCGCCTGAGGGGGACTGTCCCTGTCTGCCCCATTCCACCTTCACTTGGCTCTCCCGTGCATTCCCCTAGCCCGGCTGTGGAGAAGGCCCTGCCCAAGGCCTGCATTACCGGGGTTGGGGTGGGCAAACCTGCTCCAGCCCCCCTCGCTCCCCCATCCCAGTTCCCCATAGCAGGCCCCGCTCGGGGTGCCCATCCCCTGTCTCCACTCATTTCTTCGCCTGGTGTGGGGGGAGGCCACTACGGTGCCAGGCCCAGCGCTGAAAAGTAGGGCTTCACAGGCAGCCAAATGCTCCAGTGTGGTCCTCACCCCTGGGCGGGGAGGGGGGCTGAGCCACCCCTCTTTTGCCCCTTTTGCCAGCCGGCTCCCTGGAACCCGGGTTTTGCGACTCCCTGCTACTCCGGCCCTCCGCCCCCCTTCCTACTTCTGGATGGGCCTCACTCCCAGCCTGACTCGCTGTTCCAGCTCTGGGGCCGTGTTTCCTGGACTGCCCCATGCCCGTTCTAGGCCTCTCTGGAAGCAGTCTCAGCTGAACGCGCTCAAAAATTGGCTGTGAGCGAGGCCGCTGCTGCTCCATTCCCTGCTCATCCTGGACTGAGCAGGGAATGTTAACAAAATGTTGCTGTCCCCTCACATGGGATCCAGAAGCCAATCAGGGGCCATTCTTTTCGTGCCATCGGCGAGGCAACCCTTGCCGACAACTCTAGTGGGGCCATACTCCGAGCGCTGCAATCTTGCAGCGCTTGGTCCCTGAATGCCCTGCCCATTTCCTTGAAGAGGCATGACAACAGCCCCACCGCCGCTTATAGGGCGGAGGGCACCTCTTGGTTATTCCATGGAACTTGTACTAATTTTCTAAATGACCCGCCAGAAAAGGTTCCCCATCTCTGTTCTAAAACATGTTATTTTCCAACAACTTTCCAATTCATGTAGAATCACACAACACATACACATACATACTGTTCATAGAATCAAACCGACCTGCTCCCCCCCACGCATATTTTGGCTGCAGGAGGGAATGCGCAAGCCAGGATATGCATGGGGTGAAAGCCCCGCCCCCAGCTTTGCCGGCAAACACACACAGAGATCCAGAGCAGGAAATCCTGCTTTGTATCTCTGTGTGTTTGCGCTGGCAAAGCTGCATGGGGAGGCTTTCAGACCAGCCGAACCCCGCGTATATCCTGCTCCTCGATGCTCAGCTCCGCCTCGATGTCCAGGTGGAGGCTGTGGTGAGGACTGCCTTCTGCCAGTTACACCTGGTGCGGCAACTTCAGCCACTGGTTTCGGTTTCGTATCTGGCCACGATCATCCATGCTTTTATCACCTCTTGGTTAGACTACTGTAACGCGCTTTATGTGGGGCTACCTATGGTGATGGCTCGGAAGCTGCAGCTGGTGCAGAATGCGACAGCCCAGGTTCTGGTGGGGCTGGGCCTCCGAGAGCACATTACACCAGTGCTCCGAGCTCTGCACTGGCTGCCGATAGTCTTCCGGGCCTGATTCAAAGTGTTGGTTTTGACCTATAAAGCCTTACACGGTCTGGACCCTGCCTGTTTGCGAGACCGCCTCACTCCTTAGGTTCTGGACCACCCCTGCGGTCATCTGGGGGTGCCCTGTTGGAAGTCCCTCGGGTTTCCCGGGGGCCCATGCAAGACAGGGTCTTCTAGGTGGCCACACCGCGCCTTTGGAACTCTCTCCCGGTAGGGGCCCTGTAAGACCTGGCTGTTCTGCCAGGCGTTTGGTGAGGGAGAAGGGTGGGAGGTGGTATGGGGGTGGGTTTTTTGGTCTCATTTTTATCACTGTTTTTAGTATTTAAGGTTTTATATATTTTATTGTATTTTTATGGATGATTTTGTTAGCCGCCCCGGGCTGCCAGTGGCAGGAGGGGCGGGGTAAAAAAGTTTTAAATAAATAAATAGCCTGGCTTGCGCATTGCCTCCCACAGCCAAAATATTTGGGGGGGGGGGGGTGGTCTGAAAGTGGCCTAAAATACAAAACCTTCTGTCTGTTGTAATAATAATAATAATAATTATTATTATTTATTATAAACATTTATATAGCGCCGGTCATGTACCTGATGCTGTACAGAACATAGAAATAAACATAGTCCCTCTCTTCTCTCACTTTACATTCTGGGGCCACATATATGAAGCAAAGATCCTTTCCTGGATCACATTCCCCACCCACTAATTGGCTCTCAAAGACTTTCATTGAGGTATTTCATTTTCAAAGGCTTTCTCTACCAGGAAAGGTTTTGTGAAATAGCCGTGGATCACAGCTTGAGAAACATTGTATTAATGTTATCGTTTTCATTGTGATGTTTGTAAAATGTCACAGACAGAAGGGAGAGGGAAAGGTCTGATAAATTCATCAAGGAGTACATAACCTGTACCTTGGCTTGCAGTAATTAATACACTCATAGGACTAAGTTGATCCACAGAATGAAAAATGTGTTAGGACAGGAATCCCTCAAATGATCCCATTCCAAGCCAAGTTAATAATTTGTTAGATGCCTAAAGATCAAACCTAATTGTACACATGTCAAATACATACACTAACCGCTAGATGAAATTCCAGCTTAAAATTCTGAACTTGTTTGTATTGATAGCTCTCCATTGGTACAGAACAATGGGTATGCTAGCCTTTGGGTCCCTGAAACCAGCAGAGAATGGCCAAAATATTCTACAGAAGTCTACTGGAATTTCCACCAGGGCCCTGACATTTATTTGTGTTTATACTGGTATCTTTTTTTGTTAACTGAATAAATGTTGGCTGTGTTTACCAGCAGCAAAACTATTTTAAAATCCCACAAAAATACAGAAGCAAAGGGGGGGCGGGGGAAGGCACAAAACCAATAAAGAGGGCTAGCAGATTTGGCTTTTGTTCAGAGATAGACATCAGACATGCACATAAAAATATGTACACTGCTTCTGCATATCAGTGATGCACAGGGGAATCTTGAAACTGCACTTTAGGAGTCCGTAGGCCTCATTTAATCCTTTGGACATTGCTACATTCAAGTTTGAGATTAGTTGTATGATATTGGCTCTGTTTTATGTACAAGGGTCCCCATTAAAAAGGAAAGTACTTCAGGGTGTCATATAACAGTGTGAGATAAATGGTGTTTGTTGTTTTAAGGAGACTCTCAGTTCCTGGGAAGCATGTTTCTGCTAATGAAGAATTCCATGTTACCTTTTCCCCCAGCCATGTAACTAACTACAGTAGATGGAAGAGATAGCATGTGTTTAAGGTGAGAACCACAAGTACAGCCTAATTTGGTGTCACATTTCCATAATAGCCCTGGAGAGTTGATCTCTCCTCTTCCACATCTGCTTTCCTGTTACCTTTTTATGATATAGTAATCTCCATTGACCTTCATAGTCTGACCACTGAAATTGATTTTTACAAAGTGTCATCTGCTTTATAAATTGGTCTGGACTTGAATCTGTCTGAGTTAAGAGGTTTGAATTTCACACCTATTGCTGTCAGGTGAGGAGGGGAGGGAAGGTACAGAAAATGTGGCAAGGGGAGATTTGCAGGAGTGTCAAAAGAGGAGTAAGCTTATCAATGTTCGATAGCTAATAAAGCCTGGAAGGAAATAAGAGCGAAAGCCCCCCGACGGTAGCTGGATAGGATACCGGTAAATTGTGGTGGTCTCAAAATCATTATGACAGCATTGCTTGAGACTGTAGTAATTCCTACAAGATTCTCCTAGGAGATCCAGATCCAGGTATTATTCAATTACCACACACCCACACAAATCCTGATAAAATGGGACTCATTTCATCCAGTAGTTTTTTTCTAGTCTTCAATTAAAATGTGTCTCTCTTCCACCAGAATTCCCAACTGAGGCTGCATACAAATTCAGCGGGAGTCTCTTAGCAGCACTAACTTGAATTATATTCTGCTTTGATTCTTCACTAGGTATCAGGCTGCACTTGTCAAACTATCTGGAAAAACCCTCCCCTATTAAAGTGAATGGCGGTTTTGCCATTGATTTAAATGGTTGAGGATTGCACCTTATATAGTAATGAAATAAGCCTAATCCTGGTCTACACTTACATTAGCTGATACTAGGGGACCCTTCTCCCCTCCTCACAGGACAGACAGTCTTTTCTTCACTGATGGGATGTGTCCCTCCTTCCATCGGATAGACAGGGTCAATTTGATTGACAGCCTCGCTCCGTGGAAGGGGCACAGTCCACTACAGACTCCCAGTTTCTGTTCTTTCCTTGCTGAGGGTAGGAAGCAGAACCATGGCTCCCACTCAAAAGGCCCGAATAAGAGCTTCTTTCGTCCCATACCCTCTTCTCATAATCACAGAGGTAACTGCAAGAAAAACTCTCATCACGGTAGACCCAAGAGGCAGCGAAACAGAAGAGGCGGAGACCAGCCTCTGTTCAAGAAGCCCCAGTCCAAAAATCCAAAGCAGTCCAAGTCTCCCGTATGACTGGAGGCTGCCTCCCCCAACTACAACCATCAACATCAGGGGGAGGCTTTACCTGTTCGGAGATCGGTGGGGAGACACATCTTTGGATCGATGGGTGCTAGAAACAATAGTCAAGGGATATACCATCAAGTATGCGCTTCCCACCCCCCCCCAAGGGAGTGTTTTCTTCCATCCCCACTGTCAAAGGATCCACTAAAGGCAGGCAAGACCCTAAAGGCAATTCAACATCTTCTGGAAATACGGGTAATAGAGCCCAATCAAAGGCATTCTCGCGTGTACTTTATTTTGTTCACGGTACCGAAGAAAAATAGAGACATACAAGTCATATTAGATCTCAAACCTCTCAACAAGAGGGTTAGGCACCAGAAATTTTGAATGGAAATGCTGAGTTCCATCACAGCAGCCCTCCAGCCGGGAGACTTTTTATTATCTATAGATCTCCGAGAAGCCTATTTACATATTTCCATCTGCCCATCACACAGGAGATACCTGAGATTTGCAGTCGGTGACCAACACTTTCAGTTCCAAGCTCTCCCTTTCGGACTTTCATCGTCCCCGAGAGTCTTCACAAAAGTGATGGTGGCACTAGTGGCGCACCTAAGGACAAGGGGAATGCACGTCTACGCATATTTAGATGATCTCCTAATTAGAACCCCATCCCGAGAACAGAGTCTAGCCAACTTACAGCTGACATTAGAGTGCCTGGAGACCTACGGATTCTTGGTGAACAAAGAGAAGAGTTGCCTGGTCCCATCTATGTCCATTCTCCACTTGAAAGTCTGTTGGACACCCTTCAGGACCATGTCTTCCTCTCAGATGAAAGGAAAGACAAGATCAGGCTCCTCTTAACTTGGCTTCAGAGGGAAGAGAGATTGGACCTCCTGTTTCTAGCCCAAGTCCTGGGAAGCATGCTTTCCTGCATAGAGATGGTGGCGTGGACCAGACTACATCTGAGACCTTTGCAGGCTGTCCTTCATCCCAACTCCCTACCAGGAGGAGACAGCGAACTGCGCTTGTGTCTCCATCAGAGTTCCAGACACTCTGAAGCAACAACTGAGCTGGTGGTCTGCACCTAGGGAAAGGCCTCCCCATGAGAGACCTAGAGTGAACACTTCTGACAATGGATGTGAGCAACTGGTGCATTGCAAGTTTGGGTCAGCACAGGCCAGATGGTCCGAACACGAAAGAGGTTGGCACATCAACAGATTGGAGCAGAGGGCAGTCTGCCTGGCCCTGCTCCACTTCACCAGTCATCTCACTGGCTGCCACCTACTGATCCAGACAGACAGCACCACTGCCATGGCATTCATGACCCACCAGGGAGGTTCTCACTTGAAATCGCTTCAGGAGGAAGCGATGCTGCTATTCCAGTGGGCTGAGAATCCGTTAGAATAGATAAGGGTAATCTACATTGCCGGGAAGCTCAACACGATGGCAGACTGGCTGAGCCGTCAAGAAGCAGACCCAGAGGAGTGGTCCCTCTTTCCGAGAGCATTCAGTCTGATCAGGGAAAGGTTTGGCACACCCATAATAGACCTATTCGCGTTGTCAAACAATGCTAAGACCCCCATCTTCCTGTCATGAAGAAGAGATCTAAAGGCAGTGGGACTAATGCTCTATCTACAACTTGGCTGAGGGGGTTGCTATACACTTTTCCCCCCATCCCAATCATCCTTCAGGTTCTCCAACAAGTATGCCAACAGAAGGTCAAAGTCATCCTAGTGGCACCGATTTGGCCACCAAGGCCCAGCTTCTCTGAGGTTCTGAGCCTGGCAGTATCACATCTGCTCCGACTCCCTGCATGGTCAGATCTACTTTCTTAGGGCCCCCTGCTCCATACAAACGTAAGAAAGCTGTCGCTCACGGTCTGGATGCTGAAAGGAGGAAACTAGGTTCTATGGGATATTCCAGCAAACTGCATAATACTTTGCTGCCCTCTAGATGGAAATCAACCATCAAGATCTATGACCAAATGTGGGACAAGTGTGAGCACCATTGAGAGAAATGTCAACTTGCACATATGGAAGCAGGTCACCTTGAAGTCCTCTTATTCCTCCAGGAAGGATTGGAGATGGGCCTGAAAGGGAATACAATCAAGAGACAAGTCTCAACATTGTCCAGCATCATTGGTTGTGCAGGTCAGTTGCCTATCTTGGCTCATCTGCTGGTCAGGAGGTTCATTAAAACTGCGGAGGTCCTCTCCCCTCCAGTGCACACAGATTCCCTACGTGGAGACTCAATATTGTTCTGGCTGCGCTGACCAAACCTCCATTTGAGCCATTAGACAAGATCTCCTTCTTCTTCTTCTCCATCAAAACTCTATTTCTAGTGGCAGTCGCATCAGCCCACAGGGTTTCTGAGTTGGGAGCTCTGTTGGTGGATCCAGAACTGTGTATTTTCCACCCGGACAAGCTGCTCCTGAGACCAGACCCGTCTTTTAGACCAAAAGCAAACTCTGCTTTTCATTGGGAACAAGAGTTGGTGCTGCCTTCTTTTTATCCCAAATCGCAACATCAGAAAGAGCGGCTGTGGCATAATCTGGATGTGAGAAGGTCTGTCAAGATCTATTTAGATAGAGCCCACCCAATCAGATCAGACTCTTATCTTTTTATTAACTTTGGGAATAAGAATAAGAGCAAGAAGGTGAGCAAAACATCTCTTTCTAGTTGGCTGAAAGCCTGCATCAAGGAAGCTTACAAGGCTCAGGGGGTCCCCGTTCCTCAAGGGCTTGTAGCCCATTCAGTTAGAAGTGCTGCTACGAATGCTGCGCTATTAGGTAGAACTTCACTAGAGGAAATATGTAGGGCTGCCACATGGGTATCAGTGCATACTTTTGCCCATCGCTATAGACTCGGGTCCATGGCCGCAGCAGATGTGGCCTTGGGAAGGAGAGTCCTTCAGAGAGTTCTTTTGAATCAGCTTGCTTGGTCTCCCTGGAGGGTCAGGGCACTTCATTACTGTTGGGAATCCACCCTCCCTGGAGAGGCACGGCTTGGGGACGTCCCATCAGTGAAAGCTATCTGTCCTGCAAGGAGGGGAGAATGGAAAATTTCTTACCTGTGAATTTTCCTTCTCCTTCCTCTCAGGACAGATAGTCTTCATCCCTCCCTCTGTGGGATTCCAGGCACCAGTGAGGATTGAAGGGGGATCTTGTTTCCTCCTCTTGACCTTCTGTTGTCTCATTCAATTCCATCCTTGTCTACAATTTTTTCTTTGTTTTCTGTCTTCCCCTTGGGGAGAGTGTATTTCACTTTCTGGTACAGAGTTAACAGTTTATATTTGGTTCAGCTGAATTATTTAGTTTCCTAGTGGCTTTAGCAGTCTCATCCAGGAATCTGTGGTGGGCTGTGCCCCTCCAATGGAATGAGGCTGTCAATCAAATTGATCCTGCCTATCCGATGGAAGGAGGGACGCATCCCATCAGTGAAGATTATCTGTCCTGAGAGGAAGGAAAATTCACAGGTAAGAATTCTCCAGTTTCCTCTTGCAAATAAAGGCATAACATAACCAAACAAGTGAAAGCAGATGTTAATAGAATTCATTGGCTGTTGATTATTGTAGTCTCTGTTGGTATGTTTGAGAATTGTGATGTGAGCTGAGGCTAGTCTGGTTGTTGATGTAGGCTTCAATAGATGATATTCTAGCTTTTTAAATGATTGCCTTGATGAGAAAAGTAGCTGTTTGACCCTAGCTTTTTGCTAATGAGGTTCATGTCTGTGCAAACTAAGGTCTCTCCCTCCCAACCACGTAAGAGGAGAGCTCCAGTGGTGTGCAATTCATTTTTGTTTTTTTAGTTACTGAAACCAACAGAGCTGCATTTGTTTTACTAAAGATTTAAAAAATAGATGAATAAGCAAATGATTGTCATTTGCTTTCAACCATTTCAACCATTTCAAAATGGCTACGGGGAGTGTGGGGGGGGTGGGTGTCTGCATGCGCGCGTTTTCCAAAATGGCTCCAGCAGCATCGCTGCCATTTTGGAAGCTACTCTATGCAGCAAATGGCTGCCAAACTTCTCTGTGCATGTTCCCCCGTTTCCAAAACGTTGTTGGCAGCTTCACCAACATTTTGGAAAAGGGCAGCCAGTCTGCACATGCACAGTGGTCGTTTTGCACATGTGTAGACCAATTGTCCTTTTCCAAAATGGCGGTGAAGCAGCCACTGCCCTTTTGTAAAAGGGCACACATGTACAGGATGGTCCAGCAGCCATTTGTACATGCACATTGATATTTTTAAAAATTATTATTTGTATTTTTTAATATTTTAATAAAATGGACACATTTTTTAAAAAATGAATGAAAACCCCTGAAAACAAAGGTTTTTTGTAGATGAAAACAAAAAGGAATGGAATGCCTTCTGCACACCCCTATAGCGTTCTGCCCTTTCATGCTTCCGTAGCAGCTATTTGTTAACTTGGAATAAAACAGGAGATAAATGGGATGCTCTTCATCATTCCAATAGGGGAAAAATCATGACTAAGCTGTTCTGAAAGGGGCACATTCTTGTCATAAAAAACTGGTCAAATGGTCAGAGACAAAAAAGCACCTAACATGGGAACATAAGAAGTGCCATTCTGGGTCAGACAAATGGTCCTCGTAGCCCAATGCCCTGTCTCCAACAGTGGCCAGCTTTGGTTATGTGGCAGGTGAGCTGGCTCTGAAGGAGTTAATGCTCAGCTTCCCTGCCCCCGCCTAACACTCCCCAGAAACGCCAGAGGAATAACTAAGTAGGGGCATGTGGTGAAGCAATTCAGCTGACTCTAGTCTGTTTATAAACCCAGAAACGTAGTTGAAAAGGAGATTCACAGGGGAAGCTAGAAGGAGCTCAGTGCAGGCTAGATCAAAGCCTGGAAGTTCAGGCTAGATCAAAGCAAGGCTGGAGCAAGGCAAGAACAGAAGCAGGGTTTTAGGTAGCCATCGCCTTGCTAAAACCCTTCCTGCTTCCTCCATGCCCTTTATGTAGCCTCAGGATGCCAAAGGAAAGCTTGCTGTGCTAGCCAATCGGTGTCGATGGTGGTTAGGATTAAACTAGAGCAGAGGCAAGAACGACTGTTCCCATACAGTTGAAAATACCCGGCTTTTGGGATTGCATCTGACTGTCGTTATTTCCTCATTATCTATTGAATCCACACTTCCACTGTTGTCGACATCAGCTCCTGTGATTGTCTGACATTTTCCAAGTAATTTAGGTATTTTTTGGTAATTTCAGTAATTTTTATCAGTTAGCTCCTGGTATTTTCATTCGTTTCAAGTATTTTACAATAGTTTCTGGCATCAGAATGCAGAAAACAAGGGCTAGCCCTTGAAATGCACCATTCAAAACATCATTTACGAGGAGCCAACTCAAAGACCAATAAGGGAAAGGATGAAAGTTACGTACTGAAGTTGCAATTATACACAAGCAAATCTAAGCCACATGTAAGGAAAGTTATGTGGTGTGTGGCTACTCCTGCCTAGGAAGAATTACCAGAAGTACCAAACAAAGGCAATTATGGAACAGGAACTAGTGAAAACAGTGAAAAAGCCAGTAAGCATCCTCATCACGTGAGCACAGGCAAATGGTCTGTTTCCAATGGGAACAGTTTTCTCTGCAATCGCTCAATTCAGCACTAGAGTAGATTAGACTATTTCATGCTTATGACTAATCAGAAGCTCTCACAGATGTAGCCTGTCTGCAAGAAAACGGACTGTTCATTGAAATAATTATGTACATGGAGGCCTCAGATCACAGATGCAGGAGTGAAACTTCAACAACTTTATTGGTAGAAAGCAGCATGGCTGCCTCAACACAAGCTGCAGAGCGTTCGATCCCTGCACACCCCATAGCGGGCAATTGCTGCTACCACACTTCGGGGCAAGTTGGGGAGCAGGACAGATGGTCCCCTGCAGGGTAGCTGGGCCAGCCCACTGCCCATGGTGCTGGCCACATTAGTAGACGGCCAGCCCTGCCTCACCCCCCTCCCCTGGCCCTCCCACTTTCTCTCCCCCAGTCATAATGTGGCCACACAGGACTGGAGCTAATGCCTGCCACTAAGAGCCCCACAGCAGACTTCGCCAGGCAGATGGGGACTGGACACATGAGTGGCAGCATGCTACTGTGCCTTGAGCAGCTTTGCCCCACTTTGGGTAAGGCTGCTAAACACCGCGTCCCCAGCCTTTTTCCGAGCTGCCCACCATGTGGTGAGGGGAATATCTGGCGGCCACTAGGCACATGATGCACTGCAACATGTGGCAACGGTGCCCGAAGTGGGGTAAGGCTGCCCACGATGCAGTAAGTGCATTGTGTGTCTGCACCCTATGAAAAAACACACAATCAAGTTGTGGTGTTAGTAGCTAAGAAAAGGTGTTCTTAATAATTAATGGCACCCAACTCTACCTCTCTTTTTCATCCGACCAATACCCGGCAGTCTCAGAACTCACCTGATGTCTGGAAGCTGTGGGAGACTGGATGAGGGTGAACCGACTGAAGCTGAATCCTGACAAGACGGAGGTGATGTTAGTGGGAAAGGCAGAGGAGTTGGCACACCCCATCATTGATGGGGTCCACCCCCACTGGTCCCCCAAATTTGCAGTTTGGGAGTGTTCCTAAATTCCCAGCTCTGCCTGGATCTCTAGGTGGAGGTGGTGGCGAGAAGTGCTTTTTGCCAGTTAGATCTGGTGTGGCGGCTTTGGCCGTATGTCTCAGACTCCAACCTGGCCCCTATCATCCATGCTTTGATCACCTCAAGACTGGACAATTATAAAGTGCTCTACGTGGGGCTACTCATAGTGACGGCCCAGAGATTGCAGCTGGTGCAGAATACAGCGACCCGCCTCCTAACAGGGAAGGGCTGCCGGGAGCACATCACACTGCACTGCCATTCTCTGCACTGGCTGCCTTTAGTCTTCTGGACCCAATTTAATGTATTGGTGCTTACCTATAAAGCCATAAACAGGCTAGGCCCTACCAATCTGCAGGACTGCCTCACTCCCTGGGCTATGGATCAGCCCCTGAGGTCAACCAGGAGCACCTTCCTTGAAGTCCCCTGGGTTTTCCGGGAGGCAGCTATGGAGAGGGCGTTCTTGGTGGCTGCACCAAGACTGTGGCACTCACTCCTGGAAGAGGCCTGGGTGGCGGCAGACCTCTCCTCCTTTCGGAGACAATGCATGACCTGGCTGTTCCGCCAGGCTTTCAGCGAGGGAGATGGGTGAAGGGTGGGGGGACTGGGATAGGGTTGGTCTATGGGATTCGATGTACTTTTGACAGCCTCCATATGGGTAGAATGTTTTTATGATATATTTATATTTGTATTTCTTATTAAATTTATCGTATTTTTATGATTTGTTAGCTGCTGGGAGCTGCCTTGGCAGGACGGGTAGGGTATAAATTCATTAAATAAATAAATAAAATTATTATTATCATAACACCCACCTGCCAAATGGTACTTGGAGTGCTTCAAAATAATAAAATACAGTAATAAAACAACACAATCTAAACGGGAAATGTAAAGAAGGACTCTTAGCACCAGCGAAACCAATCTAACACCATGGACAGCGCCTTAGTAGAAACATGAGGCATTTTTTAGACAGAACAAAAACCATTTAGTGTGGTTACTGAATGTGAGTTATTATTACTGCTATGTCTAAATACTGCCCCGAAATGGCTACTTTGCCACTACAGTCTGTCATGGGTTGGAGGTCCGCACCCCCACTTTACCGGGTTTGAGGAACTCCGTTTCCCTAGCGTACAGCCCACTTGGATCAGTTTTCTCTCTCTGGCTGATTCAAGCCTGCCGCAGGGACAACCCCTTTGTCACTCAAGGGCCCGATCTTTCCCGTTTACAGACTCTTTACTCTCTGGGTTTGCAAGAGCTTGAGAACTCTTGTTGCTCACTTGTGTTCCAATGTTAGACACAGACACTTCTTCATAAAGATAAGTAAGTTTATTGATTACATAAGAAAGATAGTTGATACAGAGTGGTTACTAGAAATCAAAGGTAAATATAACACATTCCTGATCTATACTGGTTGAGTTCCTAAATAAGCATCTTACCCTACAAAGGTCCATAAGTTCCTCTCAGTCCTTGATGTAAGCGACTGGGCCTTTTGCCTTAGAGTTGCTAGAGACCAAAGTCCTGTCTCTCAGTTCATGATTTCCAGCCTTGCTGGCTGCAAGATGGTGAGTGAGTTCCTGATAGTCACTGCCTCCTCTGGGGTACAACTCCTTATATCCCCAGGAGGAAACTCCTCGTATCTTCTCGAGGCTTCTAGAATTCCCTTTGTTCTGTTTATTGGCTTTCTCTGTCTCTTGCACGTAGGCAATGGTTGCCTGAATTAGCATATAAATGTCTCTGGCTACCCGTCTGGGGGGAACCAACAAACTCTTTCCATTTCCTGGAACTTGGTCACATGTCACAGCTCTGATTTGGGTTTTACAGTTCTCAGTTGTAATATTACATACATGTGGAACCTTTTGCTTTACATATTTACCAGACCTGTAGTCTACATGTAGGCCCGTATCACACGTGTGTGACCCTATGTTCCTCCGTGACACACTCTCCCCTGGGAAAAGAGCCAATTGGCCCATCATGGACACACTGTGCAGGCAAGGAGCTTACACACAGATTTTGTGAGCTAGTCTCATAACAGCTATCTGGAACAGCACCGGACAGTGGAAGCAGGACAATCTACACCACTCCTGCCACCACTGCCTGGTGCTCTCCAGGACCAGGGGCAGCAGTGGGGAGTGGACCTGGGGAGGCTCCCTGCTGCCACTTGAGTTGCTGCACCGATTCTGCGGGGCACAGGACTGTTTTGGTTTTTTGTTGGTATTGGAGTTTTTTGGTGTTGTTTTTTAAATAGCTACATGATAGGGATTTTCTGAGTTGGCAGTTGTGATCACATAGCTCTTGTTACATGTAAAACGATCCATCCTTCGGACACCTGTTATGAATCATGATTTGAGATTGGGAGGCCTTACAATAGTGCAAAATAGTGGGGTGTGCATGTTGTTTTCATTATTACAATAACGATAACGAAAATTGTCATTTTCGTTATTGCAATAACAAAAATGACAACCAAGAATAATGATAATGAAAATGACAACCAAGAATAACGATACCAATACCGAACTCTAAAACTACAATGTCGTTATTGTTGTCGTTATTATTAGTGCTGTGGCAGTTGGGTTTTGGAGGGGAAATGTGGAGAGGGGAGGAAGTAGCAGACATCTCAGAGCCCTAAACAGGGTTGAATTCTTGAACTGTGCCTGCGTTGGGAAGGGCGAGTAGCTCAGCAGTATCTGATGGATGTATTGCTGGCCAATTAGCAGCGCAAGCAGGTCCCAGCAGTCTCATGGCACTCTGTGATTGCTGAATGCTTGCTGCCTCTCACAACCAATTGCAGGCTCTGGGGGAGGGCACTTCAACCCTTTATAATGGGAGGGCCAGGCTTTTTCTCTCCGTTCTGTGAAAGTTCTGCTTGTCAGGTTGCGTTTACAGAAATGTGGTGCTTGCACTCAAAAAAATCCTCCCTAGTCCTCATTTTTTACCAATACCTTTCCTTCCTCATATACCCTACATTTTACCTTCTCCCTTTCCCTGCCCTTCTCCCCCCTGTACATTATATATAGATAGGTGGTATAGATTAGATATAGATATATATTATAGACATATAGATTAGATTAGAATAATTATATAGCTAATTGATCAGATAATAGTTTTCCTTTTCCCTTCCCATCTCCCTTAGTTTTAGATAGATATTAGTTACGTATGGGAATCAATAACGATACCAGTACCAAAAATAAAATCTTTGTTTGAAACGGCACCAATAACTATACCGATAACAACAATGGAAACCACATTGTCGTTAACAAAAATGACATTTTTGAATATTGAAAATGAAAAACAAAAATGACATGGAGACCTGGTGCACACCCCTACAAAATAGTGCTAAGATGCCACTGAGATGAAATTCGCAGTGAGATATAAAAAACACCCATAGTTTATAGAGGATTATTTATTTAGGTACTGAGTAAATGTATGTATTTATTTTATATTAGGAAGAAATATTACTCTCTCATGCTTCAGGAGTTAAGCCAGTCACTAGCTTGATGGACTTTGATTCTCTTGTCTGAGCATCTGCTCAGTGGTATTGAAGAGGGACGGTCACGGAGATCCATTTCCATCCCAAGTGCAAGGAAGTGCTGCACCCCGGCAGCTGCCAAGAACATTATGCCAGTGTAAGATGTTTCATAATGGAGCTACATTCTGCCACACACATTTCTACCCTACTCCATATAGACGCTATCTCTAGAACACCCTCAAAGTCTCTCCTCGTTTCCCTTTATATCGTAAATGGGGATAGGAGCCTGGCTAGAACCAGTGATGGATGAGTCACTTTCAGCAGGTTCTATGCCAGCTGAAAGTTTAATATTTTTTGCATGTGGTCAATTCTGTCTGCTTAAGTGGTGTATAATAGTCATCACAGATGGTACGAGATTCTGGCTCTAGGTCAGACATGTGGCCACCAGATGACATAGAACAGTAATGTTCCATTTGTTTTCTTGCATCTCCCTTCGTTCTATTCGTTCTTTTTCTTTGAGATTTCCCAAACATAATTTTGTATTGCGATTCCTAAGCTTAGCCTATAATTCCCATTTATTCACTCCCTCTCCCTCTCAATTAAGAGGGGAATTTCAGCAGCTTGTTAAGAAAATGACGTTTTTTCTTTGTTATCCTTTCACCCAGTCCCATTATAGATATTTGGCACCATCTAGCACCTAACTCGGAGTATAGTAAGCATCTTTCCCATTGCCTCAAAGTCACTTCCACATGGCATATAAATAGCCCCCACTCACCAGCTACATCAGTTCTTTCCAGTTTCAGCGGGCTCAGTTATATAGATTTGTATGGCCTTGGTGAAAGCGAGGCCTAGGCCATTGAGGGCTTTATTAGGTCAGCACCAGGCCCAGACTTAGAGGCAGGCCTCCTAGGCCCGGGCCTTGGGTGGCGTTTTCTGAGGGCGGAAATCCTGGTGCTGCCCCACTCCTTTTTTTTCTCTCCCTGCACAGCTGGAAGCTACTGCCCACAGCCAAAGCCTGCTGCCTGGGTCCCCATCCTTCACCTGCCTCTGCCTGCTAGTAGTGTTGCAGTAGCAGCAGATGGGACACTGATCAGACTGGGAGATAAAGCTATTTATTTACAAACAACTCCTCCCCATGTGAGTGATCAGAAGCTTGTTGACTTGTAAAGAAGGTTCTACAAGATGGCTCTAAACTTTCTCACAGCTGGCCTGTGCATGGTAATAGACCACATGATGGGCTCGAGCGCCTGTAGTATAAAAAACGCTCTCCCACTCAGAATGACAGTTCCTTCTAGCCCTTTCTAGGAATATAAGAAAAAAATTCCATTTGGAGCTGGAAGGGTGGGTGTTGTGAGACTGTTGGGAGCCATCTGAAAGAACCAGGTACACTGCTTGCGCTATATAAATATTTGTTAATAATAATAATAATCCCCACTTGGTGGGGAGTGGGGATGCATGTGCGGTCGTGTGCACTCCCTGCCCACCCGGAGCTGTGTAAAAAGGGCTTGTAAGAAGCCACTCAAAGAAGAACAGAAGGTTTCTGCCTTGTAAACAAGGCTGGAAACCATGAACTGAGAGACAGGACTTTGCTCCCTAGCAATTCTGAGGCAGAAGACCCAGTCGCTTACATCAAGGACTGAGAGGAACTTATGGATCTTTGTAGGGTAAGATACTTATTTAGGAACTCAACCAGTATAGATCAGGAATGCGTTATATTTACCTTTGATTTCTAGTAACCACTCTGTATCAACTATCTTGCTTATGTAATCAATAAACTTACTTCTTATCTTTATGAAGAAGTGTCTGTGTCTAACNGTGATTGCTGAATGCTTGCTGCCTCTCACAACCAATTGCAGGCTCTGGGGGAGGGCACTTCAACCCTTTATAATGGGAGGGCCAGGCTTTTTCTCTCCGTTCTGTGAAAGTTCTGCTTGTCAGGTTGCGTTTACAGAAATGTGGTGCTTGCACTCAAAAAAATCCTCCCTAGTCCTCATTTTTTACCAATACCTTTCCTTCCTCATATACCCTACATTTTACCTTCTCCCTTTCCCTGCCCTTCTCCCCCCTGTACATTATATATAGATAGGTGGTATAGATTAGATATAGATATATATTATAGACATATAGATTAGATTAGAATAATTATATAGCTAATTGATCAGATAATAGTTTTCCTTTTCCCTTCCCATCTCCCTTAGTTTTAGATAGATATTAGTTACGTATGGGAATCAATAACGATACCAGTACCAAAAATAAAATCTTTGTTTGAAACGGCACCAATAACTATACCGATAACAACAATGGAAACCACATTGTCGTTAACAAAAATGACATTTTTGAATATTGAAAATGAAAAACAAAAATGACATGGAGACCTGGTGCACACCCCTACAAAATAGTGCTAAGATGCCACTGAGATGAAATTCGCAGTGAGATATAAAAAACACCCATAGTTTATAGAGGATTATTTATTTAGGTACTGAGTAAATGTATGTATTTATTTTATATTAGGAAGAAATATTACTCTCTCATGCTTCAGGAGTTAAGCCAGTCACTAGCTTGATGGACTTTGATTCTCTTGTCTGAGCATCTGCTCAGTGGTATTGAAGAGGGACGGTCACGGAGATCCATTTCCATCCCAAGTGCAAGGAAGTGCTGCACCCCGGCAGCTGCCAAGAACATTATGCCAGTGTAAGATGTTTCATAATGGAGCTACATTCTGCCACACACATTTCTACCCTACTCCATATAGACGCTATCTCTAGAACACCCTCAAAGTCTCTCCTCGTTTCCCTTTATATCGTAAATGGGGATAGGAGCCTGGCTAGAACCAGTGATGGATGAGTCACTTTCAGCAGGTTCTATGCCAGCTGAAAGTTTAATATTTTTTGCATGTGGTCAATTCTGTCTGCTTAAGTGGTGTATAATAGTCATCACAGATGGTACGAGATTCTGGCTCTAGGTCAGACATGTGGCCACCAGATGACATAGAACAGTAATGTTCCATTTGTTTTCTTGCATCTCCCTTCGTTCTATTCGTTCTTTTTCTTTGAGATTTCCCAAACATAATTTTGTATTGCGATTCCTAAGCTTAGCCTATAATTCCCATTTATTCACTCCCTCTCCCTCTCAATTAAGAGGGGAATTTCAGCAGCTTGTTAAGAAAATGACGTTTTTTCTTTGTTATCCTTTCACCCAGTCCCATTATAGATATTTGGCACCATCTAGCACCTAACTCGGAGTATAGTAAGCATCTTTCCCATTGCCTCAAAGTCACTTCCACATGGCATATAAATAGCCCCCACTCACCAGCTACATCAGTTCTTTCCAGTTTCAGCGGGCTCAGTTATATAGATTTGTATGGCCTTGGTGAAAGCGAGGCCTAGGCCATTGAGGGCTTTATTAGGTCAGCACCAGGCCCAGACTTAGAGGCAGGCCTCCTAGGCCCGGGCCTTGGGTGGCGTTTTCTGAGGGCGGAAATCCTGGTGCTGCCCCACTCCTTTTTTTTCTCTCCCTGCACAGCTGGAAGCTACTGCCCACAGCCAAAGCCTGCTGCCTGGGTCCCCATCCTTCACCTGCCTCTGCCTGCTAGTAGTGTTGCAGTAGCAGCAGATGGGACACTGATCAGACTGGGAGATAAAGCTATTTATTTACAAACAACTCCTCCCCATGTGAGTGATCAGAAGCTTGTTGACTTGTAAAGAAGGTTCTACAAGATGGCTCTAAACTTTCTCACAGCTGGCCTGTGCATGGTAATAGACCACATGATGGGCTCGAGCGCCTGTAGTATAAAAAACGCTCTCCCACTCAGAATGACAGTTCCTTCTAGCCCTTTCTAGGAATATAAGAAAAAAATTCCATTTGGAGCTGGAAGGGTGGGTGTTGTGAGACTGTTGGGAGCCATCTGAAAGAACCAGGTACACTGCTTGCGCTATATAAATATTTGTTAATAATAATAATAATCCCCACTTGGTGGGGAGTGGGGATGCATGTGCGGTCGTGTGCACTCCCTGCCCACCCGGAGCTGTGTAAAAAGGGCTTGTAAGAAGCCACTCAAAGAAGAACAGAAGGTTTCTGCCTTGTAAACAAGGCTGGAAACCATGAACTGAGAGACAGGACTTTGCTCCCTAGCAATTCTGAGGCAGAAGACCCAGTCGCTTACATCAAGGACTGAGAGGAACTTATGGATCTTTGTAGGGTAAGATACTTATTTAGGAACTCAACCAGTATAGATCAGGAATGCGTTATATTTACCTTTGATTTCTAGTAACCACTCTGTATCAACTATCTTGCTTATGTAATCAATAAACTTACTTCTTATCTTTATGAAGAAGTGTCTGTGTCTAAC
>QEPC01002394.1:1470323-1496226 GCA_003113815.1 Sphenodon punctatus | reverse complement strand
CTGAGAGACAGGAGCTGGGGGAGAGACATAGGAAGGGGAACAGAGGGAGAGACAAGGGGTCTAACATTCATGAAGATGTGAGGTCTCAAGTGCACGTACTTCATGCTAGGCACGTGTGTGCACGCATCCCTATTCACCACGGGTGCGCGCATTGCATCATTCACACTGGGCTCTCCCACCTATGAACACGCAGTGTGAGGGCAGTGGTTGGCTTAGGAGCAGCAGCCTGAGAAGGGCCTAGGGGCACAACATTCCTAAGTCCAGCCCTGGTCAGCACCAACACCTGGAATAGACAGCCAGTGCAGAGAACGGAGCACTGGCGTAATGTGCTCACAATGACACGTCCCCGTCAGGAGACAGGCTGCCACATTCTGCACCAGCTGCAGCCTCCAGGCTGTCACCAAGGATAGCCCCACGTAGAGTGCATTGCAGTAGTCCAATCTAGAGGTAAGGCATGAATGATGGTGGCCAGGTCACAATCTGAGACATACGGCCATAGCCGTCGCACCAGATGTAACTGGCGAAAAGCACTTCTCGCCACAACCAGGAAGGACAGAGTTTTTCGGCTTATAGACCATTTAATGGTCCAGGCCATGTCTGTGCAGGATAAGGTCCCAGCACCATCAGACTTGGCAGGGGGGCGGGGGTCTACCAAGAGTGCCCCTGGTCTGCACCAACTCTGGCCCATGCCCTGGCTGGGAAGGTGCCATCGGGGTCCATTCTAAAGGGACTTTGGTGCTAACTGGTTTAAAGTTAGCACCTGCAATGGCAAAATATAAGACACCATGTGTTTCCCTAGGTGCTGATTTCATCAGCACTGATGTTCTTGAGGCCTCAGACTATATTGCCCCTAGAGGAGTGCTTCCTGTTGAGGACATTCAGGTGGCTTTGGGGCTGCTGAAATACCTCCTTAGCCCCGTCATCAGGTGTTCTATGTTACAGGTCCTAAGGCAGTTGCTGACTCCACCAAGCATCCCACGAGGCTGTCCCACTTTTGGTGCCAGGATTTCCCCTGGCCCACCCACTCCAGCACCAATATAGGAGTTCCTGCAGGGCTTTCCTTCACCACCATAGCCCCATGGTACCAAACCCTTCAACACCAGGGATAGTGCCTCCCCTGCGGTGTTCCACACAGCAGTATGTTGCCATGCATTTGGACTATGAGCCCGGACTTGAGGACCCCCTGGAATACCCTGTGGGACCGTCAGACCTGGAACATATCAGCACTGTACTGGTGCCAACTAACTATTTAGACACGCTTATGGAATAGAACTGGATGGCTCCTGGGAAACAAGACATAGAACTTTCTCTTGCTTAGGAGGTGGGGTGCTCTATGTCTCCCCTGACTGAACTCAGGTCATTTCAGGACTTGCTGGTCCTTATGGCCTCTCCAGAGGGGGCACAACCTCTGGATTGAAAGAACCCTATCACCTGTTTGATACATGGACAGTCGTGCAAATGGGAATGTATGGGCATCCTGCTAGCTAAGAGCATTATAGAGCCTTTTGATAGAGCCCAACCAATCATTGTGTCACCTGTAGACCCCAAAATGTTCCAAATTTACCCTGTCCTGGGAATGGGGCATGATTTTTTAATATCATGCATATTCTCTAATTAAGTCATAGCCACGGCTGTGGTAGAGTGCTCTAAGGGATTGGGGGTAAATCATCCTCTCAGATAGCGAGAGCAAGCATATTGACAGCTGGGGATGCAGGGTATACTCTGCTGCCTCTCTGGATATGAGGTCCGGTAATTACTTGGCCTTTATCACCCATTTTAATTTTATGTTATCGGACAAAATCCGGAAGGTGCTGCCTGAGCTCTCTGATGAGGGAAGGCTAGGCACTACAGTAGCAGATGGCCTGGAATTATCACACCAACTTCCCTAGGTGTGATATGATGCGGCAGTTTCAGGGGCTTGGGATATGGCTGCAGGCATTACCATCTGCAGACACACATGGCTCTGATCCTCAAGCCTATCTATGGATGCACAATATGTTGTAGAAAACCTTCCTTTTGACAAAGATGGCCTCTGCTTCCCCCACCAAGCCTTCAGGCCAACTAAGGCAAAATAAAGCAGCAATACCTAGATGGAGTAGGAGATAGACAGAAGCTTCAGGTGATGGCACCTTAACAGGGTGGTTACACCCCCAAACACGAGTCTGCAGTCTAGGGTCTATAAGCAGCACCTTCTTCTGCACAGACATGGAAAAGGTTTCCTTCCTCCCACATGGCTAAGAAGTGCAGCTGTGGGTGAGGAGGTTGCAGAGTATTGGGCCTTGTTTGTTTGCCGAAGCTATTGCTTCTGTTTTCAGAATACGGTGTAGGTTTTACTTTATAATTTTATCAATTTGTAGTATTGCTTCAATTATGGGATCCTTTAAAATGGTAGAGTGGGGGTGGGCTGGTGCACAGGCGCTGGTGCTGATCCCGTGGCGTCCGGCTGAAAGGACTCTGGACTGCTGTTGGGAGCCATGGTCAGATCAGGGAGGATCTAACTGGAACACGGGATTTGGAAGCTTATATTGATTCATAGGTTTGATGGGTTAGAACTCTCTGCCACAGCCCTACACTGTACAGGAGAAAGAGGTCATTGACTTTAATTACAGGCTATGACTGAATATACTTGAATCAAAGTGGTTTAATGTTTAAAGAACTGTGGATGAATATTATGATCGAGGGCTCCCTGAGCAGTCAAGGAAGGAAGCTTAAGCTGGAAGAGTGAGGATTAAATCTTACTCCCAGTGCTGTGCTGTGCTGATATTCCAGACAGGACTGTAAATTAACTCGGGTGGGGCTCATCCATCTGGAGCCTCTATATGGCCCTTTTCACACAGACGCTCTAACTGCAGGTGAGCTCTATGGGTGCCCTGCAACATATATAACCAAATGTAACACCCATTTTATCAGTGTTAGAGTGTCTGTGTGAAAAGGACCTATAACCTGACTGCCTGGAATTTTTACCCCTTGATATTGTGTGGGTAAGTTTTTTGTTTTGTTTGTTTGTTTGTTTGAACTTGGACATGAAGGAATAACCCCCCTTTTTAGTCCTTCCCTCTAGATAAGTAACTCTTTTTTACTGATTAATTTAGAGGAAAGATATTGGCTACTCTTCAAGAGACACATTTGTTGCGAAGAGATATTTTTAGATCTCTTAGCCTCATATAAACCATGAAAAAAATATAGAATGGATCTAAGTCCTTTCACATTATTTTGTTTACGTAAAAATATGGAAGAATCAATGGATTTTTCAAAGGATCAGGAATTTATTGGATTAGCTGATTAATTGAATGAAATTTTTGGAAAGTCTAACCAAGTATCTGGGCAAATGAGTTTAGCTTTAATTTTACAAGAAATTAGGTCAGTAAAAATAGAAGCTAAGGTTCAGTGTGACAAAATATTGGAAGAATGCTCTAAGGTTAAGCAGGCGGTTGAGGATGGTAATAGGAAATTGGAATTATTGGGTGATTTCAGACGTTACGGGACCATTGGCCCCGTACCGAAATCACCCCATTCATTCCCCGCCGGGGTCACCCCGTCACGCCGTAACAGACGTGCCGGGGGGATCCCGGCGGGGAATCTGGGAGGGGGGCGGGGCCGCACGGCGCAACGTGCGGCCGCACGGCCCCGCCCCCTCCACGCTCCTGCCGCCCACCCTCCAGGGAGACCGGTGGGCAGTGGGGCCAATGCGACCGCTGCTTCGGGCCCGATTTGCCACGGCCCGGGATCCCGCCGGGGATCCCGGGCCTTGGCACCTGGCTAGACGTTACTTTTTTTGGGTCCCCGCTGGGGATCTCTTTGACCATGCTTCCCGGGACATTCCCCCCGCTAGCCTGGGAAGCATGGTTCAAATTGACCCCATGCGGGTATTGACCGTGGCGAACATCTGACGGCCGCCAAACAGACGTTCGAGACACATTGACCAGAGGTGGGTATTCACCGTGGTTCACTGTGATCTCGTAACGTCTGAAAATACCCATTGTCTCAGCGAATGGGACATCTTGAGCAACATATTTCTAATGTAGAGGAACAAGCTCTTATTTTGGGTAGTTATACAAATGAATGATTCTGTAGCATTCCTTCTCACGAAATCTGAGGACTTGGAAAATAGGTCAAGGCAAAATAATATTAATATTTTGGGTATAAAAGAAGGACTGGAGAAAGGAGATATGGAGGCTTTTGTTAAGATTCTTCTTAGAAATATACTCCCAGACCAAGCGCATTTGCATGGAGTGGCAATTGAAAGAGTTCATAGAACACCTTTACAGAGACCTCCTCCAGATGCTCCCCCTAGACCTATAATTTTGAACTGCCTATGATACAGGGATAAGAAAGAACATCTTGCACAAGCCAGGCGGAAAGGTAAATTTGAGTTTCAAGGGTGCAGTGTAAGGTTTTTTTCCTGATTTTGCTCCTGGAACTATACTGAGATGCAAGAAATGATATTCATATATGACTGTACTGAAGGAGAAAGGTTGGAAGCCACAAATTTCCACCATGTCTTATAGTAAGGATTAATGGGAACCAGAAGATTTTCAATGAAACTGAAGAGCTTGTCCTTTTTCTGCAGAGTTATAAGGACCCTTGATTCGTGTTCGACTTCTTTTTTCTTTTCTTCTTTCCTTTTTTTTAATATACTATAGAAGTGGAGGGAGGGACTAGTATTAATGCTTATATTGATTTGTTTGTAAGTTTTGGGGTGATTAATAGAGGGGATTTTGTCTGCAATTTCTTGGATTTGATAGATAGAAACCAGGGTGTCTAATATGGCCAAATAATTACGGAATGTGATTAAGGTGATGACATTAAATTTTATGGGGCTGAATTCCTCTCTTAAGTGAAAGAGAGTTAAAACATTAATACGTGAACAGAATGTTGATATATTTTGTCTTTAAGAGATGCATTTGTTGCAAAGAGATCTTTTCAGATTTAATACTCAAAATGCAGGTACAATGTTTGCATTGTGTGCATTAAAGAAAAAAGCAGGAGTCATTATTGGGGTTTCATCTAGTTTGGAATTTGAGGTTGGAAACATTCTTAAAGATAGGGAGGGTAGATTTCTTCTAGTATCAGGTATTTTGGAAGGTCAAAAAATTACAATAGTGAATATCTATGCTCCTAATTATCAGGCCAACATTCCCCCCCCCCCCCAAAATATATTCCTCTGGTGATGGATACTGTTAGTGGGTGTTTAATAATGCAGGGGGACTTCAATTCTTCCTTATCAGCTTTAGATCATTCACAAAAGAATGTATTAAAGCCATGGCAGAGAGAAATTAGAAACTTTGGCCGCTTTCATACACCTGTGCATATTCTGGCTGCAGGAGGGAATGCGCAGCCAGGATATGCACGGGGATCTGGTGGTCTGAAAGCCCCCCGCGCAGCTTTGTCAGCAGACACGCACAGGGATGCAGAGCAGGAAATCCAGCTCTGCATCCTTGTGTGTCTTCACTGGCAAAGCCACGTTTGGGGGGTGGGAGCTTTCAGACTGTTCGAACCCTACGCATATCCTGGCTGCACATTCCCTCCTGCAGCCAGAATATGCATGGAGGGGTGAGAGGTCTGAAAGCAGCCTTAGTTAAGGATAATGACCTGATAGATATATGGAGATATCATAATCCTACTGCAAGGGACTATACATTCTGTTCCCATAAACATAATTCCTATACTAAAATTGATCATATTATAATTGAAAATACTGGAATTACTAAATGTCTGAATTCGGAGATTCTGCCCCTGTTCTTGTCTGATCATTCTGCTATAATTTCAAAATTAAAATGGGGACATGATGGTTTCCAGATACAAACTAATTGGTAAACTGGATAGGAATCTACTAAAGAATGATTCTATAGTCCAGGAAACTCTAGAAGTATTGGGGAATTTTTTTATTTAAACAATAATTCTGTGGATTCCCCCCAGACTCTTTGGGAAGCTGCCAAAGTAGTTCTTAGGGGGAAGTTAATTTCCATCTCAGCCCATAGGAATAAGATCAAGAAGGAAAGATATAAAGCAGTTTATAGAGAGCTACAAAGAGTGGAAGTTTTTAATAGAATTAAACCTGATAAGAAATTGCAACATGAGATAAGTTAAAGGGGGAACCCCCCCCCCCAAAAAAAAATGCGTTTAGAAGAGGAAGGAATTTGAGGAACTTCCTGGTTAGGGCTAGTCTTCCAGGGCTGGTGCAGAGAACTCTGGATAAAAAGAATATTATTGGCAACTTCCCATGCGGTCAATGTTCAAATTGTCCCTTCAGCAAGAAAACAAAGACCTTTAAGGATCAAAAAGGGAAGGAATTTTTAATTAAGGATTTCATCAACTGTAGTACTATAGGAGTTATCTACGCAATACAATGCCCCTGTAACAAAATATATGTGGGGAAAACCTCTAGAAACCTTAAACTTAGAAGAAATGAACACAGAAGTAAGCTTAAAACAAGAACTCTTCCAGCACCTTTAGTTGATCACTATAATAAAGTGCATAAGGACACGAATATGTTCTCTTTTGGGGGAAATAGAGAAAGTCAGTCTCCCTGTTGATCCTAAATTCTTAGCGTATAGAGAGTCCTATTGGATTATCACACTGGATACAGTTTATCCCCTAGGGCTTAATGATTTGCTGGATAGGATTTTCTAAATCTTGTGAGTTTTTCATTGTGGTATTTAACTTTCTAGGATGGTTTGCAACCTCCTTTTGTATGGTTAGATTGTTAATATTGAGATTCAAAGTGCCTCATGCTCCCTTGAGGGGCACCATGGGTCCCCCTTCCCAGGAACGGCTTTAATGGCTAAGCGGTGAAATACTGTATTTTGCTAGGATATATGAATATGGGTCTCCCCCTTATCATGATAGCAGTAGGTACCTCTAAGAAATCCTACTTCTACTTTTTTTGTAAGAGAACATGCTCTATAAACATATTATGGGAGCTTTCTTTTTAGTTAATTTGGCTAATTTGTTTCAGGAGAGCAACTTGAGTGGGCTATAAAGAGCTTTAGATTTGGGAGTGTATTTGCAGCTGGAGAAGAAACCAGCAAGCAGGGACTGCCCTGTAAGATAAACCAAAGGGGGAAGATCTCTCTGGAATAAAATGAAGTTGGAGTCCCACAAGGTTTTTTTTTGGTGAAAGGAATTCCAGTTATCTTTGTTAAGAAAAGTAAGTTCCTTTCACCTTTACCTTTGGGAAATGTTTACTACACCTTGGCCTTTGTTAAGGTTTTATAAAAGGCCGAATGGCCCTTGAGCATTTTATTGGTTAACCTTACATGAATGAAGGAAGCACACTGGAGTTTATAAAACCATTCTTTTGGTTTTTTGGTTTTTAGTTGAAGTGGGGAGTAGACAATATTAATAATCCTTAGGGGAAGCTGAGGAGATAGTACCTTTGGAATTGGGGGGAGCAGAATTTGATTTGTATTTCTGTTCCTTCCATTCAGGAAGGACTAGGCCCCAATTGGGGTTGGATTAATACTGAAAACCTATGATTCCTGGGCAGGGTGAGTCAGTTTGCAGCCAGGGGAGCATGGGGCTGAGTTTATATACGTTTATATATGTTTATAGATAATTTTGTCTGTTGGTATGTTTGTATAGTAGTTGTTTGTTATGTATTTTATTGAATCCTTTGTATTATAGTTTTGCACTAGCAAAGGCATAGAGCACGTTTCCAAAAACCCACAGAAAGAAAAAGCAAAGAAGGAACCCTGAGGAAACTTCTGAAGAAGTGAAACGTTGGCATTTCACATTGATCAATCATGGGCTCAGAACTGTTTTCTTTCCTTTATATATATATATATATATATATATAATGGTTTATTTGTTTAGCCATAGGCCGTAACAACAATAAAAATTTAAATACAACAAAGAAAAGAGCAGAAATAAAATAACAGCATAAAATTCATAGGAGTCACAGGATTGTAATTCCATTGTAATTGTTGTTTACCTTCAGAGTCTCAAATGCCTTGCCCTCCCCAGGACTGTGTCATCCCAATTATGCCCTGCAGAAGTGCCACGGCGCATAGTAATTCGGGGGGCAAGGGGAGGCTTAGTCCATACTAGCCTATACCTACAGATCCCAGCGGGGCAGTAAAGAGTCTTGCCCTTCCTAGGGATTATAGTGACACACTTAACCCATGTCAACACTTGCACAGTTAAGATGGTCATTGAATAAGCAAGCTCAATGATCTATACAAACAATTCACTGAGAGAACTAAAAAATACATGGCCTTTCTCAGGGCTTGTGATTGTACACTTGACCCCTGCACAGCACTTATATAATACCTTACCCTTCTCGGGGTTTTTGGCGGCACACTTGGCCCCTGCACGGCACCAGTCAGCAAATAAAACAATCCTGTGACGGGGCAAGGTCTTTCCTTTATTGGCTGAGATTGCTTTGACTTAAGGATTCTTTAGTTTGTCTAATGCAGCACGTTGATTTTGTTTCTAAATAGTTTGTTTAGTTTTTCACTTCTTGTTTAAGATACTCTGTTCTATTTGTGCAGCTTCAATTTGAAGTTTTATAAAAATGCAGTAAAGAACACAAAATGCAAGTGGTGTGATTAGCTGTGTTTATATTATGTAAGTGTATATTGCACCTGTATACTTTTTGTCACAGATGAAGGTTAATAAGACAACATTACAGCTTAGAAGGCTTAAAAGAATTTATTTTGAGCAAGGTAATAAAATGAGGAAAATCTTGGCTGGATTGGTTAATATTAGGAGGAAAAAGTCTTATTATTTCAGCTGTAACTGATAAACAGGGACAAAGTTTGGTGAAGGCAGATCAAATTCAAGATGTGTTTCTAAAGTTTTATGAGGATTTGTACACAACGTCACAGCCATCATCTGAAAGAATAAAGCAGTTTTTGGAGAGAGATGAGATTCCAATTTTTTCAGTGGACCAGAATTTAGCATTAAATGCTTTAGTCACAGAGAGTGAGGTGGTTACAGTGATTAAGGGGATGCATAAAAATAAAGCAGCTGGGCCCAATGGGTACCGAGCTGAATTTTTCCAAAAATTTCAGAAATAACTTTTCCCCTGCCTAACTAACATTTATAATATGTCAACATCAGGATGTATGCCTAATACATTCTATGATGCTTCAGTAACTTTAGTATTACAACCAGATAAAAATCCAGATCTATCTTCAAGTTACAGGCCTATTTCTGCTAAAATATTGGCCAATAGGTCCACAATGATCAAGTGGGGTTTATACTGAGCCGGCTGGGCTCGGACAATATTATGAAAGCAGTTGATATTATTTACGTGTTACAACAAAGGAAGGAAGATGCATTGTTGATTTTGACTGATGCTGAAAAAGCTTTTGATCGTCTGGAGCCAATATGCTTGTTTGAAGTATTAAAGAAAATGGGCTTTTATGGTAATTTTGTAGACTGGATAAGGGTAGTTTATAATTGCCCAAGAGCCTGATTGTTTATAAATGGCCATTTTACAAGATATTTCAATTTGTCAAGGGGTACACTTCAGGGATGCCCTTTATCACCTTTGTTATACAATAATGTTTTGGGGGTATTAGCGTGTGCTATAAGGCAGGAATGGGATATCACTGGTGTTAAGATAGGCAGGGGAGAGTACAAATTATCTCTCTTTGCTGATGATATGCTTTTATATATATCAAATCCGACTATGGCTATTTCATCCCTCATTATGCTGATTAATGAATTCAGTGAGCCATCAGAATATAAAACTAATTATCAGAAATCATATGCTTTAATATTTGCAATAGATAAAAAGCATTATGAGTTAATTAGGAAAAACCTACGTTTTCTGGAAGCTGAAAAATAAATTAAGTACTTAGGGGCTCTATTAACAAAATATGTTAGTAAACTATGGGTGATTTCAGATGTTACGTGGTCCCGATTCACCACAGTGGATTCCCAGCGGTGGCGAGCCAACCAACAACCCCCATGGTCCAGGAAGGCCCTGAACAGATGTGACGGAAGCGGGACCATGGCAGGGAATCGGACCAACAAACCATGGCCCGGGGCAGCACAATAGATGTGACACCGATTTCTGGCTGTGGTCAAAACACCCAGAAGGCACCAGGGAGGAGCAGGAGGCAGACATGGCCGACTGAGGGCAGAGGAAGCCAAAAGCGCCTACAGGGAACGCCCACACAAGGGAAACGGGAAGGGAGGGGGAAGAGGGAGAAGAGCTGCCGTGGAACACAGCACACGCCCGGGTGCACACACCCCCGCAAGGGAAAGGAAGGGAAGGGGGGACACAGCGGGACAGACAACACACATGACACAACGGGCATGGGGGGGGAGGATGGGGTGGCCCAGGGGCAGGGCAGGGCAGGACACGGGAAACGGCACCCAGAACCCCCACAACAGCACAGTCCACACAGGCACCCCTACAGCTACACAGGCAGTCCCGGAATGGGGGGGGGCAAAAGGCCGGGCCACAGGCACAGAGGGAGGCCACACGGAACAGGGAGCGGCCCAGGAATGAGGAGGCAGACAGGCACCCCAAGCGCTGGCGAGGGTGCCACGGAGGGGATGCAGAAGAGCCAGAGCAGTGCTAGCGGTCCACAGATGCACACACACACCCGGGCAGATGCCGGGAGGCGAAGGCCAGCCGCCCCAGAACCCCACGGTCACAGATGCACCCAAGGGGGCAGGGGGTCATGGGCACAGGAGGGAGCCACAGCGGATAAACAAGGCCAGCAGCAACCCAGGGAGCTGGGCGGAGGCACGGAGAGCAGGACACGGCCACAGGAGAAGACAGCCATGGAGGGAAACACCGGATGCAGAGGCGACCAGGAGGGGGCTCGGAGCCATAGGCAGGGGCAGCGGAACCCAGGGAAACTGCCAGCACGATTGCAAGCAGGCACTGGCCTGCGGCAGCAGGGAGGAGGCGGGAACTCTCCACGGGGCCACCAACCAGGGCACGGTAGGCACAGGGGGCCTCACAGCCAGCTTCAGGGGGAAATGAAGGGGCCCGGGGCTGGGTGGTCCACCAGTTGAACAAAGTGGGGCCACTGAAGCATGCTCTGATGGTACTGACATGTGGTGGGTGACCAGGTAGCAAGCCTCGAAGGGATCCTGTGCGGCGAGCCCCAACTGCACATCAGAATGGGGCCACACACCGGACAGCACTGCCAGCTCCACCTCGGTGGTCTCGGACATGCCATAGTCAGCAGCAGGGGACCACAGAAGGTGACCGAGCTCCAACAGCTGGTGATACACCACCCCACGTAATCGCTGGTACCCACGGGCCCCGTGAACATAGCCAAAGTAGGACATGGCCAGGGCAGGCCCCCTTCATTCAGACAGGCCATGTAGGTGGCCAGGCTGCACACAGACAGAGCAGACACGATCTCCGCCACCGACCACCCCACATGCGAGCACCTCATCTCTGGGATGCGCCCATCGGGAAAGGGAATCAGGCCCAGGGTCTCCGCATGCAGCTGTTAATCGCGGGAACTCGCCTCCTAGCCAAAGTAGTGCGGCCCCGTGCTCAGACTCGCATAGGCACTGGACAGGCTGTCCGGGCATCTCAGGAGCAATTGCACGGCCGGGGAATGCCACAGGTCACACAGGGCCATGGTCTCGCAGAAGGTCCAGCAGTGGGGGGCCCCATGGCCGCTGGGAGCCCGATGGAAGCACAGCCAGCCATGGTCCAGGAAACAAGGGAGACCAATGCAAGGACAGGGGGCCCCCACAATCCCTGGAGGGACGGGAGAGGATGCCACCGGCCACAACATGGCATGGCAAGCGAGGCGTGGGGTGCGGACCTAGCACAGCTGCTGGAACAGAGCTCCCAGACAGGACAGCCTAGACACTAATCAGGGCGGCGAGGACAACANACACTAATCAGGGTGGCGAGGACAACAGGCTGGCTACACTGAGAGGTGGGAGGTTGATGACAGCAGGAATGCAGCTGTAGCCCACACGCGCCCGGGTCCCTTGCAGGGACAGCAGGTGCACTCAATGGACCACCCCCAGCTCCCTGGCATGGCCTCCCTGCAGCAGCCTTCCCAGGCAGCCGGGAGGGGACTGCCCATAACCGACCCGGGGGTGGGGCTACATGTGCCCCGGCCTATAACTGGGCTGGCTGCCCCCCACCCGTGGCAACATGCACCATGGAGCTAGGCTGGTTGGGCGCCTGTGGGATGCACCTAGCCCTCTGCGCAGAGTGGTACCGCTCGCACACTGATCTCTTGCGCATCCAGACCGCTGAGGTGCACCTGGGCGCCCGCCTGCGGGTTACCATTGCCTGGAGCACCGCTAGGGCCCGGAGAGCCCACCATGCCCACAGGCTCTCCCTGGCCCAGCTCAGGGCCCTGCGGGTGTCCGGGCCTGGCAGGCCCTCCTCCGTGGCTGGGATAGGGTCGCATGGCTCCGCAAGGCGGTCAGGCACCTCCAATGGTGGAAGGAGACCATGGGGCATGCTACCCTGCTTGCTATGCCCATAGACCGGCGAGTATGGGTCACACAGTGGGCACAGGGGTGGTGGACCGGGCGCTGACTCAGTGGAATGAGGCCGCCAGGTGGGCGCACTTTTGGATAGACAGGCGCACCCTACTGCAGCTCACAGAGCTGTTAACGCACTGGCTGGAGCGGCAGCACACCCCCATGCAGACCCCAATCCCCATGGTGCAGCGGGTGGCCATCGGTGTCTGGGCAGTAGCACCTCCCGACTCCTGCCAGTTTGTCTCGCAGCACTTCAGCGTCGGGGTGAGCACTGTCGCCGGGATCCTGCGGGACGTCTGCAAGGCTGTGGAGGGAGTGCTCCTGAACCGAGCGATACAGCTGGTGGAACAGGCAGCCGTGATGGCCGGCTTCGTGGCTGGAGGGTTCCCCAACTGCATGGGCACCGTGAATGGCACCCACATAGAAATCCTCCGCCCCTCTGCTGGGGAGGCTGGGGAATATGTTAACAGGAAAAGATACCACTCCCTGTAGCTGCAGGCTGTGGTGAACCACCAGGGGCGTTTCATCGACATCTTCATGGGCAACTCTGGGTGCAGCCACGATGCCCAAATCATGGCCATCTCCCCCTTCTATGCCTGGACATACCGCAGGGACTTCGCAGACATGGGGATGAGCCAGATCGAGGGGGTGATGATGCCCCCATGCATCCTGGGGGACCCGGCCTATCCCCTCACCCGGTGGCTGATGAAGGCATACCCGGTCGCCCTGAACCCTATGGAGGCTCTCTACACTACCCACCTGTGTGCAAGCAGGACAGTGGTCGAGAGGGGCTTCGGGGCCCTCAAGCAGCGGAGGAACCAGTGGAGGAGCCTCGCGGGCCGCCTGGACTACATGGTGGAGACCTTGGCCCTGGTGATCGGGGCCTGCTGTGTGCTGCACAATGTGTGCGAAATCGATGGGGCTGCCCTCGACTACCCCGTGCCCTGGCGCCTTACTGGCCCTGTGCCCCTGTATGTGAATGCAGAGAACCCGCGGCAGTACCGATACACCAAGCACATCCGTGTTGCCCTGGCCAGGTGGATCAGCCAGGAGACCGAGGCGTGAGGTGCACACCCCTATCTACACCTCCCTGGGGCCTCCACCAGCGCCCTGGGTGCACCCCTGTGCGGCCACCCACCCGCCCACAGCCCTGGGCCCATGAACTGACCCAGGGAGGCAATAGTTGTGCCCAAACCTTTATTTTAACACAGTTACATGTGTCACCACCACCACCCACCTCCCTGTGCCGTGCTCCCCCCCCTGAGACCGCACTCCCCCTTCCCCCACGTCTCTGGGGCCTCCCCCTTGGCCGCCCTGTGGGTGCCGTAGAGTTCTGGGAGCTCCCATACCCCCCACTGTCCGTGTCCCCAACTGTGTCCTGGGAGGCCTTGGTGTCCTTAGGGGCAGGCAGTGGTGGTAGGGAGGGCGGGCCCGGGGCCGAATGTGTGGGCCGAGCGGGCAGGCCAGTGGCTGGGGCAATGGCGACGGTGGTGGGGGTACCGAGGGGCCCGGCATCAGGCCCTGGGCGAGCAGGGCGCCTGGCGGGGTGGCTGCCATCATGTATGCACTCAGGTGCCTGCGTGCAGGAGCAGGGAGGTGCCGATGTCGTGTGAGCGGTCCATCTTTGCTGAATGCTCCTGCACCATCCTGTCGATGGCCTGCTCCAGCCACCCAAACGCCTCTACCTGCCTGCTGTGCTCCCAGCGCTCCCACCTCCATTCCAGCCACACCTCCACCTGGAGCCGCTGGTCCCTTGCCTTCACTTGTTGCAGGGAGCGTTCTGTGGCCGCTTCCATCCGATCAATGGCTGCAGTCATCCGCTCACCCTGCTCGGTGGTCGAGCAGACAATGTCCTCCACCTGCTCCTCCCTCCGATGCCATACCTGTGCCCAGTTCTCTCACATCCTTTGTGCTGGGGGCACAGGCCTGGCTTGCTGGGGCACCTTGGGTTGCCCTGTTGGGTACACAGTAGGTGCTGGTTAGGTGCCCTAGCCGGCCGCCCCCTGTGCTGTGGCATGGCTTGGGGTCTAGGGCCCCACCCCCACTTGGATTGGCGGCCGAAGCCCTCCCTCCACCCCCCTTGGTGGTGTGCCTCACCGGGGACCGCTGGCTGCTCCTGGCGCTGCTGTCCAGCATCCTCGTCGCCCGTCCGTCACCGTGGCAGGGGCGTGCCATGCCCTGTGGGGATATGGGAGGGGTTGGGTCGGGGTTGGCAGCCCCCCGTGCCCCCTTCCCATGTTCTGGGGTGTCCAGGGTGGCTGGGGGAGGCCATGTGCCTGGTATGTCCCCCTCCCCCCTTTGCCCCTTCCCCCCAGTCCAGCCCTCCTCCCACGCACGTGCTTACCCTCGATGTCCATCTTGGTGCCCTCCGAGGCTGGCCCCTCCATGTTGCTGAGATCCCCCTGTGTCCACTGGCTGAGGATGACCAGTGTGCCAGCCTTGGAGTCTCCCGGTCCAGACAGGGGGTGGGGGCTGCTGGTGCTTGTGAAGGTCTGCAGGTCCCCGAGGTCCCTGGGCGTTCTTCCTGGGGGGCGGGGGCCCCTTGTCCCATTCCCTGCCCTGGACCATGGCGCTCCCCATGAGGCGTGGGGCGATGATGGAGCCCTTCATATGGAGTATGCAGTCCAGGGCATCAAAGTAAGGGGCGGTCTGGGCTCCATGTCCAGACCGCTGGTTGTTGTCCCGGTGGCCTTGTACCCCCTCTTTTGTTCCTTTGCCTTTGAGCGGCACTGGGCCACGGTCCTGTGATGGCCCGCTACCTCCATGTCCCGCACAATCTCCCGGAAGATGTGTTCATTCCTGTAATGGACAGCGAGCTCCAGTTGATGCTCCAGGGTCCCCCAGATGCTGATGAAGTCCTGCGTTTCCCTGTGCCCCCATTGCCCCCCACAATGGTAGGGCCTTCTCCCACTCCTTCTCCGGGTTCTCCTCCACCTCCACCTGACCAGTGCCCATCTCCTCCAGGGGCTCGGGCTCCCGGGCCCGCTTCCGTGTCTGTGGGGGGAGGGGGTTAGGTGTTGTTTTGCCCATGTTCCACGGCCACACCCCTCCCCTCCTTCAATTGTCTTACCCATTTCCAGGGTGTCTCATCCCCTGGTCCGGTTGCCGTCTCCGGGGCTGCTGGTCCCAGCTGCTGCTGCTGCCCCTCCACAGCCTGCAGGTGCAGCACGATCCCCTCCTCTGCCTGTGCCTCCTCCTCCTGCCTCGCTCCATTCCGCCACGTCCCCCTGTTGCTGTGTGCCTTTTAAATCTCCCTCCCCAGCCTGTGTTTTTGCTGGTTGCCTGGCAGTGATGCTGCATGCTTTGTGTCCGGCTGGGAATAATTTTGGTTGATTCTGGCTGGTGACTGTTATTCAGACGGTGTTGTTTTTTTGTTTCCCATTGGGAATCGCATTGACCACACTTTTGGAGATGGTCCGGGCCGGAGCTCCGGAAGCATGGTTAATTTTGACCCCTGGTGGAGATTGACTGTGGTGAACATGTGGCACCCACAAAACAGACGTTCAGGGTGCTTTGGCCCCGCCGCGGGATTGACCGTGGTTCACTGTGGTTGACTGTGATCTCGTAACGTCTGAAAACACCCTATATAAAGCTAATTTTCCACATGTATCAAGACAGATGTGTAAGGAAGCTTCCCTATGGTGTAATCTGGCATGTTCTTGGATGGGCAAGTTAAATTTATTTAAAATGATATTGTTACCTAAACTGCAATATAAAATAATTTCTTTTCTGGTTACTATTCCAGACTCCTTTATTAAACAATATCATTTGGGAGGGGGAAAGGTCAAGAGTCAGTAAGAGAACATTGCGTAGATCTAAACAGGATGGTGGAATAAATCTGTCAGATCTAAATCTTTACCAGAGAGCTGAAGCTCTCAGAGCCCTATAAGATTGGTCTCAAGATATGTGTAAAATAGATTGAGTAACTATAGATAAGGAAACTCTAGGAATTCATGATTTTAGAGAAATTCTGATGGACTAGGTTGAGAGTAGTTCAACTGCATGGAGTTCTCACCCGTTTGCGGGAGAAGCAATTAAAAATTGGGAATGGGTATTGCGGAAACTTGGGACTAAGAGGGGTATATCCCCATTTACACCTTTGTTGTGTAGGAAGATTGTACAATATGGACTGGCATCTGATCTAAGAAAGTATTTTAAAGTAAAAAGTATAGATTGGGCACAACTATTGTTTAAAGGGATGAAAATCTATACCCTGCAGGAGGTAGAGGAAAAACTTCAAATTAAGGGTAATTTCAGACGGTATGATACCACGGTCAACCACAGTGAACCCCCTGTGGTGGCCGCAGTACCGTAACATGCGTAGTACATTCCACCAGATGTTCACCATGGTGAACACCTGGCGGGAAAAAATTGACCATGGTTCCGGACCTCCAGCCGCCCGGAGGTCCAGAACCGTGGTTAGCTGGACCATGGTCCGGAATCGTCAGAAAGTAACGTCTGTTACCTCCGCCGAGTCCAGACCATGGCCCGGACCCTGATGCGGGATTGGGCGCAGCGGTTGGGCGGTCAGGGGAGTGGGGGGGGGGAGAAGTGCAGTCGCACCGCACAGCCCCTCCCCCTCCCCAATTCCCTGTAGGACTCAGCCGGCACGTCTAAAGGACGGCCGGACTGATTCCTGACTGGGATCCAAAACGGATCCCGGTGCATGGTTGGACGTGGCCAGTGCATGTCTGAAATTACCCTAAGATAGATTTCCTACAGTACTCTCAGTTAGAGTGTATTTACAACTAAAACCAATCTTGAAAATTTATGAGACCTGCAAGTACAAAAGAATCTATTTTGTTGAGACAATCAAATAATAAGGGATTGGTTGCTAGATTTATATAGAGGTACAGCAGATGGAATATAAGATGAGGCATAAGAGTCTAAACTTATGGGAGAGAGATTTGGCGATTGAATTAGATCAAGATGAAGCTAGGAATATTTGGTTTCATATGCACTCTTGCTCTGTGGCTGTGGAATTGAAGGAACCTCAGATCAAACTTGTTTTAAGGTTCTAATGACTCAAAGATTAAGATTTGGAGAAGTTGCAGGAGCTGATCTGTGTTGGAGGGGATATAAGGAGTTAGGCTCTTATATCTATTGCCGGTGGCATTGTCCGTTGGTAAACATTTTTTGGACTAAGATTTGGACATATATTAAGGAAATAACTGGGTTGAATTTACCATTTAGACCTGAAATTGCACTCTTAGTTATCTATCCTAAAGCACCTTTGAGAGGTAGGTATAGGTCTACTTGTGTGACCTTAATATTAGCAGCTATAATAGTTATTCTTAGACAGTGGAAATCTGCATCTGGCCCAACTATTACAGAATGGCTCTGCAAATGCGGTATATACTTACAATGGAAAAGACAAGAATATTGATGAATGAATCTGAAGAGAACTTTGTTGCTAAATGGTTTCCCTGTTTATCTATTCTTAAGACCCAACTATCTATAGAGGATACCTGGCCTTTTCTCTATCAATATATTTTGTGAAAGTGTCAGATATATTTTGTGGATATTCGTTGGATGGGTTTGAATTGACTAAGGGGGGGCGGGAAAGAGAAGAGTCCGTTCTTTATTTATTTTTCTCTGGATGTAAGGTAGCCCTATGAGCCCTGAACATGGATTCAATACGTGTTTGGCTAATGAGAGTGTGTGAGCCTTGCTGCCACACTAGATTCAGGGTTCTTGCTGTGGCTTTAATGCCAGATTATAATTAAATTTAGGTATGGGGACGTGAGAGAGCCTTGCCGCTGCACCTCCCCTTTAGTACGATGTTTTGGTGCTTACTGCTTAGTATGATCCGGAGATAGAGATAACTGGGAATTTAAATATCGGGAGGGGGAGGGGAGTCGTGCCGCCGCACTTTCCCCCAGATATTGCCAGATTGAAAGTTTATTTTTCTGTTTACCTTACTTTGAAATTGTCCAGGATGATGTGATTTATTTGGATATAAATATATTACTATGTATGTAAATAGATTTTGATTTTGTTTTTGATACAGGTGTATTACTATGTACGCAAACTGTTTTTATGGATTTATATAGAAAGGGCGGGGGGGGGGGGGGGAGAAGATGGTCTCTGCTGCCTCCATGAATCGAGAGCTGAGGCAGATTAAGATGGACCAAAATATGGCCAAATCCATAGGGTTAACAGTGCCATCTACTGCCCCTGCTTCTCAGGGAGCCTCTGGAGTCAGGCTTCAATGCTTCCAGCCCCCACAGGGACCCCCTTTCAGCCTTTAGGGAAGGTCTCCTATTTCCGCCCTCATTTTCACCAACCACATGAGGTCTATCCATGCCCTGCTCAGGGTTTTGGGGGACAGTGCCAGGCCTCAGCCATGTCTACTCCTGCTCCACCTAAAAAGTGCTTTTAGTGCTATGTCTGGGGCCCTGTCACATGTCCTTGGGGTTTCTTCCTTTAAGGAGTGGCCGTTGCCCTTCCTAAACCAAACTCTTACTACTGCCCCATGAGTCCGTCCAACGATAACACAGGACTATAAAATTCAGTTTGCCTCCTTAGCAGGGAGGAGAAGGGTTATCACCAGGGTTCCCTGGGATCCCATAGCTGCCACCGCTTTGCGGACAGAGGTTCAACAGTTGTTGGACAAGAAGGCTATTGAACTGGTTGATAGATGAGTCTGGGGACAGGCTTTTATTCTGCTTATTTCTTTTGGTTTCCCAAAAAATGGAGGGCTACCATCCCATTTTGGATCTAAGGGTTGTTAAATGTCTTAAGTTTCGTATGGGGACCTTGGGGCAGATTATTCCTTCCCTGAACAAGGGAGATTTCTTTATGACCATAAATATGAACGATGCTTAATTTCATATGTCCATTTATCTTGCACACTATAGGTTCTTCCGCTTAGTATTGGAGGGAGTCCACTACCAATTTACTGTACTCCCTGTTGAGTTTATCCACCTTGCCTAGAATTTTTACTTAAGCGTCTTGCCCCTGTGGTGGTTGCACTTTTCAGTCAGGGCCTCTTTGTCTACCCATATCTGAATGACTGGCTTTTTAGGACTCCTTCAGCCAGAAGGCTGCGATCCCAAATGACATTTGCCTGTTACCTTTTTTCCAGCCTAGGGGTTCTAATTAATTGGTTAAGAACATAAGAAGTGCCATACTGGGTCAGACTAATGGTCCATCGAGCCCAGCACCTGTCTCCAACAGTGGCTAATCTTGGTCACTTGGAGAAGTACCCAACTGGTCACTATGAGGCAATCCCTGCTGTTCACTCCCAGCTCCCGACAGTAAGAGGTTACATTCTCCAAACCTACTTGGCTAATAGCTGTTAATGGACCTATCCTTCAGAAAATTGTCCAACCCTTTCTTAAACTCAGTTCTACTGCTGGCCTTGACCATGTCTTCTGGCAACACATTCCACAACTTGTGTATTGAGTGAAAAAATACTGTCTTTTATTTGTTTTAAATCTGCTTCGTGTTAGTTTCATGGAGCGTCCCCTAGTCCTAGTATCTGAGAGGGTAAATAACCGTTCCCTAGTAACGTGTTCCACACCACTCATGATTTTATAAGCTTCTATCATATCCCCCCCTCATTAGTCTCTTCTCCAAGCTAAAGAGCCCCAACCTATCCAGCCTCTCTTCATAGAGAGAGAAATAATTTATTGCTGGCTTCATAGGGCAGCCATTCCATACCCCCTTATCATTTTAGTTGCCATTCTCTGTACCTTTTCTATTCAACTATATCTTTTTTGAGATGGGGTGATCAGAACTGCTCACAAATTTCAAGGTGCAGTCATACCATAGACTTATATACTGGCATTATGATATTTTCAGTTTTATTTAGGGCTGAAACTCACCCTCACGTTCTTGCATAATTTCAGCGAGAAACAACTTCTAGCTGAGATTATGCCAAAATGAGACTGAATTGGGAATTGGCCGATTCTCGACCCATTCTCACACAAACTTCGTGCAGTTGAAAACCAGCATTGAGCATGTGCAAAATGGCCGCTATGGCCATTCTGCGCATGCACAGGCCCCAGCACCCATTTTGCACATGCACAGTGTGGGTTTTAGGGTTTCTGGAGAATCTCAAAAAAGGCATTACACGTGCGCGAATGGCCACCAGGGCCCGCGTATGCGCAGAATAGCTGAAGCAGTCATTTTGTGCATGCGCAGAGCATTTGTCAAAAATCTTATGAGATTCTCCCATACCTCGGCGAGAACATGCGAGATCTTGCCAGGGTTTGTGAGAAATCTCGTGGATTCTCACAAGAACGCATGCATTCTCGCTTCAACACTAGTTTTATTTTCTGTCCCTTTACAAATAATTCCTAGCCTTCTGTTTGCTTTTTTGATGGCCACCACACACCGAGCTGAGGATTTCAATGTATTGTCCACAGTGACTCTAAGGTCCTCTTCCTGTGTGGTAACTCCTAATTTAGAATCCAGCATTGTTTACATAAAGGTCCCTAGTGGTATCACAGATTTCATTGGGGCTATACTGGACTCAGGTCAGGTCTGACTTTTATTTTCTAGACTACTGGGGCTCATGGCATCCACGGCTTTCATGACACCTCTGGCTCAGCTGTGACTTCAGCAACTCTAGTGTTGGCATGCACCATGGTTTATCAAGGGCCTCTGTTGCCCAGGGTTCTGGGTTGCCCATCCTGCACAATCCAACCTGGTGGTCAGACAGGGCAAATGTGTGGCAAGGGGTACTCTTTCATCATCCCACTCGGCTTTGACCATAACGTCCAATGACTCGTTTGAGAGTTGTGGGGGCACACTCTGGGGGCATTGCCATCAATAACGTTTGGGCAGGCCCTGGCAGAGCACTCCCTGCACATAGGTGTCCTTCAGCTCCGAGCTCTCTACTTGACTTTGAAAACCTTCGAACCCTGGGTTAAAGGGTGCACTGTTGCTAGTGGTTATCTCTTATATCAACAGGCAGGGCATTGCCTGGTCCCCCTGTTTATGGAAGAGGCTCTCAGCATCTTGGAATGGTGCCTCCCATGGGGGTGGGGGGGTGTTGCCAGTGACAGAACACACATTGTCCTACCCTAATGAGCAGGCAGATGGCCTCAACAAGTCCACAGTGCTATCTCATGAGGGACTTTGAAACACTCGGTCTTTCACTTCTTGGAGTGCAGCTGAGGCACCATGGTAGCAGATCTTTGTGTGAAACCGCAACAACAAGCTACCCATCTTCTTCTCCCAAGAGGGAGAGGGACAGGGCTCCAGGGGAGATGTCATTATTACACCCTGGCTCAAGGGACTGCTATATGCATTCCCACTTAATTCCCCTCATCCCCAAGCTGCTCAGATGGTTCAGAGATCTCAGGGGTAAGGTGGAACCTGATCCTGATCGCCTTGGATTGGCTGAAACAATCCTGGTACCCAGAAGTTGGGGAAATGGCCCTGACTCTCCATGGCTACTCCAGAAGGTACCAGACCTCCTCTCCCAGCATAAGGGGATGCTTTGGTACCACAACCTGGTCTCCCTCCATCCCACAACCTGGAGTCTTCATTGCTTAGTAATAGTGTACATAAAGGTCTCTAGAGGTAGCATGGATTTCATTGGGGCTATAATGGACTCAGGTCTTGCTTTTATTTTCTAGACTACTGGGGCTCCTAGCATCCACAGCTTTCATGACACCTCTGGCTCAGCTGCAACTTCAGCAACTCTAGTGGTGGCTTGCACCATCGTCTATCAAGGACCTCTGTTGCCCAGGGTTCAGACTTAAAGCTCCTACATGAGAGCCTTCTTAATTTGTTTATATACGTATGACTCCTGGCCATGTCTTCTGAGAGCCAACAGTCAGGTTTTGCCAGACCAACTTGGAGAGAGAGGGAACTAATATTGCAAAGCCCTAACCCTGACTTAGACCACGCAGGGATTCCCAAACTAAGCATTTCTGTAGTTCAGTGGTTCCCACATTTTTGGCCCAGTGGGCTACTGTAAACCCTTAAAACATCTTGCAGCCCATCATGGCCCTTCCAAAGATGATCATAGCACAGCACATACTCATTGTGAGCTAGCTGTGGCTGGACGAGGCTTCCCATGACCTGTATATATGCATATTAAGATGCCTTAAGGGAAGGGTGGGGTATAAATTTAAATAAACTATGGTAATCCCCCATCCCTCCTTCCATGGAAATGACCATGATGCCATGAGGACCATGGACCACATTGCTGTAGCCATGCCATATCATGTTCCATTGACCAGCTGCATAGTGCAGACCACTACTAGAGATTCAGTGTAATATATTGTTTTTTTATTATTATTATCATTATTATTACTTGAATTGCTGGGTTAAAATGCAAGGAGGAAGATGGTCTGTAAGGTCTCCAGGACCCCAGTCTTCAAGGTCAAACCAGCATCATCAGTACCCTCTCAGGCATGCAGGCACCCCTTGGGGTGCCCACATACTGGTGTGAGAACCTGTGGGGAGTATGCCCCCCTTCTCCAACTTACCTGAGACTTAAAGGGGGGAGGGTCAGAGTGGCAATGATGAAGTAGCAGCAAAGTGGCTGCACAGGCCAATCCAGAATCCAAAGGTCCCCTGGCCTGGTCAGCCAGCCAGCACATGAATAAATGACCTGATAGGTTAACCTATGATGGCCAGCCAGTTGGCCTAGGCCTCAGGCTGCCCAGCTAGCCTCTGCAGTCTGGGTGCCACAGCTGCCTCAGTAAGTAAGAAAGACAGACGGTACCCAAATGGTTACTGTTTGGGGAATTTGTGGTATCTGAACCATGAGGGCCAGGGTTGGATACCGCAAACCCTTTGGAGTTACCTGTTTTACCACATAGCCCTTTCAGCTCTGATTTTAAACACATATTAACCCTGTGGAAAATAAGTCATTTTCCCATTAAGACTCGTCCCCAAGATTTCAGGTGAAAATACAGGTATTTCAGAATTTAGTTAAAATTCCGCAAGGAAACGGACAACCATGGAGGTTTAAGGAGTGTAATTCCCCTTTTCAGACTTGTTTTCTGCTTTGCATCATTTTTGGAGAAAATTATTTGCTTGAACCAATCTGACAGTGCTGACTGAATGCCCATCACTGTGCTGCATTACAGTTGCTTCAGAACGTATTGCCAGGGTCCATGTACAGTTTGGGAAAGACAATACACAATCTGAGCGATGACACAGAGTGGGATTTTAAGACTCAGTAAGTGGTTTTTGGAAGACACTTGCCAATTGTGGGAGGAAAAACAAATGAGAGCAACTGCTTGTGAGGCCAAGAACCTCACTGTGAGCTACATGTTGCTCTCTGGGCTAAGAACAAGTCTGGCAAACACTAACAATCAAGCCATCTGTATAACTGGATGAGATTTCTCTCCCAAAATGGATCAATTTGTGGGACGGTTTTGACAAGAATGTTGGGAAATGCAGAAAATGTTCTCATTATTGTTTACTTCTGTTTTTCTCTCTTTCCACTGTCCTTCCCTTTGGCATTATCCAGTAGCTGTTGTTCTCAGACTCTGAATGCCTATCCTTCACTTGGACAAGGAATTTGCCATGTTGGAAATGTCATTTCTCATTGGACATGTCCTACTTCTCTCATTGATATGCTCTATTTGTGTTCTCTGAAAAGAAACTACAAACCTAGTCTTGTACAGACAATCATTAGTTCCAAACTAGGCATTAAAGCTGAAATGGCTAGTTAATTCCATAACCACAGTCAATAAATGAAATTCCAGCTAGCTAACAGGTTAAGTGATTGGCAAATGAATACCACAGCGGTTAACCATTTCACCACAATACTAATTAAAACCACTTTACTGTTACCACCTAGTTTACTTACCAAATAACTGATTTACCATTTTTCTGCATTTTGTCCTCTTTGGTTTATTTGTGGATCAATTGCAAAACTGTATCCAGCAGATTTGAACCAGAAATCCAATGGGAAACTGAGATAAACTTGAAACCAGAGCGGTGGGAGGGATTATGGACAAATAGAACTAGCTGGGGGAAAAATGAATTATGGTCAAATGGAACACAGTAGCATGAACGGAAAAACAGCAACAAGGTAAATGGAGGAAAGCGGTGAATGAATTAAATCACTGATGAATAAATGGATACTGTTCAGTAACTGATGGTTGTTGGTGTGGATTGATTACTGCAAATCCAATGGTTATCAATTACTGCACGGTTAACTCTTTCAGCTCTACTTGAACATGTGATGCTGCTTTTTTGTGGTAGTTCTGGCGTATTGTCTCTCCTGCTGGACTTTGGGAAGTCTACAAATGTAATTTCCATGAGGACACTCACAGTGCCATATTTGCTTTTAAGGTGTTTAAATAAAGTAAGAGTGGGATCCAAGTTTAAATTCTGTTATATAAACAGTATATATATAGTAAGAGAAGATTTCAGAACATTACAAGCATGTGTCTTTTTTGAAAGCCACAACTCAGATGTTGGCTGCTCCCACAGCATCTAACCTGCGTAAGGCATAACAACATAAGAAGTGCGATACTGGGTCAGACCAATGGTCCATTGAGCCCAGCAACCTGTCTCCAACCGTGGCCAATCTCGGTCACTTGAGAGAACTACTCAGCAGGTCATAATGGAGTGATCCATTCCCTGTTGTTCACTCCCAGCTCCCAACAGTCAAAGGTTATGTCCCCGAAATGTACTTGTCTAACAGCTAAGAGCTACCTCCAAGAACATATCCAATCCTTTTTAAAAAACCCAGCTATGCTACTGGCCATGACCTCATCCTCTGGCAACAAATTTCACAAGTAAATTGTGCATTTAGTAAAAAAACAAACAACTTTCCTTTATTTATTTTAAATCTGCTGCCAGTTAGTTTTGTGTCCCCTAGTTCTAGTAGTATTTGAGAGGGTAAATAACCACTCCCTATTTACTTGTCCCACACCAAGGCATTGTGTACTAATCAATCAAAGCTCATCCTAAGCTGCATGGCCGAAGTACCCCAGTTTCTGTGTCATACACCACACAAGGGAGCCGCTCCACATCCCCCAATCTCATCCGCATCCCATGCCTTCCCCGAAACCAGTTATCTTTCTCCTGCTCCGTCTGGAACTGCCGCTCTTCCGTGACTAAAGCCCCCTTCATCCATGATCTCTTCCTCTTTCGCCCCTTTCAACTCCTTGCTCTTACAGAAACCTGGATCTCACCCTCCATCTCTATTACCCCAGCCACTCTATGTTCTGGGTGCCTTTCGTTCTCTCACCGACCCCACCCTGAGGGCCAGCGGGGTGGCGTAGCTTTCCTCCTTGCCCATCTCTGTCGATTCCAAACCCTTTCCCCTCCTCCCTCTCCTTCCCTTCCTTTGAGGCCCATTCTATGCGTTTATACTCCCCCCCCCCTACACCTTCGTGTTGCTGTCCTCTACTGCCCCCCGGGTTCCCTCTCCTCTTTTCTCCCAGACTTTGAATCCTGGCTCACCTTCTTCCTCTCTGATGACACCCCCGCTCTCACTCTTGGTGATTTCAACATTCACGTCGACACACCTTCCACGCCCTCTATCTCC
>QEPC01002394.1:1427113-1468141 GCA_003113815.1 Sphenodon punctatus | reverse complement strand
GCAATCCAAAACTCTGCTGCCAAGGTCATTCACTCTGCCCATCGCTTCGACCATGTGCAGCCTCTCCTCTTCTCTCTTCACTGGCTCCCCCTTCCTGAACATATCCTGTTTAAACTCCTGGTATTCACGTTCAAAAAAACTCCACGACCACGCTCCCCCTTACCTCTCTGATCTAATCTCCCTACGCAATCCTGCACGCGCTCTCCGCTCATCCTCTGTTCCCCCCCTCACTCTCCCTTGTTTCTCCTGCTCACCTAACCGCCTTCGACCCTTGTCCCTCGCTGCCCCCCATGCCTGCCTCTCCCTGTCTCCCCCTCCTTGTCTTTTAGATTGTAAGCCACAGGGAGGGACCGCATCTATTTCTATGTTCTGTACAGTGCCAGGTACATGACCGGCACTATATAAATGTTTATAACAATATTAATAATAATTAATAATAACTCACACCAGATCTAAGGCCTTTTTTACATAGATGCCACCATCGGCCCAGTGGGTGGAGATGGGTGGGCAAGCACACCTGGAAAACACCCGGCAGTGCCGACCCGGGTGATATGTATATGGACAGTGCTGCAGGGGGTTGTGGGACAGAAGGGGAGGGGCCGGTGGCTTGGCACACACCCATCGGCCAAACACCCACCCCAGGAACCACAGAGCAAACACCCATGAAAGTTACATGGACACCCGAGATACCGAACAGCAGGGAAGCCCTCCCCAGCACAGTGACAGGACAGCATGGCAGACCAAGGGCAAACAAAACCATGGCACGCAGCTCCATGCCTGATCTGCCAGAGCCCGTGCGGGTGGGGTAGGAGGGAGCAGGGATGACAGGAGACACAAAGTAGTGGCCGCCGGTCAGCCTCATGACAGAGGCCAGACAGCCGGGTGCAACAGACCCTCCACAAACCAGAACCCACACACACACAACAGTGAACACGAGCACACAGGGAAGGGCTGCATGGCCAAGGAGGCAGGGGGATCCCAGCGGGGGGGTGGTGGTCCGGGAAGGGGTACAGGGGAGGAAGGCAGAGGGCTGAAGAAGCAGGGGACCCCAGCACAAACACCCAACCCCCTGGCAGAGGCCCTGCACACACCATCCCAAGGCCCCCAGAAAACAAGCCGGGCATGGGACACAGGCGGTCATGGCAGCAGGGATGGACACCCACAGCAGAGACGGCCTGGCAAGGAATGGCAGGGGGGTGGGGGGACCACAGGCCACACCAGCCACCAGCAAACCCACTGCAGCTCTCCACACACCAACAACGGAGGCGGGTGGGCAAAGGGGAGGGACCATCTCAAATGCAGGGAGGGGGCAAGGCGGCAGAATAGTGGGCAAGGGGATAGACGCCTGGCCCAAGGGACCAGAGGGAAAAGGGGCGAACAAGACAGGCCAGAAGGGGACAGAGGAAGCCGAGACAGGCAGCCGAGAGGCGACCAAAGCCCCAGACCAGGGAAACCAGGGTCACCCTCAAAGGAAACGACAGAGCTGCAGCACAAACACCGGCAGGGAGGGGCACGAAACACACATCCCCTGCCAGGCAAGCATGCCACAACCACCAAGAGGTGCCCACATGAGCGACCGGGCCAAACGGAATGCCATGACACACACCTGGAGAAGGGGACAAAACAACTTTATTGGCAAGGAGGAACAGGGTGGGACAGGGTCAAGGTACACGGGGGTGAGGAGGCAGTACAAACATCGGGCACATGGGGTGGCTCCCCGCCCTCAATAGGGATGCCAGCCCCGAGCCCAGCCCCAATGATCCACCTGTGTGCGGTCAAGCTGATGCACCCGCTCCAGGAGTTGCAGCAGCAGCTGCACAACCGCCCCCTGCTCCTGGGTCCGTTCTGCAATTATCACCTGCACTAAGGGAGAGAGTAAAGGTGCCATCAGGACGGGACCATGGGCCCCTACAGCATGCACCCCCGAACACACAACCGGGGGGAGGTCCCAGCACACACGCAGCACACTCACCGATCTCCCGGTAGAACTGTGCCCCTGCATGGAGGTCCAAGGCGGCACGCTGGAGCTGGCTGGCCAGATGTGCCAGGCGGAGAATGGCCAGGAACACAACCAGGGTAGGGAGAAGGGAGAGGGTCAAGGGAATGGGGTGCAAGGCAAGGGTCAGCAGGGGTCAAGAAGCACACATCACGTGCAACCGACACCGTGGCCCCGAGACACCCAAGGCGACACCCGACACACACACAGCAAGGGGGTCCACAGGCAGCCAACCGATGGTCCGGGAACAAGCCTCACTCACGGTCAGTGCCCCGTCTCCCCTGCAGCCCATCCATTGCCAACGGTGCTGATGATGGGAACCGACATGGGGTGCCAGGGGCGGTGTCAGGCACTGGCAGTCGGGGCAGTCCACGAGTGGGCACAACCAATGGGTAACGGGACTACAGCACACTGCACAGTACACCACCAGACAGCTCCAGTGATCCACAGCACAATCCCCCAAGACCCCGATCACAGTAGCCAACCCTCATGGAGAAGGCCGCAGCCGTGGGACTGGTGATCGGGGCGGCACACATACACTAAAGCACACTTGGGGGTACTGTGACAGGCAAGGTCTTTATGGGGGGGCAGGGAAGGTACGGGCAAACAGAGGCTGGTGAATGGCTGAGCACAGGCTCCCGCCCGTTCCACACAACCAGCATACAGGGGCACCGGTGCAGCCACTCCAAGAGGGATGGAGGCAGCAGGGAATGCTACAGGGACGGGGACTGGAGTGTACCAAGGCAGCAAGGGGGTCCAGCATACGAGGCAGCCCACCACCGGGTCACACAGTCCATGGGGCCGGAGCACCGGGGCCCAGAAGGAGCCAGGCCACAGCACAGGCACAGCAACGACAGTGCAACTGAGGGGCCGGTCGGGTCGCCCAGCTCAGGGAGAGGCCGGGGGGTGCCCCAGGAACAGCTGCCCCAGGACAAGACCCTCCCAGGCGAAGAGGTCCCTACAGAATCCCCAGGACCACATATGTGCATCCACCATGAAATGGGGCAGGAGTGGGTTCCCTGTGGCAGCTGCAGTCGTGACATCCGCATCACCAATCGCAGGGTGCCAAGTTCACGTGTGGTAGGAGTCCCTGTCAGCAGTGGTCCCCCAACATAGGCAGGTAGCAGGACCAGCTCCCCAAGAATGGCCTGGCAGTCTGATCATGGACGGGATAAGCCACGGGAACGCAGTAGGATGCCGGTGTAGTCAGTAACCACAAGGGGACCCCCGGCCTGGAGCGCCAGTCCATACTCCGGATGTGCAGTCACCTGGCGAATAGCTGTGATCTCTGGTACTGTCCATGGCACAACAACAGCGGTTGGGTGCCCCCACTGAGGTTGCTGAAGGAGGGCAAAGCCGAGCTCCCTGGCACGCTGGCAGCAAGCTGGACCCCCGACTGGATGGCCCATCACCCACATGTACCATGCCAGGAGATGGAAGCCATCCCTCACTGACAGGGGGTCACTCATCAGCAGCTGGACGTCACAGCTCTGCCACAGCATTCCCAACAGCATGTTGGCACAGGGCGACCACACCTCCCCTGCAACACTGTCGGCCTCTGGACCTGTTCCGCACGCTGCCATGACCAATCCAAGGGCTGCTCCGTGGTTTGCACTGGGGTCCTATGGAGAGTGGCAGAGCATGAGTGCGGCGTGAAAGGCTGTGCAGCGCTAGCTGGGTTCAGGCCGTACACAGCTGATAGTGGAATGGCTGCTCAGCCCTGTGAACCCCTGTCCCACGCTTGGGGTGGGTGCATACCAGCGGTAGCGATGACAGATCAGCAAGGCCATGGCTGCCTCTACCAGGGAGCTAATCACACACTCCAGCCACCTTATCGTGATAGAACCCAGCTGCACAGTGCTGTGGCCTTCAAACGCTGTGACAATAGCAAGGTCAGTGCAGATGCACTCTGGCCAGGGAGCACAAGGGACCCAGCAGAGGCACAGGGATCGGACTGGCCCCTGGCCCACTGAGGCGCCTCGGGCCGCCCTTGGCCCCATGACTGTCAGGTGGTCCATGAGGGGGGGTTGTGATGGCGACCCAGCGAAGGGGGATCCCTATCAGGTGCGCTGAACACACCCACGGTATGTCACCAATCGCTGGCCGCACAGCATGGCCTGACAGAGTATACATGGGTGCAGGTTGCTGTGTCTGAGCATGGGGGGTAGAGTGAGAGGTCGTTCAGGCGTGTTGTATAGGAGGTGATAGTGACAGGGAGCATCGAGACAATGTTGTTGTTGGTGGCCTGTACAGGGGGCAGGGGCGGGGGAGGTGGGTGTGGTGAGCTGCTCCCCATCATAGCTGTATCCGGAACCCCGGGCCAGCTGCGGGGTTGAAGGGGACGTGGGAGTCACGGTGCGGGTGTGCGGGGCGCACGGGCCTTGGGGGTTGAGGGCACCGATTGCACGAGGCTGGTAGGTAGGTGGACAGGCCGTTGACGGGCCGGGTGGGTATGGGGGGCACTGGCACACCCGAGCAGCCCTGTTCATGTCCCCCCCCCCGTACCGCCTTGTCAGGTAGCAGCTCTGTGATCCTTCATGGGTACAGGTGGTGGGTTCCCCTTGGGCATGCGTGTCGTTGATGGTAACATGCTGCCTGTTGATGAGCTCCCACAGGCAAGGGCCATCCTCTTAACGGTCCTGTCCACCTGCTTCATGATTCTGGGGCTGGTGTTGCAGCAATGGCCTGAGCTACTGCTGCCGGGTCACTGCTTCTACAACCATGGCGAATGGCGCAGGAGGGCTGCCAACCTGCGGTGAGCTGCATTGCTGCATTGGGAACAGAGGGTAGCTGCCAGGCAACATTCCATCTTCGGGACAGCAGTGTCCCAGGACATGCGCCTCGTACTGTCTCGGTGGCTGCTCAACCTATACGGGTGCCATGTCACTGTCCCAATGTGGAAGCTGCATTGGATGCTGTCCCGAACGAATGAATGGTGGGAGAACATGCTGGCCACCTGGACGGACGAGAAGTTGACGGACCACTTCCGCATGAGCCGATCCCTCTTGGTCCAGATCAGAGAGCTCCTAAATAACCCATCTCCGGAGGTGGGAGACCAACATGCAGTATCCACTGCTGCCAGGGATGCTCTTGGCCATGCCGTGTGGTGACTGGCCACCCCCGATTCCTGTTGGAGTGTTGGGGAGCAGTTCGGGGTGGGGACCGTGACCATTAACAGGGCACTCCACGACGTGTGTGACCTGATCATAGAGCTGCTGCTGGAGCGGGTCATCCAGCTCCGGTATTCAGAGGTGGTGATCCGCGGCTTTGAAGACCTGGGCTTTCCCCATTGCATAGGGGTGATAGACATCACACACATCCCCATTATCCAGCCCCCACATGCCAAGACAGACTGCCTGAACAGGAGGCAGGACTTCTCCATCAATCTCCAGGCTGTAGTGGATCACAGGGCCTTGTTTATGGACGTGTACACCGGCTGGTCAGGGAAGAGCCATGATGCAGGCGTCTCCCTTCTATGCACGCATGTTTGATGGAGAGAGAGCCCCCAACCTGTACCGGGTCATCGAGGGGGGCTCCATGGCTCCCGTGGTGATAGGGGACCCCGCATACCCACTGAGCCCGTGGCTCATGAAGGCCTATCCTGTGGCCCGCACACCGGATCACCGGCTCTTCAATGAATGCCTCTCATCGGCTCGGAGCATGGTGGAGTGGGCGTTCGGGCTGTTCAAGGGGTGTTGGTGCCTGCTCATGAACAGAAGCCAGTTCGATCTGCAGCACACCCCCATCCTTGTACTGGCGGCCTGCATCCTGCATGATTTCTGCGAGACTGGGGGAGCCGCCTTGGAGTACCCCCCACTGGTGCTGAGAGCAAGTCCCATATCCCTCTACCAGCACGTCCAGGGTGGGGCATTCTGGCACATCTCCGAGGCGAACCGGGACGCTCTGTGTAGGCACATTGTTGCCCAGATGGCAGGCAACTGACTACCCATGTTGATAGCCCCCCACCATTGAAGCAACCGTGTAATCCGTTCAAATAAATACAGATATGTCTGATCGGAAAACCGTATCTGTTCCATTGTTTGGGTTGTAGGGGTTCCCGGGCCTGTGTTGGCCATGTCCCATGCCACTGAGTCTCCCACTGTTGTGACGCCCTGGCATGTGAGCCGCTGCAGGCCTTGGGCCTGCACCAACTGTCTGTTGGCATACCGGCGCTCCACTGCTGTGACTGTGCTGACCTGTCCCCGGCCATGGGTGCTATGCTGTTGCCCACCCGGCTTCTTACCAACCAGAGGCGTTCGGTACTGGCACCTGTTGTGTGCATGTCCTGCCCCCTTCTGCATGTGGAGCAACCCCTACCACCCATGGTGCCCCCATTGATACACAGAACAACAGAGTAGTTTATTAGGAGTTATGTACACGGGGTGTGTGTGTGTTACATTTTACAAGGCTTTCCCCGTGCTCACTTCGGTGCACCACCGGGGTTCGCTCCCCTGTGGCCCCTTGCAGCCTCTGCCTTCTGGGAGCATTGTCCGGATGGCCCGGGCTCTCTTTCATCCACAGGCTGCTCCACTCCGGGCTCAGGTGCTGGGCCCTGCGATGATGGAAGATACAGTCTGTGTTACACTCTGTCGGTGGGAGTTACCCCTGCACCACGGGCCTTGTACCGGGCCTCTGGTGTTCCCATCGCTCCCCCTGCTGCATCCCCTCCTCTCTGCCCCCTTTGCGGCCAGCTACGTGGTGTGGCTTACCACGTAGACAGCTAACGGTGGGGTGGCTGGCATGGCGGTTGGTCACCTGGAGGTTCCGGGTTGATGGGGGGAGACAGCGGTTCCTGGAGGGGGGGTCTCAGAGGCAGCTGTGGAGGAACCGGGAGGGGTGTGGGCCAGAATGGCAGCCTCATGTGCTGCTGTTGAGGGGCTATGTAGGGGAGAGGGACCCCGTCCACTAGGCCAGGGAAGGGGTGCTTTGGGGGAAACCAGGGTTGGCCGAAGTGTGTGGGGGGCACCAGCACCTGTGGGGGGGCACCAGTGTGTGGTTGGCTGCCATCCCTCCACCTGGGCCTGGATGGGACATGTCCCGCTGGGGTTCCCTCCGCAGGAGCCCCACCGCCTCCCCAATGAGGTCAAGGGCCCATGCGGAGGTCCCCTCCAGCGTAACACGTCCGCTCGCCCTCTCGGCTCTGTTGAGCTGCATCTCACAGTGGAGGGTGGCAGTCTGGCACCTGTCCCACAGGTGCTTGGTGCGGGATCGAGTTAGCATGGCTACCAATATGTCCTGGTCCCTCTCCCCCTCCCCTCTTTGCACCTCCCTCGTGAGGGAATGCTCGTGTACGTGCACCTTGGCTAACCTTCTGCTGTCCTCCAGCAGTTCCCTCCTGAGGTCCTCTCTCCTCCGCCGGTTCCGGGTCTGCATCTCCCAATTCCTCTGTGCGCTGCGGGCAGCGGCTCCCCACGCCGGACCGGGGCACCCATTTGTGTGATGGATGAGAACAGATTTAGGTGTGTTCTGTGACATGTCCATACCCTGTGCCCATATCGGTGCATCCCTGTCACCACAGGGGGTGCCAGTCCCCCTGCCCTATGGTGCTCCCTACTGGCCGGGCGGGGTCCCATTATCCCTGTCCCCTCTGTTGGACCACCTTGCTGGTCCCCTCTGCTGGCACTGCCACCCGCGCCCATGCTGTCACCGCGCTCTCTTGTGGGTATGTCCCTTGGTCCCACCCCCATGGGCCCCCCTCTGCAGTCCCCACGGAGGCCGGTAACACGTGTGGCTCCGTTTGCAACTGCGAGGGGCACCAGCCCTTCCCTGTCATGCATGAGGGGCTGCTGCCTGCACAGGCTGTCCCTGTGGGTGGCCTAATACCCCACCTCCCCAGCGCATGCCGGGATCTGTTACTTGTGCAATGTGGCCTACCATCGTGGTCCTGGTGCCCAGCTTCCGGGAGTGCTGCTGGTTCCTCTGCTACCACCTCCTCCTCCATTACCTCATCCTCATGTACCTCCAGGGTGCCTTGAGCTGTAATGGGAATGTGGATCCATCAGTTGGTCCCTGCTGCCTGGCTATGGCTCAGGTCACTGTGGCTCTGGTCACTGTGGTCGGGGCCCATTCCCCCCCCCCTTCAGGCCCATCCCGCCCCCCGGGCCCTGGTTGTGTTCCCCCCCGGGCCCTGGTTGTGTTCCCATCCCGCCCTCCGCTTGTGCCCACAAAACCCACAGGGCGACGGCCCACGGGGAGAGGGAGCACACGTGGAACAGACGGAGACCCGGGACGCCTCCCAGGAAGCGGAGGAAGACAATGTGCTGTGTGTGTGAGCGGTTTCCCGGGCCACCTCCTCCCCCTGTGTGTTGGGGCTGTCCCCTCCCACATCCTGGCTGGCCTCACCTGGGACAGTGGCCTCCTCCTGGAGGGGGTCGGGCAGGGGGGGTGTTGTGAGTCCCCCTCCATCTGCCCCTGGCAAAGGTGGTGCCATGTATGTGGGAGGCAACTATGTCCCTGTCCACGCAGAGGAACTGGTCCAGCTCATCGTGGAACTCCATTGTGGGCACGGCACGGCCGAACTTCAGATTTTTGTCCTTGATATGTTTAATATATCCGGACCTCAAGTCCTTTGCCTGCTGCATTCACTTGGTGATGTTCCTATTGTACCCCTGTCACTGCATTTCCTGAGCGATGGCTTCATAGACCTGTCTCGTCTTGTAGCTGCGCACCAGGTCGTGATGGACCTTTTTGGCCCCCCACACATGTATGAAGTCCCTGGTCTCCTGACTTGACCAGGGCTCCCCCTTTGGGGTCCCACATGGGGGGAGGCCTCCAGCTGGGCAGCATGGGACCCGCCCAGTAGCTGTGGTGACAGTGGAGCTGGTCGTCTCCTGTGGGGGGGAGGTATTGCAGAGGGGTTAACATCTGCCCCACTGCCCACCTGTGCACCCTTGTGGGGGCTTCCCTCCCCCCCCCCAGGGGCCCTAGGCGGCTTACCTGACTGTCACAGGGGCCCTCCTCAGCCATCTCCCTGGTGGTGCATTGCTCCTCGGTCTGGGTGCTCTCGTGGGGGTGCAGACCGTTAGCTGTCCAGTTCCCACCCTGGCCTCCTTTGGGTTGGTGTCCGCTCCTGGTGTGCAGAACCTCCCTCTCCAGTTTCCTGGGGTGCCCTCGCTCTTACCTCGCTGTCGCTTGCACTCCCTGCTCCGTGCCCCGTTGCTGTGGTGGCGTGGGGTGCTCTGGGCGGCGCAGCCACAGCAGTGTGCCTTCGACCCTGTGGCGGGACAGATGTACTCTGTTTAGCCATCCTTCCCACCTTCGGTCCGTTGGGCCGCCTCCACCTCCCCTAGGCGTCCCGGGGTCCCTATGCTTATGCTGGCCCTTCCTGCGCATGTAGCGGCACTGGCTCCCTTCATCTTATCGGCAGCTTTCCGTCCTGACATTCTGGGAGCCGGTGCACCCATGTCCTGTTTCAGATCCCTTTTATGGGCTCCGAGGCGGGCATCCAGCATCTCCCCGGGTGGGTGTGTCTACAGGGGGGAGGGCCTACATGGCCTCTCTAGTCATCTCTCTGTTGTCTCGGTGGACCCATTTCCATGGGTGTGGGTGTTATGGTTTTTTAATGGACGGTTGGGTGTTGAACACCCATCTCCACCCACCTCCACCCATTTCCACCCACGGAGCATGCCGGCTCCTTCCCGCCGGCTCCGTGGGTGGATCGTGAACGCGCACCCACCCACTTGTGGACACTTACACAGACACTCTCACACCCATCTGATGGGTGTTTATGGGTGTTCGTGGGTGGGTGACATCCGTGTAAAAAAGGCCTAAGTGTCTTTGAATTCCTCAACCCAGTGAATCGGGTATCCATTCATATCTAGTTGGACATGAACAGGGTTCCTAGTTTTCTCTGCAACGGAAAACCAGAGAAAAACAGAGATTTTGCTTTTTTCCAGAGAAAAACAGAGATTTTGCCCTTTTCCCAGAGAATTTCACAGAAAGTGGCAAAAACTTACAGGTTTGGGAGGAGGACAGCAAGTGCGGGGCTGTGAGAATGTGGAGTGGAGCTGAGGGGAAACAATCGGAAGGCATGTGCTGTGGAGGGGCAGGGGTTCTATATTTGGAGTGGTACCACTGTCCACAGACCACCTGTGCGTTGAGGGGGGGGGGGGCAAGGGATCTATGAATTCGGACAGTCAGGTCTTCTAGACCTTGGGAACAGGGGAGAGGAGGTGGGCCTAATTGGGCCCATAGCAGCTTCCTGAGGTGCCAGTTCCCCTTTCTAGTTGGCAGAGTGGTCTGGAACCAGGCTGGGAGGAAGAGGCAGTGAGCGCAGGGCAGTGGAGGGGAAGCAACCTAAAGGCATGTACTGTTTGGGGTGTGGGGGGAGGCTCTGCGTTTGGAGGGGTGCCACAGGCCTTACATTTTTATTTTATTTTTTTAGACTGTTGATGGGACAGGTAGTTGCAAAATTGCATTAAAATTATTTTTTATTATTATTATTATTATTATTATTTATTAACAAATATTTATATAGCGCCAGCAGTGTACCTGGCACTTTACAAAGTAATAAAATAGACATGGTCCCTGCCCCTAGGGATTACAATCTGAGAGACAGGAGCTGGGGGAGAGACATAGGAAGGGGAACAGAGGGAGAGACAAGGGGTCTAACATTCATGAAGATGAGAGGTCTCAAGTGCACATACTTGGCTTGGTTACGATGAGAATGACAGCAGGCAGGTCCATGTGGCAAGGATAAGGGTAAACAGAACGTAGGTATAGGAATAGTGGCTCAGCAGGATAAAGAGTCAGACAGAGCAGAGCGAAAGAGGTGAGTTTTAAGGAGAGATTTGAAGGTATGAAGGGAGGGGGCAAGGCGAATGTGGACAGGGAGGGAGTTCCAGGCATGGGGGGCAGCAAGTGAGAAGGGACGAAGGCACTTAGGTGAACAGGGAAGGCGTGGAAGGGTGAGAGAAGGGACAGAGGAGGAGCAAAGTGCACGGGTTGGAGTATGGAGGGCGATAAGTGCAGAGCGGTAGGGGGGGAGCGAGGTTGTGAAGACTAGGAGCTTGTACATGATTCGTTCAGGAAGGGGAAGCCAGTGAAGCGAAGAGAGGAGGGGCTGCACATGGTCGAAGCGACGGGCGAGGTAGATGACTGGCGCGGTAGATGGCACTTTTTTGTTTACTTTGTCAACAGTGCATCGTCCTGGCCGAGCACACAGTGAGGGATTCATCCCCTGAGAGGGAAATCACCTCTGTCCCCTCTTGTGGCAATTAATGCTTACTGATATGTGGATTAATCCTTTCAGATATTACAATAAATGCATGCAATGAATTTAGACTCATTGTTAAACCTTGATTTGTGCCTTAACTTTTGGGGAGTCAATGCGCAATCCGCCCGAACCCTTTCACACATTAAGAAATAAAGTGTGTGTGTGTGTGGGGGGTGTCATACATTAACCAAGCCATTTACTGTAACCAAGCCAGGAACATATACCTGAGTTCTTGCATCTTCATGAAAGTCGCATCCCTTGTCTCTCCCTCTGTTTCCCCTTCCCTGTCTCCCCTCCCCCTGTCTTTAGATTGTAAGCTCTCAGGCAGGGACCATGTCTATCCTGTTTTTTGTAAAGTGCCAGGTACATCGCTGGTGCTATATAAATGCTTATAATAATAATAACAATAATAATAATAATTAATAATCTTGTGTGAATACAGCCTTGGTGTTTTAAAAGGAAAACTAAATTTATTTCTGGAAATAGGCTCTACATTAACCAGACGTTCTAGGCTTGATTCCAGAATTGCTGGTTGAATTTCTGTGGTCTGTATTATTCAGGAGATTGGGCGAGATAATCATAATAAAAATGTTCTAGCCTTATTTTATTTATTTAGTAACATGTGCTGCTGTTCTATCAAGACATGCTCCTTATAATGCTGTAGCTGCATGCAAGAATGATACAATAAAAGGAGAAGTGAAAGGCGCAGGCATCTGACTACCCCCAAGCCTGGTTTTAAAAGAAAAGGAAAGAAGTCTCAGCCTATGGCCCTTTTCACACGAGATACCCCCATGCAACGCGCACATGGGTGGTGGGTGCCTGTGTGCGCATGCATGGGGGGGGAGTCCTATATGACCGCCACGGTGGGTGGGTGGAGGTGTGTGCGCGCTCCCGTGCTCCGCCCATTGCCCATGCATGGAGCCATCGGCCAAAACAAGGATGGCTCTGTGCCTGGAGCTGGGTGTGTATCTGTGCGATGGCCGCCCACGCGCCACTCATCCCCCACCCACTGTGGCTGTTTGAAACGGGTCTCTATCATTATGCCCCTCCAAGCAAACCTTTGTTTCCTTCTGCACTCTGTGTCTTTGTATTCTTAGCACTTTTACCAAAGTACATTTTAAAAATGATATGAGGTGGCAGCTATATAAGGCCACTGCTACTGGTTTGATATAAATTTGTTAGCTCTGTGCCTTTCGATTGACAAATAGGGCTTAGACTGGTGGTGACAGAGAGGAGATATTGGAGGATAATACAGTGGAAGGGAGGTGATTTTGTTTCTATGCTGGAACACTGGTTTACACAATAATAACCCCTGGGCAGGAAGGGAAATGTGTTTTTAAAAAATGGATGGTGACATCAGAGTTACTTACTGAGCATGCTAAAGAGTGAAGAATGGCTTTATATATAGCGTGCTGTAAAGTTTATATTGTATAGTATGTTCAGTAGCTGTATGTTATTCTCTTACTTTTTTTTTAAGCTCTTAGTTCAGCCCTGCTAGCTAGAACGAATATCAATTTACAAAACGGAATTCAGAATTCATTGTGTGACAAAGCAGCAAATAAGGCAGGCTCTCTAGATTTCTTTGAACAAACGCAGAAGCCTTGAGCACCCTAGAGCATTTGTCACTGCAGCTGCTTGGCACGCCTGTGACCCCACCGTAGGAGAGTTGCACTAATTTCAAATTTTGGTGACTGGTGGTGATATTTACTTTGCAACACTGGATCAAACCTCGCAACATGCCTACTCCACTGCTAAGCATGGGCTGCACGACAGTGCTGCAGCTAGTCCTCCCAGATGCAGTCTCACAATGCTCCTGCCTTCCTGCCCAAGGTAGTTTTGACTGTCAGAGTACTGATTCTGTTCCCTGGCTAGCCATTCTAGCAGCTCCATGCACTTCCAGCTCTCCCCATGCTCGTTTCTGCTAACAGCAGGCCTGAGGCAATACTACCCATGACCCTCTTGTTCAGGGAGCCTGAGAACACCTGATGTGCTGTTCCACTACTCCCATCTCTTCCTGTGCTCTTCTCTGGCCTGACCAGGGCTGAGAGCACTCAAGATAATATGTAATTGGTCTCAGCTCTGCTTTTTGATCTTTCACTGCTTCTGCCACATAATAACTCAAGCCCCAGAGCAACAAAGGACACACAGGTTTCACTGTACACAAGTTCAGTAACATGTAAACAATTATTTTCTCATTTTTCCTCAGAAAGTTGCAAACACAAGGGACAGACTGTGCAGCCAACTTTCGGACACACCCATGCATCATCAGGTCCCCAACAACCACCCTTTCCCCTCAGGGTTGCCATGACAGGCTGCGTGCTGCCTCAACACCATATTCTCCCCTCCTTATGTCAGAAAAAGAGAAAACAGAAAGTGGTCATTAGTTAAAGGATGATTTAACAGAAAAGAATCTTTCTTGGTGTCTGGGGCGAGAAGAAAATTTAAATTCCAAAATAGGGATGCAAAGACAAAGGGTGTAAATGTAACCCACTTCCTAGCGGAGGTTATCTCTTTAAGATCCTAGAAATGGGAGGGACACACTCCACATCTGATTCAGGGAGTTGCTTATGCTCAGGGAGCCTTGGCTGGAGAAAGTTCTAGGCGTTTCTGGAATGCTACTCTAGGGGGCCATCAAGTAGCTATTAGACTGCAGCCATTAAGGGTTCAGAGTGAGAAGGAGAAGGAGGCATTTTGAGAAGAGACAGCAGACTAGTGCATTTCTGTATCTGCTAGGCCCTGATCAGCTTTGATCAAGGCTTTGGGGATTTTGTTCTTTCCTTTTGAGCCTCTACTGATTACTTGGGCTGCCTGGAATCCCCTAGCTTCATTGAAACACCATATTCTTGGGAAGGCTGCTTTTCTATCTGGAGATAAGACTGCACCCTTCAAGATAATCCTGCCCCTAAAAGGGAGCAAGAGAGAAACTGAAGAGCAGCATTTCAAGTACACAAATAATCTGAGTACTTAGGGAAGGATGGGCTTCTTTTGTGTTAAGAAACAAATAATAATTGTATCTATACTGATATATCACCAAACCTGTGTTGGTGTTTTGTGAAGTTTGCCTCTGAGGAAACTTTCAACGTGAGTCCCTAAACTGATTCTGGAAGACTATTATTATTATTTATTATTATTAACAAACATTTATATAGCGCCAGCAGTGTACCTAGCACTTTACAAAGTAATAAAATAGACACGGTCCCTGCCCCTAGGGCTTACAATCTGAGAGACAGGAGCTGGGGGAGAGACTTAGGAAGGGGAACAGAGGGAGAGACAAGGGGTCTAACATTCATGAAGATGCGAGGTCTCAAGTGCACGTACTTGGCTTGGTTACGATGAGAATGACAGCAGGCAGGTCCATGTTGCAAGGATAAGGGTAAACCGATCGTAGGTATAGGAATAGTGGCTCAGCAGGATAAAGAGTCAGACAGAGCAGAGCGAAAGAGGTGAGTTTTAAGGAGAGATTTGAAGGTATGAAGGGAGGGGGCAAGGCGGATGTGGACAGGGAGGGAGTTCCAGGCATGGGGGGCAGCAAGTGAGAAGGGACGAAGGCGCTTAGGGGAGCAGGGAAGGCGTGGAAGGGTGAGAGAAGGGACAGAGGAGGAGCGAAGTGCACGGGCTGGAGTATGGAGGGCGATAAGTGCAGAGAGGTAGGGGGGAGCAAGGTTGTGAAGAGCTTTATAGGTGAAGACTAGGAGCTTGTGCAGGATTCGTTCAGGAAGGGGAAGCCAGTGAAGCGAAGAGAGGAGGGGCTGCACATGGTCGAAGCGACTGGCGAGGTAGATGACCCTGGCAGCAGAGTTTTGGACAGAGATGAGGGGAGAAAGGTGAGACCGGGGAAGGCCAGTGAGAAGGAGGTTACAGTAATCGAGGCGAGAGATGACCAGAGCATGAACAAGAGTTTTGGCAGACGAGACAGAGAGAAAAGGGCGAATCTTAGCAATGTTATGGAGGGAGAAGCGACAGGATTTAGCAACAGAGTCAATGTAGGGTTTAAAAGAAAGGGCTGAGTCAAAGATGAAGCCTAGGCTACGGGCTTGGGGGACAGGCAGGATGGTGACTCCATCAATAGTTATTGACAGTGAGGAAGGAGAGGAAGGATGAGGGGGGAAGATAAGGAGTTCAGTTTTAGCCATGTTGAGTTTGAGTTGACGTTGAGACATCCAGGTAGAGATGTCAGAGAGACAGTTGATGAGACGAGCTTGAACAGAGGGAGAGAGAGAGGGAGTAGAGAGATAGAGTTGAGTGTCATCAGCATAGAGGTGGTATTGGAAGCCATGGGAGGCAATGAGTTTGCCTAAGGATGAGGTATAGATCGAGAAGAGGAGAGGGCCAAGAACAGAGCCTTGAGGAACACCAACTGAGAGGGGGAAGGAGGAGGAGGCGGAGTTGGAGAGAGACACATTAAAGGAGCGGTCAGAGAGGTAGGAGGAGAACCAGTTATGGACAGAGCCACAAAAGCCAAGGGAGTGAAGGGAATCCAGCAAGAGTGAGTGGTCAACAGTATCGAAGGCAGCAGAGAGATCAAGGAGGACAAGAATGGAATAGAGACGTTTAGATTTAGCCACCAGAAGATCGTTGGTGATCTTAGCGAGAGCAGTTTCAGTAGAATGAAGGGGGCGGAAGCCAGATTGGAGGGGGTCAAGGGAGGAGTTGGAGGATAGGAAGTCAAGGCAGCGGGAGTAGACAACACGTTCAAGCAGCTTGGAAGCAAAAGGAAGGAGTGAGACAGGACGATAGCTAGAAGGGTCAGAGGGGTCAAGAGTGGACTTTTTGAGAATAGGAGAGACTGTGGCATGTTTGAAGGCAGAAGGGAAAGAGCCAGTAGAGAGGGAGAGGTTGATGATGTGCAGGAAGGAAGGGGCGACAGTGGGAGTAATGGAGGTGAGGAGGCGGGAAGGAATGGGATCAAGGGGGCAAGTGGAAGGGTTGGAGGAGGAGAGCAGAGAGGAGATTTCCTTAAGGGAGGCAGGGGAGAAGGAGGACATGAGAGAAGGAGGGGGAGGAGGGAGAGGGGTGGGAGTGGGAAGAGAGGAGTGGGAAGCGATGTCGAGGCGGATCTTGTCTATCTTGGAGGTGAAGAAGGAGGCAAGATCCTGAGCAGAAAGGGAAGAAGGAGGGGGAGGACAGGGAGGCTTGAGGAGGGAGTCAAAGGTAGAGAACAGGCGGCGAGGGTCCCGAGAACAGGACTCAATGCGGGAGGCATAGTAGTGTTGTCTAGCAAGGGAGATAGCAGAAGTAAGGGTGGAGAGACAGAATTTGAAGTGAAGGAAGTCAGCGTGAGAATGGGATTTGCGCCAGAGTCGTTCAGCAGCACGAGTGCAAGAACGGAGGTGGCGGATACTAGGGGTGAGCCAAGGACGGGGGTTGTGGGAGAAGGCAGGGCGGGAAGAGAGAGGGGCATGGGAGTCAAGTGTGGAGGAGAGAGAGGCGTTGAGAGCAGAGACAGCGGAGTCAGGGGAGGAGGAAGAGAAGACTGTAGGAAGAAGGGGAGAGAGAGAGGAGGCAAAGTCCAGGGGATCAATAGCTTGAAGGTCACGGAAGGGGCGTAGAGAAGGGGAAGAGGAGGGGGGACAGTGGGAAATGTTGAAAGAGGCAAGGAAGTGGTCTGATATAGGATGAGGATCGAAGGAGAGATCAGCGACAGAGCAGTTTCTAGAGAGGACAAGATCAAGAGAATGGCCATTAGTATGGGTGGGGGAGTTGGTCCAAAGGTGGAGGTTGAAGGAGGAGGCTAGGGAGAGGAAGCGAGAGACTGAGGGCTGAGATGGGTCATCAACCTGAATGTTGAAGTCACCAAGGATGAGAGTGGGGATATCAACAGAGAGGAAGAAAGTGAGCCAGGACTCAAAGTCAGAAAGACTATGGTTTTTTTCAAAATTTTATTAAAAGAAAATAAATTGAATATGAGTTTTGTCTGAATCAGTATGGTTATATAAACGAATGAATAGCAGTTCTGGGGGTGCCCCCATCACCCTCAGGTTGGCAGGTCCGTCTAAACAGCACTTGCCAGATGAGGGTAGCCCCACCAGTGGCACCCTGGAACATCGAGGAACACACTGTGCGGAGTGGGCCAGCCAAACCCGGGGCACTGGCTGAATGTGAAGCTGCTGCCCATCCGTTGGACTTCAGCTTCACACTTGTCCATCTGTTGCCCTGGTCATCACTCTAGAGTCACGGGTGCCAGCCTAGAGCGTCTGGTGAATGCCCGCAACTCTATGGTGGGGGAGAGCGGGGGACGACCACTGTATGGACGGCCCACAGCCTGGGAACACCGCCGGTCCATCTGTTGCAGACCCAAGCAGAGATGGGAATGGGCAAACATGGGAGGTGGACCCTGGAGCAGCTCTGTCCATCTAAAAACACCCAATCAGTTTGGGAGCCAGTGCCCTGAAGACCTGGTGATCTCCTGGGCCTCACAATCTTAGGTGAGAAGGAGAAAACAGGAGTACTTGCCATATGGAATTAGGAGGTCTCTCTTCTGAATCATATTCTCTTGGAGATGTACCTCAGACTTCATTTTTGGTTTCCAGGATGAAACAAAGGAGAGAAACAATGTGTAAGACCAGAGAAACAAATTAACCTGTAAAAGTTAAGCATGACTAGGAATAAAATAATGAAGTCAAGTTGCACGCTTCATGAAGATGGTTGTGCCCATCAAATCTCCCCCCCCCTCCCCCCGTCTGACAGGAAAGTACTACAGAAGGTGTTGACCCTCGGCCATGTTGTGTGCAAACATAAACCATACAAGCGAGGTAGGAGGGGCACAGCTCTTGCCCTTTGTAATACATGCATCATCTTCAGGCAGGGGTGAACTATTCAAAGAGGGCAATCAAAAGTGTGAGATGTGCAAATGGACTTTCTTACCCATAGTTATCCCTCCTGTAATTGTGGGATAGCTGCAAGAATTGAAAGGAGCAGCAGGGGGTACTGTGAATGGCCAGCGTGCTCTTGAAACAGGATGGTTAGTATTCGTGTACTGTGCTCTTGCAACTTGTGGTAACTCAGTCGCTGCCATGCACGCTAGAATAGTGCAATTGCCTGGTGTAGTGAAGGCATGAGAGAGCAGCTGCCCAGTCCTGCTTGCTAAAACACACCATGAAAACATGTGTGGTTGCAAAGCAGGCAGGAGGAGAGGGGTTGTTCTTTGGCCTTTTATCCGGGTGATTTAAATAAACACATCTTCCATACACCCAACATGAGTGTGTGTGAAATCCCTACACAAACACAGAAATAGTCTGGTTGCTGTGTTGGTCCCAAATGTAAAAAATAACAATGGAGACAAAGTAGTTCAAATGATATTGTTTATTAGATGAACTTCTGGCACATCCTTCCAAACAAAGGTAGCCAAGTGCTTGCTATCATGTATTTCATAGCCTGCACTGATTTTGTTTGTTGTTTTTGATTTGCCCCTTCTTGTATGAAATACTTGAAATGCTAATGATTTTTTCTCAACAGCCCCCTCCCAAGTGATTGCTTTCCTAGCCTGTTCTGCCTTTGCTTAGTCTTTTGTTCTGACTTACCTGAGGAAGGGTCCTCTGAGGCCCGACAGCTTACCCACTGTCCTCAGCAGAAGTTGGTCCAATGAAATCTATCATCTGAACAACACAATGCCAAGCATTTTAATAGGACTTGCTAAGGACACGTTTGCTATGTGTTTTTCTAACATGTGCAATAAAACATGTGATGCGATTAATGATACTTCTGGTATCAAAGAAGATAATGAGGCTTATTTCAATTACATTTTTAAAGAACGTTAGCCTTGGTTTTGAAGCTTTGCTGCACTATAATTAATGACAGTGAAAGTCTTCTTCCTTCCTTCTGTTTTCTTGGCTTATAAAAAGGATTTTCAGCTACAAGGGACAGAAGCGTGTGCGTCTATATGGACGCATGTGTACAGAGCTGTAATTTGCACATGATTGTAGCCCATAAAGGTAATTAAGGGTGACAGGAAAGAGACGGTTGTTGCCGAGATGCATGGCCTGAAAGTTTGCATCCTCTCATGGTCCAATAAGAGAGATCATTTGAACTATTTTGCCTCCATCTTTAGGGACCAGGATATTCATGCGTATAAGACAGTAGCCCTTCTGCATCTATTTCCTTCTCTATTCTCTCCCACAGGTCCCGATATCATTGTTGAATTTTAGAAGCCAAATGTTCTGATCAGCCCCACCAATGCTCTTGTTGTATCTGTTTTTGGTACTGCTGTTTGCTCTGCAGCTATTACATGTATAAATGATACTCCCTCAATAGAAAAAAAAAATGCTACAAACTGATGCTCATGACTTTCCTTTCACCTCTGACTGGGCCTATTCTAGTAAAAAAAACCATTTTTGACACTGATCATCTCCCTCAAGTTTGAACCAGTACCCTCAGGAGTAGATCTAATTAACACATAAGCCCCAGGGTTACTGTGACAGCCTGCTTTCATGGTGAATTGTGAAAAATCAGAATTCTACCCACTGCCGACCCTTGAAACTTAAGGGTGTTTTTTTTCCCTAATGAATAATCTGCAGAACATTTTTTTTTTCCTGAAGAAAATAATCACATTCTTTATTTTTACACAGGAACATCGCTGTCCTATATAGTTAGAAAACCCATACATTTCCATGGTGCCCTGTAGGGGTGCTACTTCTGTATATATGACAGGAAGTCCCTAGGCATTTTGGGGTAGTACTGTAAGAATGTGAAAGAAGGCAGAGTGAGATTCTCCTAACTAGAGAGCAAATGAGAAAACCTATTTAAATAGAGAGACCCTCCAGGTAGCGTATACATTTATTTTAAAGCACTGTAAAATAAATGTGAAAGGCAATGTGCATGACAGCTCAGTATACAATATAGACAGTGTTGAGATTGATAATGAAAAGCTGATCATGGAGCGATGTGTGTGAACCTTTGCACTGGAACAACCAGAGAAAAATAAAGTCAATTCAAAGGGGTTTTTTTCCTTTAAAAAAAAAAAGGGTGGGGGAAACCAATAAAAACCCCAAACTTCTCGAACTCTTGATAGATTAGTTCTCCTTTAGTCCAGTTAAAGATATCACCTATAACATGTTATTTTTCTTTATCACCTATTCCTCTCTCGTGCTATAAAGCAGTGAAATAAATGTGAGGCTTGGTCCTCTACTCACTTGACTCTGCTGCACTGATTTGCCAGAGTTACTTCTGATTCTTGCTGGTGTGAGTTGATAATCATGCGTGCAAAGTTTTAAGTTCATGAAGACTGCGGCATGCTAATATTGTAAGCATCTTTTCATTCAAAATTCAGAAAAGCTGAGAATGGCATCCACTGGTCAGTGCTAAATTCTCTGTTTAGTTTCTTGATGCTCTCTCATTTGATTTCACCTTGATGAGCATGGTCTGCTATACATTACAGATGACAGGCAGAGATCTGTATTGTTGGTTGTACATCTTTATAGTTGTGAAAGAGCCTGAACAACAGCTCCAGCTAATAACCTGGAACTTTCATCAGTGCAAATAGTGTAGGTGACTAAATGTGGTTTTTTCCAGTGATAATGCTGCACTTGTATTATGCTTGATTGCAACCTGTTTTCCAAATTAAAAAATGGAAATGTGGCATTGACAAAGGTTAAAAAGATTTAAGGCAGGTTGTGTCAGCAGCAAACGCACCAAAGCAGATCCCATCTATCTAATCAGCCTCTTCCAGACTCTGTGCTGTACTCCATTGTTTACTTTCAAATCCATAATATTTTCATACCCTTTCACTGGGTGAGGATTCATTTTGGAAACTAATGAATTTAAAAACATGCTTTTCCTGTGTCCATTTTATACAGATTCCCACAATTTGACTTTCATTGTTTGTTTCCATCCTTGTTGTGCCGATATTTTTCTCCCCATCTTTCTTTTTACTTTATTACAGTTTTATTGAGGATTGAGATGAACTGGTCGCTGTATCATGGGCCCATTACACTTCCTAACAATTCCATTTACACCTTATTGTTTGTCTTATTGCTGGAAAATTCAGGTGATTCATCATGCCCAGAGAAGCACCTGATCCCAATTCCCTTGATATCATGATGGCTATGTGACAGGAATACAGTAAGCGCTGGCTTTCAGACTCTAACAGGCCAAGGTGATAACTCTTTGGGGAGTTTTAGCCTCTCATATTGATGAGTTCCATTTTTGTAATGCTGTGTTTTCTTGCTTTCTTTCAACAGCCCTCTGAGTGTGGAAAAGGGGCTGGAGTTAATAAAGGCTGTGGCAGACCTCTTGAAGCTGCAGATGACTGCTTTCGATGATATCAAGTATGTACATGGAGCTCAGCCCTTTTTATTTTATATGATGTTCTTTCCTTATATTTTCTTTTCAAATAAATCATCTCTTAAATAAATAGTCACATTATAACATGAAAATTCATCATACGGCAAGAGAGAAGACGATCCCAAAATATATTTTTGCCAAAAAGATGTGTACAGTTAATGTAATAACAAGCGGTTCTGTGAAGCATTCCCCTACTAATGACATTTGGTTTCCTAAGTAGGATTTTTTGGCTGCAAATTAGCTGTATGTTCCCTTAGATGCTCTGATAGTTACAAAAATTCAGCTCTACTTACTTTTAGGCCTTCTACCCCTTTACCAGATTTGGTTGGAAGCAGACTGGGATCAAAAGTTATAAAGGGGAGGATGCATGCTAGAACTGAAATACCTGGAAATCCTGTAGTGAGTTACTGACTTTCTATTTACTGTCCGGTTACCATTACCATCTTGCTCAGTTACTGATTTTCCATGTTACTGAGTTTTGTTTTGCTTTTGGGTTTCTGTACATTAATAATGAAGTACAGAAGAAACAATTATGGTATTACGTCAGGGATGGAAAAGCAGCAAGTAGCAAATGGTAACCCAGGAAACTGGTGAATGTTAGTGGTAAAACAGGAAATGGGAAATTGACTGGGAAGTTGATAGGTACTGCTCAGTTCCCAATTCGACTGAGAAGGTAATGGGTACTACAAATTTGACAGGAATTCTAGTCTGTGCGGGTACTTGTTTCAGTCCTAATGCATGTGCACGCACACATGCAGGGTGATTCCAACTGTGATTAAGTGCTTGCAACACGATCACACCTCTCTCAAACCCTATAGATCAATCACTTAACATGATGCAGTGCATTTTGTCTAAATGTTGTTTTGCTTTTCGTGTGGTCCACACTGACAAATAATAAGTATCTCCACCTTGTATATTGTGGTGATGTGCGATATTTGTTACAATCAAGCTATTGCTCAAACGAAGGGCGCTTTCCCATGTTACTTACTGTGTATGATTTGCTTCCGGGAAAGAATCTGGGAGGAAAAGCATGCATGGGGTGTGTAACATGGGACCATTCCCAGGCCCCTGTGCATTTTTGCTGGTGATCCTGCGGAGGATTACAGAGCAGGGAAATCAAGCTCTGCAATCCTCCAGAGGATCGCGAGGAAAAATGCGCAGGGGACGGTCCCACGTTACAAACCCCATGCATGTTTTGCCTCCTGGATTCTTTTCCGGAGGCAAATTGTGCGTGGTAATTATCATGGGAAAGTGCCCTAAGACTTTAAGGTGGAAATAGTTACTTAAGAACTTTGGATTCCTCTTTTAAACAGAGAAAGCTAAATCTCTCTCAATCCCTCACCCTAAAGCACAGGCATTAATTACTGACAACCATAGGCGCACAAAACTAACCACAAAATAAGTAGATCCTCCTTATGACAGGTTCTTCCATACTGACTACTCTGCTGAAAAACATACCCCAAAAAATTGACTTTCGGGTCACTTAGTATTTTAGGTCCCAATCCAAAGTTGCACGTGCAGCCAAGTGCGCAGGTTATGTACACAGCCAGGCAGGGGCTGCAGCCAGCTTGCTTGCAGCAGCAGCAGCACCTACTCTTAACTACGTAGATGCACATTCCCTGATAGCAGAGGAAAGGGGAAGGGAGGAGGCATCTTCTCCTGGGCAGAAGTGGCTCTGGTCCCTGTGCAGCTGCCGTTCCACGGGTTGGGTGCTGAGGATGGCTGAGCTGCTTCTCTCCGGGGAGCCTCTTCTCCTTGCCTGCCCCAGGGTCAGTGCTTCCCTTTGCAGCACACCCTGCTCAGGGAGTCCCCCACCACACCCCCTCTGTTCTTCCCTCACGCACTGTGGCAAATCACGCACTGTGGCATTGTGTCCAGGGACAACATGCAATCCCTACAGGCTGCTGCAGTAACATATCATAACTGTCCAGAGAGCGGGAGTGTGTGGTTCACTGTGATTGCCACAGCAGCCTTCAGGGACTGCACATTGCTGGTCACATCTCCTTCCTCCCACAGCCCTTTGGCAAGTCCACAGTGTGTAGTACGTGCATGCATTGTGCGTGCACCGTGCGTGCATGCGCCTTGCACACGTAGAGCATGGATCGGGGCCTTAGGGTGTTGCTAAGCAAGACAATAGCCATTGGGCCCTGGGGCATCGCAGGCCCACCATGTGGACTCGTCTAAGCCAATGTTCGCCCACATGTCTGCCCTCATCTATTAGGGTGTGCACAACCTCTGTGTGGGAAAAGCACCTGGAGTGGTCTCAGCACTGAGCTGAGTCTCACTCTCCCTGGGGCTTCTACTGTTAAGTTTCACTTTGGAGTGCTAAAAATGATGCTTCAAAAGGCAACAAAAAAAGTGGGGTGTGCGTGTGCGTGTGTGTGCGTGCGTGTGTGAGCAAACAGTGGAGGAAGCTTCCTGGACCCAGAATTGCCTGTGGCATGAGGGAGAGGTTGGGGTGGGCTGAGCATGGCGCCTGCCCGTGTATTGGGTTTGCCGCATGAAAGTGCGGGCTGAGTGTGGGCTGCCCGGACCAAACATGGGACTCCTATCGGCTATCATCCATTTATTTTCACCCTCAGACCCTAATGGTGTGTTTGTGTGTTTGCAGAAAAGAGGAAAGAGGACTCAGAATATTTCAATAGGGAACTGGCATGGGGAAAAAGGTTGGACCACAGGAGAGTTTCAGTAGCTTACATGCATCCGTGGTGAGGAAACGGGCAGGGAGGTGGCATTTTGGAGACTTTCAATAGTTTGGAAGATTCAAGTTTGTCTTTGTGCCTGAGTGAGTTTCATGTATCTTCCACTAATGCTTTAATTGCCTTGTTGTTCAGGAGCATCTATCTCAGATTTTCCTGTGGTACCTTCACTGTTCCAGCCTTTGATGGTATTAGATAATGTAATTTGTCTTCCAGTGCTAACCCTTAGATTCACAGAAGATAAACATTGTCGTTCAGTAGGCTGTTAATTTACTCTCTATTACTATATGTCTCATTTGATCTCTGAAACTGCTTGGCATAAGCTAATAGATGATGGTAGCACCTCTTGGCATCCCTTTGGACTTGCACACCACATAAATTAGGAAATGTTCAGCCACATTCAGAGACCATGAACTCTGCCATATTTCTTATGAGCTCATATTAACTATACTCTTCTTTCAAGGTAGAGTTAAAGCTCTATGGATGTAGTTTGTTTGCTGACCTAATGTGGGAATTTAGAGATGTGTTGAATTATAGCAGAGTATATGAAGCAACAGGAAAGGAGAATTGGCTAGGTTACTTCCAGAGAGATTTATGTTTTTGCTGAGGTTTGGATCAAAGGGTAGTGAGTGGCAGAGCAACATTAACTCACATTCTTTTTAGTATTTTTATTAATCAGTTCGTTTCCCCCCCTCCTTTATGTAATCATCGCAGTGATTTTATTTTTCATGTGACAGCACTCATTAGTTCAACAAGATTTTTTTATTAGTTCCTTTTTTAAAATTGTAATTTCAGCATGTGTGTGTGTGTGTGTGTGTGTGTGTGTGTATAATATATGTATAATAATAATATATATATATTTAAGTTTGTGTTACAGATTGTTTTCACTGAATGTGAACTAAATAAACTACTTATTAAATGAACTAAATAAACTAATTTTAAACAGAATTTGAAAAGCAAAGTAAATCTCATGCACGTAACATCTCCTCATGTAAGCCTTAGTCAAACCCTGGCTTTTTGAACCTTAATTCAGCTGTAGGGTTCTTTTAATTCACCCAATTGGGAAGTAATTAATATATTTCCCCAGAACTTTCACAGCTGTTTGCTGGCAAGTTGTTCGTCATTGGTTTTTTTGTTTTTTAAAAAGGTAGACAGTAACTGAACTCATAACTTCATTACCTTCTTCAGTGAAGCCTTGGTTGAAAGAGCAACCTGCGATGCATATGGGAAGCACAACCAGTAGTGTGGGATTCAAATTTATGACTTCCTGTGCTTCAGCTCCAAGAGCATTTCCCAAGGCTACACATGGGTGTGAAACATACATGGTCAATTACTCTCCTGTTGAGGAGCTAATTAGCTATGAAACTGACAAGGATGCCAATTTCCTTGTAAAACATGAAAAAGGAAATTGGTGGTGAGGAAATACATTGAAAATATAATAGGCTACAAAACTCCTGGTTTCTCTAGAAAATGCATGTATCTTGCAAACTATCAAATTTTGGAACAAAAGGTATAGAAATGTATGTATGATAGGTTTACCAAAAAATAGTTACTCACTGTAACTCAAAATTTTTGGAAATGTATTATTTCAAGGCAAACTGGGGGGAAAGTGTCCCTGGTTGTCCTGTAAAAAAGTACATTGAAAATTCACTCTCTTTAAACTTTGTAATGCATTTTTCCTTTACCCGCTATGATGGAGATTCCTAATTGAGGTCACACCCTCTTCAGATGGGGTCATGATCCCAACTGATTTTCCTATACTTTGCATTTCTGTGCTGCTCTTTGGGGCCACATGATTATATTTAGTTTCAAGGTGGGGTAGCACAGACTAAAAAGTTTGAGAAAAATAATACACCATCTGATCCAAAGGGCTGATAATCAAAGTACAGAACAAAGGGCAGGATGCAACCAACAGGGTGTGTGGGTGTGTGTGGGTGTGTGAAAACAATGAGACGAAAGCAGCCAGTGTAAACAACAATGGTCACAGGTCACAGCACAACAGCCCCCTAGCCCTTGCCAACTTTACCATAGGCACTGTGTCAATGGAGAGTATTAAGGAGAGGTTTGAGGTGGCCTGATAGATATTTATAAGGAGCATTTATATTTGGGGTGGCATGAGAGAAATCCTGAGGAAGATTTGTCAGCAATTTCAAACAAATAGGCTTCATTGATAAGAGTAAAAACAGCAGTCAACTGCATGGTAGCTTATGAGTGGTGATAGGTAGTGTGGGGAGAGGCCATAGAAGTGAGTATGAGTAGTTTGTCTTTGAACTGTAGGAGTTGGGGTATTGAAAAAGATACAAAGGAAGGAGAAGCCATATTAGATTTCTGCACCTGGAAGGTATAGTTTTCCTGTTCTCCACTTCATCATGAAGAGAGAACACTTCTTTTTTCATTCAGAAAAGCCTGATAGATCAGGAATTGAGCTAAAATGAGTACGTGCAAACCCAGGTAAACCCATTGACTTTCCAGTACTCAAATTGACTCAAAAAGTTTGGGTTTCTTTCTTTACTTGAACTGGTTTTCAATCAGGTACCTGAAATGCCAAACTACTGGCATGCCGACATACCAAAAATTTTTGTCTCGATTTTTTTACTTCTGGCCCCAGATTCTGGGGATTTTGCGTGGGGGAGCGCTCACGTAATTTTGAATACTTAAAAAACAGAAATGACATCTTGGATTTTCAAGTACTCTAATGATATTCAGGTACCAATTTGGATACCCGAAACTAGGGATGGAAATTCGGATCGATTTTTGGGTTCAGATTAACTACAGATTTGGATTTAAAAATTTCAGATTAATTACAGATTTGGATTTTCCCATTGAAGTCAGTGGAAAATATCCGTACTCCCATCCCAGTGCTGAGACCATTTTGCACGTGCACTGTTCAGAGCAGGAAACGTGCTGCAGCAAGGGAGCCTGCCGGAGCTCCCACATCAGCAGCAGTGTTTCAGTCAAGTCCACTGAGGCTGGTAAGTATCTCTGGGACCCCGAAGAATGGGGTATGGGGAAATCTGGATCCGTAACTCCAGATTCATAACTGGCAGGCTGTGTTGCGGTTTGATAGGAATTATTCTGTAATGGGTTACGGGTTAATTTGAATCTGTAACATCCATCCCTACCTGAAACGGTACCTGAAAATGTAGATATTGCTTACAGGTATCAAAACAGGTACCTGTTTAAGCTCTAATCAGAAACTAGATTTTTTTCCTCTCCTCCTGAGAAAAATGAGTTTTCAGATTTTCAGCAGCCACACTACTGCTTTCTCCTGAGAAGGAGATTAAGAGTGCAAGGTCAGGAGTGATGTGGACTACAATGGAGAGTAATAGACATTCAGAGAGACAACATGATGGACCATATTCCATTTCATAGCTGTGCTGCAACTAGCATGCTGTCTATTTGCTCTCGTGAAATATAGCTAGGAAGACATAAGCGTGAACTCTACTGTTTCACAGCTAGCGGTGAAGACATTGGTTACATTCAGTTCACTCATGAATAAATAAAGAGCTATATACAGCTATGTAATAACATGCATGTTTGTATTACATAATCTTTTAACATAAAAAGTTGGTGGTACATCAGGTAGAGATTTCAGAGCCTACTCTTTCTACTAACACGACATATTTCACATTTTAAATCACTTCTCCATTCTTTTTAATAATTTCTAGCTACAGGAGGGATGAACAAAATAATTTTCAAAATCTCAAGTCACTGAGGAACAAAAGTAGAATGAATTCATTTTGTTAAATAAATTAGATGCATTGGGCCACTTTCGACTCCCATTAAAATCAATGGGAAAACTCCCACTGACTTCAGTGGGGTTTAGCTCTGAAGAACAGTAGTTGCCACAATGTTCAGTGCTTTGGAAGATTTGTACATTGAGTAAAAGGAGCTTGAGCTCTTAGAATTTCTTCCTTTGTGCCACTGCCATGTGGCCATTATAAGAGAAACAAGAATTCTGAAAGAGCTGGTTAGTTCCTAAGTAACCACACAGGGAAACGCTTCAGGGCAGACTTGATTTGCTGATTATCCCTAATCCACCTTTGACATTTCTAAGTGAAAGGCTCTTGCCTCTCAGGAAATATGACTTTTACTTAGTCTAAGCCATCCAGTAATTGCTTTTATCATAGAAAAATGTCCAGCAGCTAAAAGTACTTTTTCTCTCTCTTTTTTTCCTAGAGTAGATTTAGAATATTTGTCTTAATGTTCTTATGAGTGGTCTGAAGATGACAATTAGGAAGTTTTTGAAGGAATGAAGTACCTGATTGGTAAAAGAGGGGTGGGGGGGAAAGTCTGAGATTTTGACCACATCTAAAGCTGTCTTGGCAACACAACTTGTCCAGAGTATGATTAGAAAACAAATTATCTTTCTTATCCCCCACCCACCTCCCCAGTTTATCTTGTGGTATGACACTGAAAGCACCTCGTCCTTTATCAGATATTACTGAAACATCCTAAGCATTTCACATAATTATCATCCCTTTACTAAGGAAAGCCGCAGGCTTTATTTCAAAATACATGCAACTGCAGCTGGTTTATTTCGAATTGGTTTGGAGAAGTACTCAGTGAGACGTTCAGTCTCTTAGGAGAAGGGGACAGGGGGAGATTTCTTTATGGTTTGGTTTTTTTCCCAATTGAATAATTTTGATGTGATCCTTTCCCCAAGAGGAGTTGCTTGTTTTGTCAGTAGTTTTGCCCATGTTTACCTGCCAGCCAATACTTGCAGTACATGTCTTTTCCCACTATTCTGGAGTTTGGCTGAATGAAGACTTGCTTTGTAGCTGATTCCCACTGATAGATGCATGGTAGCAATCGGTTTATCTTATCTTCGCTCTTCCGCAAGCGTTCCAACTTTAAATGTGATGAACTGAGATTGTCAACGCTGCCTGGGGATTGGCTCCTAAAGGGTGCTGCCCGCTGCTACACTTGGTTTGTTGTCGGGTTTGCGGTGACAGACACTCTGCTCACCCTGAAGAGCAGAGGAGCGGAGTGTGCCCTTGAGGAATTCATAATCTGAGATCTCCCCATGTTGCAATAGGAATCCAGCATACTAGCTGTCACTTTCGGATCTACCCTGAGTTTTTATGAAAGTACTAGTTATGCTTAATCTGTTTTGCTAATGGTTATGCAGCTGTCAAATAAATTTCATTATTTCTTATTACATCATTAGGGACCATTAAAAGGATATTAGCATGCTGATATAATTATGCAAGCAGACGTAAAATGACTATAGTTATGATTTTATAATCTAATTATGAATGTCCATGGCTTCTGGTGATTGATTGACTAGTATGGCATGGGTTGAAGTCAGATTGGTGGTGATACCAGGTGGTATTTCGTCTTTAAATGGGATGGTTTCTACCACTGCAATGTGCGCTGTAGCAGTGACATTTCTTGAGCCCTCCTAGGATGAACTTCACAAAAGGAGATGCTCAGGCTGTATCCGCTGACTTCAGGAAGGCGCCATCCTACCACACAACTTCCTTGAGGTTCCCCTACTTCAGCAACACACTGGATCAGTTCAGCCTAACATAACATGTAATAAAAAGAAACTGAAATGGACAGTATAACCATGCGTCCCAAATTGAGGTTTCTGGCCTCAAGCTAATCCGGCCTGTTCTAGCTAGTCAGAAGACACAAGGATCTCCAGTCTTCCTTTGTGCAGCACTGAGCCTGCGTTAGACAGGCTTATCTCGCTCAGTCACACCCTCAGTAGTCTCAGTTGTGCAGCTACCTAAAGATTAACCCCCAGCGTGTCAAGTTCGGCAAGATTCAGTCTTTTACCCTGCTACAACCTACAACGTCCTATGAAACCAACAACAAAATACAGCAAAACAGATTCATGTGAAATCTGCTTGTAGCCTAATGGGTAAGGCAATCTAATTCTGTGATCTAAGACAATGGAAAGTAAGTACAGATTCTTTGGATTCTTCTGACACAGCCAGTTTGATTTACTGATACTCCTTTATTCTTTGTCCTTCCCTTTGAAATAGTTAAAACAGTTTTAGGGACTATCCGTAAAGTATGTCACACTTTTTTCCATCTTAAACGCAGACACACACCTCTCTTGTCACAGTTTGCCGCTCTCCTGCAGCCCCCCTTCCAAAAGCATGTCACACAAATCACGCCTCCTTCCCACACCACACACATTTTTAATACCAGTAATGTAGGGTCCCACTTATTACATATAAGCAATACCTTTTTTGCTTTTCAATCATACAAATGTTATTGAAAAATGAGTAAGAGAAAATGATTGTGATGTCACATTACGGCCAATAGCCCCTTCCCATTATCACATATCGTCACAACGATGCTCCCCCCCTCCTGCCCCATGGTGTGTGTGTGTGTGACAGACAGACAGACAGACAGAATCAGGATCAGTCCCACAGAACCTGATGAGGGAATTTTCTTCCTCTTGGTTCTAGTTGCTGCCTTTGAATGCAAAGGAAAAGGCTGATTGTGCCTTTGCCACTACTATGATAACATTCTAGGTTGAGGATTCTGGGTGGACCATGTATTCAGAAAAGTGTTATCTTGAGGATAACCCACCCATCCCTCCATTACCAATCAAATTAGATCTTGTGCCCACAAAAGAAATTACTTACACAGAACATAAATGTTAAGAAAGAATTTGCGTATTTAATTCTTTTTGAATATTATAATTTGTCCTTTTGAGAATAAAAGTTACTCCTAGAGGATGAAATCTAGGCTCCACTGAAGTCAGTAGCAAGGATTTCACACAATATCTTTATCCTCTTCATTTTGTCTCCATTCTCTTGTGGTCTTTCTTCTCCAGCGCCTTTGGGCGTTTTCACACAGACAGTTAGTCTGCACTAACTGAATCTAGTGTGGATTAGTTTGTCTGTATGAATGCTGTCAACGGTGCTTATTAGTGCAGACTAAGAGATAAGTATGGTTCTTATAAAACCAAGTGGTTGGGGTTTTATAAGAACCGTACTTTAAGTAGTCCATGCTAATGTCCTTGTTTGGTAGGTTACAATTATTGTCTGCGTCATTAGTCCACACTACATTGTCTTCCTAAAAAATATCGCTATATTAGTGCAGACTAACAAACACCATACTTATTTCAAACTAGTGTGCATTATTTTGGCTGTCTGAAAATGCCCTTTGTTAATGCTTATCTGTCAATCCGTGCTTCTCTAAAACAGTACAGCTTCCCTGCCTCCAGTATACTAGGGAGTGTGATCCTCTGCTTGAGGTGATAGAGCATGCAGTAACAATTAGCACATACACAAATCCCATTCACTTTGGTCCTGTGTAACTAAAGGCACTTTCTGAGGTGCATAAACATGAAGAAAAATGCCTGATTTGCCTCCGCAAGAAATTGCAAGAGGCAAATCAGGCGCGGCTTTTGTCATGTGGGAAAACAAAGCTGCACAGTTTTGGCAGCGATCATGCAGAGGATGCAAAGCCCCAAAATTTAGCTTTGTACCCCCACATGATCACTGCCAAAGCCGCGTAGCTTTGTTTTCTCACATGACAAAAGCCACACCTGATTTGCCTCTCGCAGTTTCTTGCGAGGCAAATCGGGTCCTTTTCTGCGTGTTTATGCACGTCTGAAAGTGCCCTAAGCCATGCACATACACTTGCGACTAATCAACTTCATGAATGTATTCCTGTCTCTCCCTATCTTTCCCTCCCCCTTGTCTCCCCTCTCTTGCCTTTCCTAGATTGTAAGTCCCTTGGGGCAGGGACCTGTCTGAAATGAATGATTGTTCAGTGTCAGGTACATTTCTGGTGCTATATAAATGATGATGATGATGATTGATGATATATGCAGTGTCTCACCAGAGAATGGCTCTGTAAAACCAGTTTTCACTTTTGAAACTGGGATAGTAGTTTGGTCTCCATGCTGAGATGGAACTAGTATGGTCTTAGCTTTGTAGAGCTGAAACGAATAGGCATTCTTAAATTTGCAGATGTTGATTGCACTTTTGAATAGCCGTATGAGTAAACATCTGCACCCAAAATTTGTATAGTTCATTTTGGAAACTCTTATTTCTTTTTCCAGTCATTTCGATTGAGATACAGTATTTGGTTATCCAAACGGAAGTGACCAGGTAAGTCACCCCACCCACCCCAAACTGAAAACCAAGCAGGGCCCAATAACAGTTTGTATCTGCTTAATCAGACCTGATTCAAGGAAGACAAAGTTGTTGAATCCTATATTCATCATGGACATTCATTTCATCTCTCCTGCTCACTGAATCCCTGCCGTTACCAACAAGTGTGCTGTTTGGGGTGGGGGTGTGTGTCTGGATACCTGGGATTGAGCTCCAACCTCAGACTCACTCTGCAGAAGACACCTCCCAACAATCCTGTAACAGGCTAGCCCCTTAGGGGTAGAGTCTTTGCCTGGATCTAGCCCCCACCCCCCAAGAAGCCAACCTGTGCCAGGATCTTCACTCTGTGCCCACAGGTGTGCCATCCTTCGCCACCAGCCTCTCAGTAGTCACATATGTGTATTATATGCATATTATATTAATATCCAGAGATTTTGAGACTGGCAGGGCCTGTTATGAACATCTAGTCTGGCCTTCTGCAAAACAGGGCATAGAACTCCACTCAGCAATTTATTTTATTTATTTGTTTGTTTGTTTTGTTCGATTTCTTGACCACCCCCTCCTGCTACAGCAGCTTGGGGTGGCTCACAAAATACTTAAAAACATACAAAAATCTAATAATATAATTCGTCAATAAATAGCAACAATATTAAAACAATACAAAATCAATAATAAACCCCAGGCAGAGCCAACCCCCCCCCCCCCAACCCGCCATCCATCACCCATCTCCCTCGCCGAAAGTCTGGCGAAACAGCCAGGTCTTACACTGTCTTTGGAAAGTGGGAAGGTCTGGAGCCAGACAAACCTCCGTTGGGAGGGAGCTCCACAGCCACGGTGCGGCCGCCAAGAACGCCCCCATCGTCACCACCTGAGATGCCCAGGAGACTCCGAGGGAAGCCTCCCCTGCCGACCATAGGGGCCGGTCCAGGACCTGGAGGGTGTGGTGGTCCTGCAGATAAGCAGGGCCCAGGCCAATTAGGGTTTTATAGGTCAATACCAACACCTTATTTATTTATTTATTTATTTATTTAATTAATTAATTAATTTAAAAGTTTTATACCCCGCCCCTCCTGCCACAGGCAGCCTGGAGTAGCTAACAACATCAATAAAAGAAATATAAATAAAAAACAGATTAAAACATTAAATAACAATAATAAAATGGGGGGTGGGAACCCTACCACCACCCACAGCATCCCCCCACCTCCCTTCCAACCCGTACCCCTCTCCCTCACCAAACGCCTGACGGAACAGCCAGGTTTTACAGATCCTACAAAAAGCCGGGCGGTCTGGGGCCAGACGGGCCCCCACCAGGAGGGAATTCCAAAGGCACGGCACAGCACGGCACGGCCACCGAGAACTCCCTATCCTGTGTGGCCCCCCGGAAAACCCGAGGGACCTCCAACATGGTGCCCCGGATGACCGCAGGGGCCAGTCTACAACCCTGGGAGTGAGGCAGTCTTGCAAATAGGCAGGGCCCAGGCCTTGTAAGGCCTTATACGTCAAAGCCAACACTTTGAATCGAGCCCAGAAGACTATTGGCAACCAGTGCAGAGATCGGAGCACTAGTGTAATGTACTTCCAGTGGGCCAGCCCCACCAAGGGCCGGGCGGCCGCATTCTGCACCAGCTGCAGCTTCCGAGCCGTCACCATAAGTAGCCCCATGTAGAGGGCGTTACAGTAGTCTAACCAAGAGGTAATAAAAGCATGGATGATAGTGGCCAGGTCAGGAACCGAAACCAGCAGCCAAAGCCACCGCACCAGATGTAATTGGCGGAAGGCCCTCCTCGCCATAGCCTCCACCTGGAAGTCCAGGCAGAGCTGCGCATCGAGGAGCACCCCCAGGTTCCGTACCTGGGAAGTCAGTGGAGGACAAACCCCCACAACCAACGGGGCCATAACCTCCACCGACTTACCCACTAACATCACCTCCAGCTTGTCAGGATTCAGTCGCAGTCGGTTAGCCCTCATCCAGTCCCCCACAGCTACCAGACACCGGGTAAACACCGAGCCAGCCGGGCCTGGGTCAGTCGAAAATGAGAGATACAGTTGTGTGTCATCCGCATACTGATGACACCGAACCCCGAACCCTCTGATCACCTCGCTGAGCAGCTGCATATACACGTTGAACAGGAGAGGGGACAAAACAGAACCCTGCAGAACCCCACACGAGATGTCTCGGTAAGATGAAAAACAATCACCGAGTACCACCCGCTGAGTTCTCCCAGTCAGGAATGAGCAGAACTATTCAAGAACGATCCCGCCCACCCCCCCACCCCACTGTCCCACAGGCATGTCACCAATATCTCGTGGTCAACGGTATCAAATGCTGCCGAAAGATCTAACAGGACTAATAGGGTCAATCGACTCCTATCCTTTTCACGGTGCAGATCATACGCTAAAGCCACCAATACTGTCTCAGTTCCATGCCCTGGACAAAAGCCAGACTGAGAAGGATCCAGATAACCGACGCAGTCAAGATGGCCCTGGAGCTGCTGAGCCACTACCCATTCAATAGCCTTCCCTAAAAAGGGAAGGTTACAGGCAGGCCAATAGCTGGAAGGGGAGTCAGTGTCAAGTGATGGTTTCTTGAGCAGAGGCCGCACCACTGCCTCCTTGAGGCAATCCGGCACTCTGCCCTCCCGCACGGAGGTGTTGACCACCTCGGCTGTCAACGACCCCATTGTCCCCTGGCAGCTCTTAACCAGCCAGGACGGGCATGGATCTAATTCACAAGAGGTGGCTCTAGCAGCCCCAGCACCTCCACCACATCAGCGGGTGTCACCAACTGAAAATGATCCCACAAAATTGGACAAGTCGGGATTTCTACAACCTCTACCTCCTCCACTGTATTAAATGCGGCATCGAGGTCTTGGTGAATTTGAGCGATTTTCTCTGCAAAATAATCCACAAAAAAGGTCACAGCGGGGAGGTGATGACTCAACCCCAGGGTTGAGGGAGGCCGGACTGACGAGCCCCCATACAACCCAGAACAGCTCTGATGCTATGAGGGCAGCAAAGAACTCCCTCTTTGCTGCCCGCATAGCCACGGCATAGGCTCGTAAATTAGCTGTATGCCGCAATCTGTCAGCTTCAGTATGAGAACGGCGCCACTGTCGCTCCAACCGTTGCCCCTCTTGCTTCAGCATCTGCAGCTCCTCGGAAAACCAAGGAGGTCTGTGGAGACTCCACCTGGGCAACGGACACCTGGGAGCTGTCTGATCAATGGCCTCCGTCAGCAAGATGTTCCACAGCTTAATGAGGTCATCGATAAGACGGTTGTCAAGGTCAGAGGTTAACTCCCCCAGAGCGCCTAGAAACTGCACTGGGCCCAACAACCTCTGAGGGCGGACCATCCTAATAGGTTCCATACCCTTCCGGGGGCAGACATGTGCTAGGAGGGAGGTCTGCAGGAAGTAATGGTCCGCCTTGACAAGGGCACAGCTGATATCTCCCCCATTAATGGAACACCCACCTCAAGGCCAGTGCAAAACATGAGATCCAAGGTATGTCCTCCCAAGATGTGTCAGGCCATTGACCTTCTGGGACAGGCCCATGGTTGCCATGGCAGCCATGAACTCATGCTCGGCTCCCCCAAGAACCACGTCGGCGTGAATGTTGAAGTCCCCCAGGACTATCGTCCTTGAGGACCGCAACACCACCTTTGACACAGCCTTCACCAGAGCATGCAGGGAGACCGCCGTGCTGGTAGGTGCATGGTGTATTATTATTATTATTATTATTATTATTATTATTATGATAAACAAGCATTTATATAGCGCAAGCAATGTACCTGGAACTTTACAAAGTAATTGAATAGACACAGTCCCTGCCCTAGGGCTTACAATCTGAGAGACGGAGGGGGTGGTGGTGAGATGAAGGAAGGGGAACAGAGGGAGAGACAAGGAGTGTAACATTCACGAAGATGCGAGGTCCCAGGTGCATGTGCTTGGCTTAGTTACATCAAGAATGATGTATCAAGAATGATACATCAAGACATGAGATTATCTTTGACATTTGTACTATGAGAGAAATATTTAACCATGTAATTATTAGTAAATCCTAGGGATGGGCGAACAGATCGCGGTTCGGGTTCGGCCATTCGGTTCGGCTGCATTCGGTTCGGCCGTTCGGTTCGGCTGCGTTCGGTTCGGCTATGTTTGGTTCGTCCGTTCGATTCGGCAGTTTGGCTAGTTCGCCGAGTTCGGGTTCGGCTGTTCGGTTCGGTCATCCGAACAGGCTGTTCGGTTAGGCCATTCGGGAAGTGTTGTTATGGGTGTTTTTTTGTTTTTTATATGTTTTTTTTTTATTTTTTTATTGGGGTTTATATGGTTTTCTTTTGTTTTTTATTTCGTTTTTTTGTTTTTATATGGGTTTTTTTTACTTATTTTTTTTATCTAATATTATATCTATCTATCTACACTAAATCTAACTGCTATTAACTATTCTAAATGCTATGAACTAAATGGATTATCTAATAAGTACACAGACCTACTCCTACAAACACTAAAACTAAATCACTAACNTCCGAGCCGCCACCATAGGTACACAGCGGGCGGGTGATGACTCAACCCCAGGGTTGAGGAAGGCTGGACTGACCAGCCCCCTCACAACCCAGAACAGCTCCGCTGGATGGGATTTAGTGGATGCTATGAGGGCAGCAAAGAACTCCCTCTTTGCTGTCCGCATAGCCATGGCATAGGCTCGTAAACTAGCCCTATGCCGCAATCTGTTGACTTCAGTATGAGAACAACGCCACCGTCACTCCAACCGTCGCCCATCTTGCTTCAGCATCCGCAGCCCCTCGGAAAACCAAGGAGGTCTGCGGAGCCTCTGCCTGGGCAACGGACGCTTGGGAGAAGTCTGATCGATGGCCTCTGTCAGCAAGATCTTCCACAGCTTGACAAGGTCATCGATAAGACAGTCGTCAAGGTCAGAGGGTAACTCCCCCAGAGCACCTAGAAACCGCACTGGGTCCAACAGCCTCTGAGGGCGGACCATCCTAATAGGTTCCGCACCCTTCCAGGGGCAGACGTGCTAGAAGGGAGGTCTGCAGGAGGTAATGGTCCGTCCATGACCAGGGCACAGCTGATATCTCCCCCATTAATGGAGCACCCGCCTCAAGGCCTGTGCAGAACATGAGGTCCAAGGTATGTCCTCCAAGGTGTGTTGGGCCGTTGACCCTCTGGGACAGGCCCATGGTGGCCATGAACTCATGTTTGGCTCCCCTGAGAACAGTGTCGGCGTGAATGTTGAGGTCCCCCAGGACTATAATCTTTGGGGACCGCAACACCACCTCTGACACAGCCTCCGCCAGAGCATGCAGGGAGACTGCCGCACTGGTAGGTGCACAGTATACCAGCAACATTCCCAAACTGTCCCCTGCCAAATCAAACACGAGGTGGAGACCTTCAATGCCTACCATAGATCGCACTGGATACCTCCTCACAGACCAACCCTCTTTAAAAATCATAGCTACCCCACCACCACCCCGTCCCTCCGACTGCGGCTGGTGCTACACGGAATACCCGGCTGGAACAAGATCAGCCAAGATAGACCCCGATTCATTGTCTAGCCAGGTTTCCGTGATGCACGGGAGATCGGCGGCATAGTCCAGGACTGTTGCTGCCTTATTCGCCACCGACCTTGCATTTAACAGCACCAAAACCAGGTTGTGGGCCCCCTGACCAAGTTCCACCTGCTCGTCTGCTGGGGGACGGGTACTAAGCATCTATTCCACCTCATCACTCCCACTCCTCTCCCCCTGAGACCATATCTCCCCTGGCCTGTCACGACCCCTATAGCCACGCCTACACACACACACACACACACACCCCGGCTGTCCCGCCCAGGGCGCGAAGGAGATTCTTCTCCCTCGCCCCCATCTCCTTTCCCAAAATATCCCTCCCTACTCCCCTCCCCCATCCCCACCCACCCCTCCCTTGGACTCCCTCTGTCACAGGGCGTCCCTCCTCCGTATCATTCAGGCCATGCCCCCTGTCTCACCGGGAGGCAGATCCTGTCCCCCCACCTCCCAACCCCCTGACCCTCCTCTGCCACCGGAGGGTCATTTACCATCCCTCTTGGCCTCCTCCCCTCTCTCATACTGAGAGAGGTAGCCTCACCCCCTATTCCCTTCCCCAACCTCCCTCCTACCCCCAAACGCCCTATCCCCTCTGCCACAGAGGGGCATCCCAAAAACCAACCCCCCTCCCCACAAAACTCAGTTCTTTTCACTCCTTCCCCAACCCATATCCCCCCTTTAACTCAAATATTATCCCCCATAACCTTCAATAAAATCCCCGACCACAGATACCCATCCCACCGCCCCTGACCCTGCCAAGGGCCATGCCCAAGGGCACGCTGCATGCGGCGCATGCCTGTGGTGTAGCCGGGCCACTGGCCTCCTTTGGCCCTAATGGGCTGGAAGTCCATATCGGAGCGTCGCCCCTACTCCCTCCTCCAACCAGGGGAGGGGGAGATGTCACAGGGATCGGCTACTCACACTCCAGGGCAGGCTGGTGAACTCCACCAGCACTGCCTCCGCCATCAGCGCCACCCTCCGGGTCCTCGGGGTGTGTGTGTCCTGTTGGTGGCTCAGCCGGGCCACCGGCCGCCTTTGGCCCTACCTGGCCAGAAGTCTGCGTTGGAGCACCACTCCCACCCCTTCCTCCAACCTTGAATTGGACCTGGAAGACTATAGGCAGCCAGTGCAAAGAATGAAGCACTGTGTCAGGGCTGGGTCTTGAACCCCTAGCCCTGCAGGATTGAAGAGCACCACTGTGTTAACAGCCCACTATTCTTTCCTGTGTCTTCCTTCGTGTCGCCACTCCCTGTGTTGCCACGCCCTTCCCCAGCTGTGCCCTTTCCCCCTTAGCCTTGCCTCCCAGCTTCCTGATTGGCCACAAGGTAGCATTTAAACCATAGTGTGGCCACAGGAAGCTGTGGGAGCAACTGCTCTTACCCCCTGAGTGCACATTGGTGTGGAATACTTGTGCACTCTACCTTTCTCCTGCCTTGTGTCTAGGGGGTTCCTCTTTTTCCCTCTCCCTCCCCCTGTGTATTTGTTGGGTATCTGTTGTATGTGTGACCCCTATGGACTCTGCACCTCCTTCCTTTCTTGTTGTCTGTGTTATAATTATAGTTCTTGTTGTCCTTTGTGTGTAACCTGTTAAGTGTCCTGTTATGATTGAATGTTGTCTCCTCTGTTGTCCGTGTTGCTGTCTGGTTAACTCTGTGTTCCCTCATTTCCCTGTTTGGTTTCACTTCCCCCATAGCTTTGTTCCCCTATACCCGTGTATTGTTTCCCCATAGTCTTGTGTTCTTTGTTGCCCCGTTTGGTCTCACTTCCCCTATAGCCGTGCATTGTCTTCCCGTAGTCCTGTGTTCCTGGTTATCCCGTTTGGCTTCACCCTCCCCATTGCCTTGTTCCCCTATAACCCTGCTTGGTCTTGTTTCCCCCCAGGGCCTTGCCATCCCCAGCAGCCTCCGTGCTTGACGTTCCCCCTGTAGCCCTGCCTTACCTTATTCCTTTTTAGCTTGTGTTCTCTCCGTGTCTCACTTCCCTCTTGCCCTGTCCCCTGCCTCCCTCCTTCTATCCAGTATTCCCTCTTGTGGCTCCTCAGAACTTCTCTTCCATTCCTGGAGTTTCTCTCTCGCTCTCTCTTGTTTCTGTAACCTCAGTGATGAGCTGTGCATTCTGAAGTTGGGTTCCCCAGCTGATAAGGACGAGAGCAGTCTCGAAACACCATGAGACCGGCTGAGAGGTTTTTTCCTATCGGGGTACCCTGGGCCTTTTCTATGGTTGTCCCCTGGTTATAGGTTCCCTCACCCCTACTTCCCTGACACATCCCTGGTTATAGGTTCCCTCACCCCTACTCCCCTGACACACTGGTGTAATGTGCTCACGGCGACCCATTCCCATAAGGAGATGAGCCATCGCATTCTGCACCAGCTGAAGTCTCTGGACCATCACCAGGGGTAGCCCCACATAGAGCATGTTGCAATAGTCCAGTCTTGATGTTGTTAAAACTTGGATAATGGTCACTCGACATCTGAGACATATGGCTGAAGCTGACTAGGAGTGTGCATGTCATTTTCGTTATTAGAATAACAATAATGAAAATTGTTGTTTTCTTTATCTTTATTGCGGTAACAAAAATGACAAATAATAATAATGAAAATAGAAATAAAAACATTTGTTTTTGAAATAAAGGGAAAAAACTGAAAAAATGTATTTCTGGCTATAACATTTCTTTTTCTTATTCAATGCTGATGATACATAGGCAGATTGTACCCCCAATGGAGGGCACTATGTGTACCAGTTTTTGAAAAGATTAGGTAAAGGGAACCGATTTTAGAAGCAATTGAATATTGTGATTTTAAGAAAAGCTCCATACATATTCATAACTACAAGCTCTTTTATCTTCCATCCAATTTGCATGAAACCTGTGAATATTATGTTCCTCTACAAACCTAACACTCCTGCGAATTTTCAGAAAGATTGGAGAAAGGGTCCTGAGGGTACAAGACATTAACTTAAAAATACATTTCCAGCTGTAACATTTTTATATTATTATTTTTTTATTTATTATTAACAAACATTTATATAGCGCCAGCAGTGTACATGGCACTTTACAAAGTAATAAAATAGACACAGTCCCTGCCCCTAGGGCTTACAATCTGAGAGACAGGAGCTGGGGGAGAGACATAGGAAGGGGAACAGAGGGAGAGACAAGGGGTCTAACATTCATGAAGATG